>SJYA01001209.1:278898-363442 GCA_006410615.1 Neotragus moschatus | reverse complement strand
GCCTTCAAATTCAGCTAACAAATTGTCTTATTTATGCATATAATGATTTTTTTACATAAACATTTAGAACAGTCATTTGTTTCTTGATTAATATTTTATAATGTATAAATGAACCGATGAAATTCTCACCACTTTACATTTAAGTAATCAAGTTTCCCTGTACATCTTGACTGTGTTTATAGATTTAATGTATAAAGTTCTCACAAATGTTATAATTTTTTAACTCACTCAATACCCATAATGCTGATAAATCTAACATTAATTTGGTAGTTCAAATTCTATTTCAAAAAGCAAACAATACATACAGCAGTACCATATTTATAAAACATTTTACTGTGCCTTTATATAAATACAATTTACATTGGGTAATCTATTAAATATAATATGTATTTAAATACATTTTCATTGATATATAAGTAAATAATTCTCTACCCACCAAGAGGGAATAATATTAGTATATTGGCTAGAAGTTGACTGAAAATAGCTAAAGAACCCCAAGGCCATTCAGAGGCATAGAGTCTGGTTATATCTTTGAAAACTGAACCTGCAGTTGCTGGGCTGGGGCTTCTAAGTAAGGTCAGCTTTCATCTGATTCTTCAACTCTAAATTGTGTGCTCTTCACTGAGGCTCTGATTAGTTTTATAAGTTTCATGAACTGTCTCAAGTTGGTGGAGGTGGGTACTTACCAACCCTAGAATTTGATTCTCTTGTGTAATTTTGGGTGGCTTTTTGCCTTAAAACCAGGGCATACTAATGAAATGTTAAAGTCCTTATTTGTGCTGGACTCCCTTTGTCTTTTATAAATTGTATGCATCTCTACCTTTGATTCTGTAGCCATCATACTGACAGTGTCCATTTAGCACCCTCTGAAGAAAAGCATGTCATTGCCCTGATACTCCACTCAAGAGACTGACAAGGAGTCTTCAGGGCAACTAGTTAATTATGTTTTTCTTCAAATACATACCTCCTTCACTTGGCAGTATTTTTCTTTTGGCAATATTTCAAGGTGATTGGTTTGAGGAACTTCTCCCCAGGAGACAATTCTTGGTTTTTCTTTCCCATCCTTGTCTTTCCAAGGGAACTTAAAAGTATATAGCATCTCATCTTCACTCAAAATCACAATAACTACCTTGAACTTGAGGGCACTGTTACTAATTTCCAGGACTTTATCATCTCTTCTCAATGGGCTTCCCAGGTGGTGCTAGTGGTAAAGAATCCTCCTGCCAATGCAGGAGACATGAGAGACACAAGTTCAGTCCCTGGGTCGGGCAGATCTCCTGAAGAAGGAAATGGCAACCCACTCCAGTATTCTTGCCTGGAGAATCCCATGGACAGAGGAGCCTGGCTGGCTACAGTCCATAGGGTTACAAAGAGTTGGACACAACTGAAGCAACTTAGCACGTCACATCTCAATTCAGGGTTTAACCCCAAGGGTGGCATAATCCAAATCTATCTGTGTTTGGGAATATCCAGTCATATCATTCTTTTTGACCTATATATTCAGTGCTATTTTAGGTACCTTAGGGGATTCAGGATATATAACCGTAGGTGAGGAAGTGATTCTGGGTATTTTGGAGGCAAAACACCCAAGTGGGTTTGAAACGCTAAAAAAAAAAGCATTGTTATCAGAAACATTCTATGCCATGGGATTCTGGGAAGCTGATGGATTTTTTAATTTTTTAAAAATTTTATTGAAGTGTAGGTGTCTTACAATGTGGTGTTAATTTCTGCTGCACAGCAAAGTGATTCAATATACATATATAGACACATAGATATACATTCTTTTATATATTCTTTCCATTACGGTTTATCACAGGATACTGAATACAGTTCCCTGTGATACACAATAGGACCTTGTTGTTTATCCATTCTATATATAATAGTTTGCATCTCCTGATCCCTAACTCCCAATCCATCTGTTCCACACTTGCTTCCCTCTTGGCAACCATAAGTCTGTTCTCTATTTCTTCAAGTCCATTTCTATTGTATAAATAAGTTAATTTGTGTCATATTTTAGATTCCACATATGCTTGATATCATATGGCATTTGTCTTTCTTTCTGACTTACTTCACATAGTATAATCTCTGGGTCCATCCATGTTGCTACAACTGGCATTATTTCCTTCTTTTTTATGGCTGAGTAGTGTTGAATTATATGTATATTACATCTTCTTTTTCCATTCATCTATTAATGGACATTTAGATTATTTCCATGCCTTGACTATTGTTAATAGTGCTGCTGTGAACATAGGGGTGCAAGCATCCTTTTGAATTATAGTTGTGTTTTTTCAGTTTTTAGAGGGATTTCCATAGTGTTTTCCATAGTGACTTCACCAGTTTACACTCCCACCAACAGCATAGGAGGGTTCCCTATTTTCTATACTCTATCCAACATTTGTTATTTGTAGATTTTTAAATGATGGCCATTGTAAACGCTGTGAAGTGATACCTTGTTATAGTTTAGATTTGGATTTCTCTACATATTAGCGAAGATGAGCGTCTTTTCATGTGCCTATTGGCCACCTGATATTGTCTTTGGAGAAATGTCTATTTAGATCTTATGCACATTTTTTGATTGAGTTGTTTCTTTTTTGATATTAAATTATATAAGCTGTCTGTATATTTTGGAAATTAAGCCTTGTTGGTCATATCATTTACAGATATTTTCTCCAAGTCCGTAGGTTGTTTTTTCATTTTTATTATAGGTTCCTTTGTCATGCAAAAGCTAATAAGTTTGATTGTGTCCCGTTAGTTTATTTTTTCTTATATTTCTGTTGCCTTGGGAGACAGGCCTAAAAAATCATTGCTTTGATTTATGTCAGAGAATGTTTTGCCTGTGTTCTCTTCTGGGATTTTTATGGTGTCCTCTTTTATATTTAAGTCTTTAAGCCATATTGAGCTTATTTTTGTATATGATGTGAAGGTGTGTTCTCATTTCATTGATTCACATCAGACTCTGCAACTTATGACTCCATGGACTGTAGCCCACCAGGTTCCTTTATCACCGGAATTTTCCAATCAAGAGTACTGGAATGGGTTGCCATTTCCTGCTCCAGGGGATATTTCTAACCCAGGGATCAAACCTGCATCTTTTGAATCTCCAGCATTGACAGGCAGGTTCTTTACCTGCTGAGCCCCCAGGAGAGCCCTAACTTACCCAACACCACTTGCTTAAGAGACTATCTTTTGTTGATTGTATATTCTTGCCTCCTTTGTCAAAAATTAATTGATTGTAGATGTTTGGGTTTATTTCTGGGCTCTCTGTTGTTTTCCATTGATCCAAATGTCTTTTATGTGCCAATATCCCAGTGTTGATTACTGTAGCTTTGTAGTAGTATCTGAAGTTTGGGACGGTTATGCCTCTTGCTTTCTTTTTCCTCAAGGTTTCTTTGACAATTCTAGGTCTTTTATGGTTCCCTATAAGTCGGTCTTAAAAATGACAGTATGATCTCTGTTCATTTCCAAGGCAAACCATTTAATATCATGGTAATCCAAGTTTATGCCCTGACCAGTAATGCTGAAGAAGCTGAAGTTGAACAGTTCTATGAAGACCTACATGACCTTTTAGAACTAACACCCCCAAAAGATATCCTTTTCATTATAGGGGACTGGAATGCAAAAGTAGGAAGTCAAGAAATACCTGGAGTAATAGGCAGATTTGGTCTTGGAGTACAGAATAAAGCAGGGCAGAGGCTAATGGAGTTTTGCCAAGAGAACACAATGGTCATAGAGCAAACACCCTCTTTGAACAACACAAGAGAAGACTCTACACATGGACATCACCAAATGGTCAACACTGAAAACAGATTGATTATATTCTTTGCAGCCAAAGATGGAGAAGCTCTATACAGTCAGCAAAACAAGACTGGGAGCTGACTGTGGCTCAGATCATGAACTCCTTATTGCCAAATTCAAACTTAAATTGAAGAAAGTGGGGAAAACCACTAGACCATTCAAGTATGACCTAAATCAAATCCCTTATGATTATACAGTGGAAGTGAGAAATAGATTCAAGGAATTTGGTCTGATAGACAGAGTGCCTCATGAATTATGGATGGAGGTTCATGACATTGTGCAGGACACAGGGATCAAGACCAGCCCCAAGAAAAAGAAATGCAAAAAAGCAAAATGGCTGTCTGAGGAGGCCTTACAAATAGCTGGGGAAAAGAAAAGAAGTGAAAAGCGAAGAAGATATACCCATTTGAATGCAGAGTTCCAAAGAATAGCAAGGAGAGATAAGAAAGCCTTCCTCAGTGATCAATGCAAAGAAATAGAGGGAAACAGTAGAATAGGAAGACTAGAGATCTCTTTAAGAAAATTAGAGATACCAAGGGAACATTTCGTGCAAAGATGGGCTCGATAAAGGACAGAAATGGTAAGGACCTAACAGAAGTAGAAGATATTGAGAGGTGCAAGAATACACAGAACTATACAAAAAAGATCTTCATGACCCAGAAAATCACGATGGTTTGATCACTCATCTAGAGCCAGACATCCTGAAGGACAAAGTCAAGTGGGCCTTAGGAAGTATCATTATGAACAAAGCTAGTGGAGGTGATGGAATTCCAGTTGAGCTATTTCAAATCCTGAAAGATGATGCTGTGAAAGTGCTGCACTCAATATGCCAGCAAATTTGGAAAACTCAGCAGTGGCCACAGGACTGGAAAAGGTCAGTTTTCATTCCAATCCCAAAGAAAGNGATGGAATTCCAGTTGAGCTATTTCAAATCCTGAAAGATGATGCTGTGAAAGTGCTGCACTCAATATGCCAGCACATTTGGAAAACTCAGCAGTGGCCACAGGACTGGAAAAGGTCAGTTTTCATTCTGATCCCAAAGAAAGGCAATGCCAAAGAATGCTCAAACTAGTGCACAGTTGCACTCATCTCACACACTAGTAAAGTAATGCTCAAAATTCTCCAAGCCAGGCTTCAGCAATACATGAACCGTGAACTTCCAGAAGTTCAACCTGGTTTTAGAAAAAGCAAAGGAAACAGAGGTCAAATTCTCAGCATTCGTTGGATCATGGAAAAAGCAAGAGAGTTCCAGAAAACATCTATTTCTGCTTTATTGACTATGCCAAACTCTTTGACTGTGTGGATCACAATAAACTGTGGAAAATTCTGAGAGAGATGGGAATACCAAACCACCTGACCTGCCTCTTGAGAAACCTATATGCAGGTCAGGAAGCAACAGTTAGAACTGGACGTGAAACAACAGACTGGTTCTAAATAGGAAAAGGAGTACGTCAAGGCTGTATGTTGTCGCCCTGCTTATTTAACTTCTATGCAGAGTACATCATGAGAAATGTTGGACTGGAAGAAGCACAAGCTGGAATCAAGATTGCTGGGAGAAATATCAATAACCTCAGATATGCAGATGACACCACCCTTATGGCAGAAAGTGAAGAAGAACTAAAGAGCCTCTTGATGAAAGTGAAAGAGGAGAGTGAAAAAGTTGGTTTAAAGCTCAACATTCAGCAAACTAAGATCATGGCATCCGGTCCCATCACTTCATGACAAATAGATGGGGAAACAGTGGCTGACTTCATTTCTTTGGGCTCCAAAATCACTGCAGATGGTGATTACAGCCATGAAATTAAAGGACTCTTACTCTTTGGAAGGAAAGGTATGACCATCCTAGACATATTAAAAAGCAGAGACATTACTTTGTCCACAAAGGTCCGTCTAGTCAAGGCTATTGTTTTTCCAGTAGTCATGTATGCATGTGAGAGTTGGACTATATAGAAAGCTGAGTGCTGAAGAACTGATGCTTTTGAACTATGGTGTTGGAGAAGACTCTTGAGAGTCCCTTGGACTGCAGGGAGATCCAACCAGTCCATAGTAAAGGAGATCAGTCCTGGGTATTCATTGGAAGGACTGATGTTGAAGCTGAAACTCCAATACTTTGGCCACCTGATGCAAAGAGCTGACTCATTTGAAAAGATTGGGAAAGATTGAAGGCGGGAGGAGAAGAGGACGACAGGATGAGATGGTTAGATGGCATCACCGACTCAATGGACATGAGTTTGGGTAAACTCTAGGAGTTGGAAATAGACAGGGAGGCCTGGCGTTGTGCATCTCATGGAGTTGCAAAGAGTCGGACACGAGGAGTGACTGAACTAAAACTTATAAGTCAACATTTTTTTCTAGTTCTGTGAAAAATATGGATAATTTGATAGGGATTGCATGAACTCTGCATTGCTTTGGGTAGCATGACCATTTTAACAATATTAATTCTTCCAATCCAAGAGCATAGGATATCTTTTCATTGTTTGGAATCATCTTCAGTTTCTGTTAGTAATATTTTGTAATTCTCAGTATGTCTTTCATCTCCTTGATCAGGTTTATCCCTGAGTACTTCAGTTTTTTTGGATGTGATTTTTAAAGGGATTTTTTAAATCATTCCCTTTCTGATATTTCATTGTTAAAGAAATGAAGCTGATTTCTATATGTTAATCTTAAATCCTGCTTCCTTGATGAATTCGTTTCTCAGTTCTAGTAGTTTTTGTGTGGAATCTTTAGATTTTCTATATTTAGTATCATGTTCTGCATATAATTAAAATTTTACCTCTTGGGCAGCTCCTGGATTTCCAAGTCAAGTGGCCACAGAGACAATACAGTGTTAGAGACCAAGTTGATGAAGAGACACCTCTTGTTGTGAGGCCACCTCAGCTTTGGGAATTCACACCCCATCCAAGCCCATTTGTGTTATATTTTCATCACTGATGTTCCTCATATCCTCTCACTGAGCTGATCTGAAAGATGTTATAAGAAAATTACCCAGTGAAGGTTATTGAATGCAAGTTCAGAAGTGGAAGTAATTGATGATGGACCAGAGATTGAAGGAAGTCACATCAGAGGAAGAGTGATAAGCTGGTTTACTGACTTGTAAAAGTTCTTTGTGAATTTTAGGTACAAGTCCTTTCCTGAATATTTAGCATTTTTTTCTCTCAGTCTGAATAATATTCCACAGTATGACTATAGCACTTTATTTAGCCATTTGCCAGTTGGTGGTTGTAAATCCAGTTGATTAGTATATCTAGTTTGGAGCTGTTACAAATAATGCTTCTATGAACCTTTGCTTTCAAGTTTTTGTATAGATATTTGTTTTTATTTCTCTGGGATAAACATCTAGGAGTGAGATTACTGAGTTGTATGGTAAATATCTGATTGGCTTTTTGTAAAGCCAGTCTACCAAACTGTTTTCCGAGATGACCGTACCATTTTGCATTGGCACACTGTATTGCCAGTCTTTCAGATAATAACCAGCCTTGTGGGTGTGTGGTAGTGTCTCAGTGTGATTTTAACTTTATTTCTTTGATGACTGGTGATTTTCAGCATCTTTTCAAGTGCTTATTAGCTAATCATACATCACCTTTGTTGAAAAGCCTATTCAGATATTTCACTTACTTTTTAAATTGTGTATCAAGTGTTTAAAATATTCTATGTATGAATTCTTTGTCAGATATATGATTTACACATATTTTCTCCTGAATTTATATCTTGTTCTCACTTTATTAATACTGTTTGAAGAACAAAAGTTTTAAATTTTAATGAAGCTTCTTGTATCAGTTTATTTTTTATGGATCATGCTTTTTTTGTCATATTTTGAGAAGTCTTTGCTGAACTCAAGGCCACAGAGATTTTTCTCTCATGTTCTCTTCTGGAAGTTTTATAGTTTTAGGTCTTAAATTTAAAGCTATGATCCATTTTGTGTTAATTTTTGTGTGTGATGTGGGGTCAGAGTCCAAGTTCTGTAAAATGAAAACCATACAACCCAACTTAATGAATTAGTTGTAAGGGTTAATTGAGAGAATGTTTATAATCATAATAGTGCAGTACCTGACATGCAATAGATGTTTAAAAAAGAATTTTCTCATTTATTTAATTTTCTCAAAATGCACAACAGAAGGGAAAATTTGTTGGTTTTTTTTTAAAATATTTTGAACTTCTAAAGCCACATGGGTGGCACATTTGCACATCTACTTAATGTCAGGAATATTTTGGAAATAAGTATTGAATAAATTCAAAAATTTAGTTTCAAGATAATTTCTGTACCTGTAGGAAAAGAAGAGCAGAAAGAACTAGGTAAAAGAGTGGTTCCATCTGTAAAGACAGCTGAAATATGGTTAATGTGCTTAGACCTAAGAAAATACTTGACATGCTTCAGATTAGTCCAAGATCATACTTCAAACCAGGAAATGTTTTATTTTTCCAAAGAAAGAAAGAAGGAAGGAAGGGAAAAACGAAGGATTTTTTTTTTAATAAAAGGGAAATTAATGAAGAAGTGCTTACTTAAAGAAGAAATTAAACCCCAGATTTTCCGTCTTAACTTGAACTTGTTTGTCATAAGGCTTATTTCAGTTGATATATGATACCATTAGCCTCTGAGCTTCTTGAAAACAAGGACCATGTCTGTTTGAGTTACCGTTATGTACCTAGTTTTCAGTACAGAGTCTGGTTTATAGCAAGTGGCTAATAAATAGTTGTTGAATTAAAGAGTAAATAAATTAATAATCATCACATATTCAAGTATTAAATATGTTATTTAAAGTCATACCTTAGATAATTAGTATCTTATTTTAAAATCCACAGTCAGTATCAAAAATTGTTTTAAATTTTAAGTTCAGATTCATACTGTTAAATTTCATGTCCCTTCCAGGTAAAGAACATCTATCCTTAGAGCAGGGCTGTGCTTTGGCACTAGTTCCTGGGAAAACCCAAGCCTTCAGTGTTTGGTTTCTACCTAAGATTTCTTTAAAGAAGAAGGTCTCTAGCCCTGAAAAAATTAGAAACCACTGGTTCAGATGAAGTGAATTGTTAGGTACTGTTACAGTGCCATCAGAGTGAGGAATCTGTCATGAAGAGAGGGCTGACGGACCCATGGGATCAGTACAGCTGCTGGTACCTGTGTATGCTTGAGAGCAGGACTGCTGGGAAAAGTCAGTAGTGGTCTGAGCAGGCTCCAACCATGAATGCTTGTCTCCAGACTATGAATATCAGTGACATCATTTTTAAATCTCAGAGTAGAGCTGAATCAACCTCCGTTTAACTGAAAAAATGAACATAGTGGGAATTCTTTATTCCTTTTAATAAACACACGGCCAGAGGTCACATCATAGCATCAGAATGTCGGTGTTCATTATTGACTCTTCATGAAAATGGCCCACTAGCTGCCTTGATTGTGTGGTTCCAAACTTTTAAATCTTTGCTCCCACTTCATTTTGATCTCAAACCTAGATACTGCAACCCTGAGTGTGGTATAATCATGCATATTTCATAAGTGCCTTAAATTTTCCAGAGTTGACTCTTCCTGTAGCACATTTGTAAGCACACTGTTCTTCATGTAGTTTCTGAAATATATAGCTAACACAGAGAGCTTCCTGAGACAAGTAGTCAACAGGGAGCTGCCTGTTTACAAGCCTTTTCACATTATCTCTCACCTCTATCCAACCCCAGGTGCAGACACACGGGGATATAACACACAAACTGGTGACACATCCCAGAAGATATTGGGCTCATAAATCAACAGAGTTTATGTTCCTATTTGACCACGGGGTTTAAATTATTTTGGTCACAGAATGAACTTAGATTATTGTCTAATAAGTATATCCAGAAGAAGTCAGTACTGTCTGTTTATTCATAGACTAGCACTGCTTTCATTTTATTATTTCCTTTTCATACTTTGTTTGAAAGCAGTTAGCTGATTTTCATGGGTGAGAGAGAACCATTAATAAATCTTGCTTTTGTTTCATTAAATGAATTATATTTTGAGGTCAGGCTGTGTGCGTAAAGGGAGAAGACGAAATGTGGAGAGAGAATAGAGTGAGTGAGAATTTTTCCTTCTATTTCTAATCTTTCCCCTCCTAGTCAGAAAAGGTTCTCTGCTAAGAAGTGAGTAAAAAACCTGGAAGCTGTGACCTGCTGTAGTCTTTGTTGCTTGTATGTTTCTGCAGATACCTGCCATGCACCATCTGATTTCTTAGCTTCTGTGAAATGGAAGATATTATGTTTGCATGTCTTCTGTGCTTAGATATTTGATCCAATGCCATTAAACAAAAGAATATTTTAACTTTTTCTAAATGTTATAATGGTACGATATGTTGAATAATGTTTTATACATAGCTTTTCATATCCAAGTAGGGTTTTCCACTACTTGGAAATGTTCATAATTGGTGCTGCTATGATCTGTGCTTGAAAAAGATGCCTTTTGCAGACTAATGGCTAACAACTCAGTTAAAATGGTAGAGTAAAATTATGTGTATTTCCAGTAGTATAGGTATAAGATTATTGTTGTTAAAACAAGCCTGATGTTTACCATTTTTAGGCTTTCATTAAAAATAATATGACTGAGTGATTCTATTAAATGTGATATTCTCTTTCTTGAGGGAATGACAGATAACACTAAATCTTCTAAAGTGGTTTATCTGATTTATACCATAAAAATAGTGGCTAGCTCAAAACACATCAGGCTGTGTTCATTGCATTCTAGGCAGCCAATATCTGAAGCCCTTTTGAAATAGAGACTGTAAGAGAACTGGTATGAAATTTAATATTTTACAGTTTTAAAATGTATTTCAATATTAGTGAAACACCTTTCCTATATTTACATTAAAACTCTGCCCTGTTTCATGATAAGTTATGTTTCTGCAGGGTTTTGTTTGTGTTTTTGTTTTTCTTTGCAGGAAGTTGGAAGGGCAAACATCTAACTGGTATCTGAGAGCAGGCAGCGGGTTCCCTGCAGGAGAAGTCTAATGAGGCTGAGAAGCAATGTGTGAGATACACAGATCCTCTTTCTTCTTCAAGAGTGAGAATCTCAAGATCAGTGTGGAAGGCTGATGCTTCCTCAGGAGGCCTTCCTCTTGTAGAAGAAGGAGCCCCCGCAGAGCCAGGCCTTTAATAAGCCACGTCCGGGTCCCTACATGGGGGTGATCTATGGGCTCTTCAGCCAAGGGATATCTTACACTTCAATAAGTGGAGTCTCACTAAAAACATTGCTTCCCGTGAGCCCCTGCTACATGCCAGGCATTGTGCTGGGCCCTGGAAATATGATCCTGAGAAATAAAACTGAAATGGTTTTTGCTCTCATAGAATTTATATTCTAGTGGGAAAGAGTAACAGATGACCGTCACCCTAATAAAAATGTACTTCAAATTGAGATAAGCCCTGGTAGAAATGTAATCCTCTAAGAATAGGTCACAACAAAAACCTTCTGTAGAGATGTGATCAGTGTGGCCTGAGCTGAGATCTACAGGATGTGGCAGAGAATGGTGTCCCAGAAAAGCATGTGCAAAGGCTGTTGTTGGCAGGAAGGAGCAACCTGCTCAGGTTGAAAGAAGGCAGGATGCGTCTGCTGGGGAGGCAGATGAGAGGTCCAGAGAAGAAAGAAAGGGGCGGATGAGGCTACACCTTGAAGACCATCTTATAAGATTAGATCTTTATTCCAGGAGCAGGGGGAAGCCGCTAATAGTCCCAAGGAGAAGTCAGCAGGAGAAAATTCGTTATGAAGCATTTTGTTTGGCTATGGTGGAGAGGATGAGTTGGGGAGTAGGCTACGGTGTATGCTGGGGGACCAGTTTGGGCACGGCAGCGGATCAGAGCAGAAGAGATATGATTTGAACTAGGGAGCAGTGGAAGGATCTAAAATACATCTAGGAGGTGAAATCAAGAAGAGTCAGTGGTAGACCCATACTGGGGCTGAGGAAGAAAGAGGTGTCAAGATGACAGCATGCCTTGCAGGATTCAGCTCGCTCAGCTGAGTGGAAGGAAGCCCAAGTTTCAGGAACAAGATTATGAGCCTACCTTTGGCTCTGCTGAGGTTTCCTCTCTTCTTCCCCACTATTCCCACCTTGAGCAGTCAATTGCATTTACAGCCATCCCAGGGCCCTGGGGCTGCAAAGCATAGGATTGCTTTCGTTTGTTTCATCTCCTGCAGAGCTGAAGGGACACTGAAAGACTCCATGTCACAGTGTAAAACAGATATCACATATATCAGAAATGGCATAGACTTTCACTTCATTTTCACCTCTCAGTGAACATATCACAACATACACACTATTCAGTTCAGTTCAGTCTCTCAGTCGTGTCCAACTCTTTGCGACCCCATGAATTGCAGCATGCCAGGCCTCCCTGTCCATCACCAACTCGCGGAGTTCACCCAAACTCATGTCCATTGAATCAGTGATGCCATCCAGCCATCTCATCCTCTGTCGTCCCCTTCTCCACCTGCCCCCAATCCCTCCCAGCGTCAGAGTCTTTTCCAATGAGTAAGCTCGTCGCATGAGGTAGCCAAAGTACTGCAGTTTCAGCTTTAGCATAATTTCTTCCAAAGAACACCCAGGACTGATCTCCTTTAGAATGGACTGGTTGGATCTCATTGCAGTCCAAGGGACTCTCAAGAGTCTTCTCCAACCCCACACTTCAAAAGCATCAATTCTTCAGCACTCAGCCTTCTTCACAGTCCAACTCTCACATCCACACATGACCACTGGAGAAACCATAGCCTTGAGTAGACGGACCTTAGTCGGCAAAGTAATGTCTCTGCTTTTGAATATGCTGTCTAGATTGGTCATAACTTTTCTTCCAAGGAGTAAGCGTCTTTTAATTTCATGGCTGCAGTCACCATCTGCAGTGATTTTGGAGCCCCTAAAAATAAAGTCTGATACTGTTTCCCCATCTATTTCCCATGAAATGATGGGACCGGNTTGAATATGCTGTCTAGATTGGTCATAACTTTTCTTCCAAGGAGTAAGCGTCTTTTAATTTCATGGCTGCAGTCACCATCTGCAGTGATTTTGGAGCCCCTAAAAATAAAGTCTGATACTGTTTCCCCATCTATTTCCCATGAAATGATGGGACCGGATGCCATGATCTTCGTTTTCTGAATGTTGAACTTTAAGCCAATTTTTTCACTCTCCTCTTCCACTTTCATCAAGAGGCTTTTTAGTTCCTCTTCACTTTCTGCCATAAGGCTGGTATCATCTGCATATCTGAGGTTATTGATATTTCTTGCGGCAGTCTTGATTCCAGCTTGTGTTTCTTCCAGTCCAGTCCAGCGTTTCTCATGATGTACTCTATATATAAGTTAAATAAGCAGGATGACAATATACAGCCTTGACGTACTCTTTTTCCTATTTGGAACCAGTCTGTTGTTCCATGTCCAGTTCTAACTGTTGCTTCCTGACCTGCATACAGATTTCTCAAGAGGCAGGTCAGGTGATTTGGTATTCCCATCTCTCTCAGAATTTTCCACAGTTTATTGCGATCCACACAGTCAAAGGTTTTGGCATAGTCAATAAAGCAGAAATAGATGTTTTTCTGGAACTCTCTTGCTTTTTCCATGATCCAGCGGACGTTGGCCATTTGATCTCTGGTTCCTGTGCCTTTTCTAAAACCAGCTTGAACATCTGGAAGTTTTCGGTTCACGTATTACACACTATTAGCTAACTCTAAGCCATTTGACAAAATAGTATTTGTCCAAGTAATTCTTCAGTGTGACGGTATGGCCACCCAAATTCATGAATCCTATTCACCTTTTATGGGCTTCCATCTTAACACACAGACATTTAAGTGGAGCATCAGTGCCCATCTGTAGTCTGCCTTACTCTGCAGCTCATCTTAACTTTCCTTACTCCAAGTTCTCCTCAGCACTCATTTCCATGACTTGACCCATATTCCCCATCCCTCTGCCAATGGCCCCAGCCCCATTTCTGTACACATAGCCTGTAGGCTCCCCTCTGGGACCTTTAGTCTCCACCCCCCTTCCATGTTCCCTCCCCAGGGCTCTTTCACTGAGGCCTCTGCGAATCCAAGTTCTCATTTTCTGAAGGAGGTGGATCTTCCGAGTCCTGAGTCTCCTCACTTTTGAGATTTATGCTGCTGCTACTAAGTCGCTTCAGTTGTGTCCAACTCTGTGCGACCCCAGAGATGACAGCCCGCCAGGCTCTACCGTCCCTGGGATTCTCCAGGCAAGAACACTGGAGTGGGTTGCCATTTCCTTCTCTGATGCGTGAAAGTGAAAGTGAAGTCACTCAGTCGTGTCCAATTCTTCACAACCCCATGGACTGCAGCCTACCAGGTTCCTCCATCCATGGGATTTTCCAGGCAAGGGTACTGGAGTGGGGTGCCATTGCCTTCTCCATTTGAGATTTGTATACCATTCTTAAAGGGAAAGGATCAATGACTTACTTTGGTACACGAACTGTTGTGCTTAGCAGTAATAATAAGAAAGCAAAGATTTAACCATCACCTGTGCCCAGTGTTTTGCATTATATTCCCATGGTTGGCTAAAGTTCAAGTAATATGGGTTTACATTAGATGAACAGTACAGGTCTCCGTAGCAGTGTCCATCTGGGTGCAGTCCCTCCTGCTGCTTAGGTACCCACCCCCCCCCCAGGGTTTAAAGGTGCATGTACAGTCCTTACATGGGCGTATGAGCATGCAGATCTTTATTCGAATGCATCTGGCATCATACTGACTTGACAGAAGCTAGGAATCGCATCCATCTTTACTGTTGGGTAGTTACTGCTGATCGGTGGTTATGATGGACATTTAAAACCAGTTGCTGGCAAAGCCATCTCCTTTACCCCTTATCTTCCTCTCTTCATTTCTCTTTTTCTACAGTATCATCCCTGAGGTCTTCTTTCTTCCTTCTTAGCTTAACCTACAAAAGCCAGATTCGGCTCTTCTGGCTCCAGCATCACCTCCACTGACCCCCCTTTACAGATGCCCATGTATCCTGAGAGTCTCCTTTCGGCATGTTTTTGGTTCACAGTTGCCAGTATATGCCTGTCTACATCAATTCAAAACAGTGGGTGTCTGTTTCAAGGAAAGTAACTGAGGAGGCTAACAAAACCTTGTTTTTTGGAGGGAGATGGGAAAAAAAGACCATATCATAATTGAAATATTAATTGGCTGACTGCTTAGTTTTCATTAAGCAAGTCAGATATTAGCGAAAATCAGGCTTCAAATAAAGATTAATATCCAGCATGAAAAGAGCAGAGAGGTTCCTACTTCAAAGGTTCATTAACTAGCAGAAAAAGGGCACAACATAATCCTCAGTGTAATTCTGAACCAGGCATTCCAGGCTTGCGTGTGATCAGTAAAAGCTAAATTTGCTGCCCTCTTCTAAAGTGTTTTTAAGCCTTTGGATTAAAAGCTCTGGTTCTGATGAATCTGACAATAGCATGTTATCTATATATCATTTTTATTTTTATTTTTTCCTGGAACCTACAAACTGCAAAATTCTCCTTAATTTCACATTGAGATTATTTTGATTTGACAGTCTTTTGACAACATAAGCATCATTTGGGGAATTTCTGAAATTTCTGACTTTAAGGGAAACAGTGTTGAGTAGATCAATTGATTCATTATCCTCTCCTCAACCATCTTATTTATCTGTCTGCAATTTGTGACAGACTGGCCTCTGTGGAAGTCGGCTGGTAGTAATCACACCCATCCTGTTCTTCATAAGACAGTCTGTTATGAACATAATTGTGTAAGTTTACACATTTGCATTAAATCTGAGAAGGACATGTTAAATTAACAGACATTGAAGCAGTAGTTTCCATGGGAAACGTTTATAGAATGAGTTGTTCATATTTTATTGCTATGTTCAGGCATATTTGCAACTTGGAGGAAATTCTGGATTACTTCATTTGTACATATATTCATTTTAGTATTCTTCTCATTCTGAATTTAACATAATACAGGCTGACATTTTTTGACAAATCATATTCTCACAAATCCTTAAGTTTGTCTTCACTCCTTCCTGGTTATCCTTTTAAATCCTCTGTTTAAAATCCTCCCCAGGTGTTACTCATTTGCTCAAAATCTTGCACAACTGAGCTGTGAAATGCAAGATTAAACTAAATAATAGTCAACTCTTGGTGAGTTGTGACTCTAGGCAAGTCATTTTATTATTCAACCCATTTCTTTAAAATGAGACATCGGCCTGGAAAATCTCATAGTCTTCTCCTGATTCTGGCATGGGAAGAAACAAATTGGGTCAATTATAATCATCTCTGTGAGCATTAGAGTGTGCCCGGCCTAGCAGTCCACTCATGTAAACACACACATGCCCCTTTCCCAAGTCCAGCTCTTGGTGAACAGCTACCTATGTGGTCATGTGCAGGAGCCCTTGCTGGGCCAGCTTGGGCGAGGCCGTTTGGTTGGGCACATGGCCCCGGTTGGCAATGCGGCATGCTACTTATATAATGTAGGGTCATTTGGACACTCAAAGGCCAAGATCTTCTTCAGCCACACCCACAAGAGTAATCAATTCTTGACATATTTCTATACACAGTGTCTTTTTGCAGTTGTACATTTAGCCTCGGAAGCTTCATCAAAGCCTTTTCCACAGCAGTAGGTGGAGGTCTCACTCCTCTTTTGTCACTTCTGTGCTTTTGCTTCACCTGCTCGTGAGCTTCCTAGTTGTTAGGTTAGAACAGACCTTCTGTGTGTCCACCAGAGACTGAGACAGTCCTGCATAAATCGGCCCTCTCCTTGGGGTGTTGACGCTCCCTTTTTTTGGCCATAGAGGAAACTGATATTATATAAGGAGCTCTAGGAGTGTAGCCAGAGAGTGACTGGGATTAGATTAAGGGAAAAGATTATTTTCCACCTACGTCAGATTTTTCTTCTTGTTTCTTGCATTCTCTGTTCCCAGCACTTTGATGAAGGAGGAACGGTACTAGACAGGGGCTTGAGAAATTGGGGAACCATAATCCTAGCTCTGCCTGTAACTTCCAGTGAGACTTGGACAGACTGTTCAATGAGAAAATCTTAGCGGATCTCTCGTCTAAAAGTTCTGAGTAACCCTGGCTCAGTTCAGGACTGCTGCCTAAGTAAGACAAGCTAATGGCTAAGTGTGCAGTCCCTTCCCCCTGTAGCTTCTAAACCAACCTAACCCTCCTCTGTGACTCCCTCAGACTCCAGGCTCTGCAGCAAGTATGCAGGACCTTAATCCCTGTACAGTGGTTCTTAAGTCTGGTATTGAATACTTCCAAGCTGCAGGGACTCACTACCAGTTTGCTGCTGTTAGGAGACATGAGCTTCTTTGTGTGGAGTCTCAATGGTGCTTCTGAAACACCCCTAAGATCCAGTCAGTTCTTAACCTTTAGATCAAAACTGAATACCCTTCATCCTCTTTTTCTGGCACCTTTTACATGCTATCGGGTTCCTCATGAGTCTCTCAAATTCAAACAAAACAATCTTCCTGCTTTAGTCACTTAATGCATATTTGTTGTGGGAAGGAATGAATGATTTAATGAATATAAAGTGACTTTCAGAGTGTTCTTCCTTCAGGACACTTTCAGGATGAAATTTTTTTAGGACAGCGTTCCACTCAAATTCTGGTCTTGAGTGTATGAACACAGTGCCCAAAACTCAAACTGGTGATGCAAGCATGACAACTCATTGCTTTAATGTGGACATTGAACACTTACCAGTGCAGCTAAGGTTAAATGAATTATTTATGCTGCTATTAAAAACCATGTTTTCAAAGGCTATTTAATGGCACTGTGTCATAAATGGAGAAATCAGGCTCAAAAATTGTATATACAGCATGATCCCAATTATATACAAAAACATAAATATGCAAAGGAAAAATTCTCAAAGGAAATGCATCAAAATGTTACTGATTATCTCTGGAGAGTGTAATCATAGGTGATTATGATTTTCAACTTTATCCCCTTCTTATATCTTCCATATAAGCATGTTTTATAATCAGAAAAAAAAGTTGTTTCTTTAAAAAGATCTGAACCCTTCTGAGAAACTTTATATCATGACTTGTGTTTCCTGATTTTCCTTATCTGGATTCTTTCAGCATCTTGTGTCAAAATTTCATCTTAGTTCTCCCACCTCTTGGGGCATCTTGAGGCTCTCTGGGATATAATAACCATGTAACGTGGCAATAATCCCTCAGTTAAATGCTTCTGCTTTACCCTGTGAGTTCTATGATATCATTCTTACACTTACCTTTATTATTATTTTAGTTTAACGCCTGCATTTTTTCACTAAAGAGTTGCATGAGGTTTAAGGAAAAAAACAACTTTTTCTCACTACCAGTTCCACTATTCCTAGAACATAAGAGATACTTGAAAATTACGTGTTGAGTGCAAGGTCGCCCCACTTGTCTACTTATTAGCTGTGTGAACAGGTGCAGGATGCTATGCTTCTTTCTTTGCCTCCTGCTTTCCTCCTCTACTGGGTTTTTTTGGATTTCAACGAGGCGAACATTGTCTCATCATCTTTGATAGGCTCTTAGCTTCTCGGTGCATCCTTTTTCATGATTTCAGATGCCGAGAATCACCTTCTCCCAAAGCCTTTTCTCCTCTGCCTAGCATACTCCATGTTCCCTGCCGATGTGAAGTAAATTCAGTGACACTTCTGACTCACCAGCTGCCAGCCACTGTGCTTTGTTTTTCTCTCATTTTAAATGTTTATTAGCTCTCATTTGCCTGTCAGCTCTGCAAGGTGGTATTACTATCTCCATTTTATTGCTGAGGAAGCCAGGACATAAAGTTGGTCTTGCACAGTAGCAGCTCTTTGACAACCAGGCAGTGTTACCGCAAGACTGCCAGTCGTGTCTGTGGGCCCAGGCAGGTGCTCTGGGGAACAGCACAGCCTGCAGGGCAGCGGGGAGTGGGCAGAAGCCAGCATGGGTGAGCAGAGCCCCCAGCTTGAGATGTGAGCACAGGACAGCCTTCTCTCCCCACCCTTATCCTTCCTTTCATCCTTCTGTTTTCAGCTTTTAGAACTGACGTTTATTTTTAGAAACCACTACAGAGAAATTCGAGGCTTCTCAGGTGACTCAGTGGTAAAGTGTCTGCCTGCTGGATGCAGGACACTTGGGTTCGATCCCTGGGTCAGGAACATCCCCTGGAGAAGGGAATAGCAACCCACTCCAGTATTCTTGCCTAGGAGAATCTCATGGACAGAGGAACCTGGTGAGCTACAGTCCATGGGGGTCACAAAGAGTCGGATATGACTTAGACACTGAACAACAGAAACACAGAGAAATTGACCTCAAGCCCTCCATTTCTTGATTTTGCAACATAACTTTTATTGACATGATAAAATATTTTGTTCCCCTCATGTATTTAGCCGCTGCCCACAACTATTAATATAAAAAGGGTGAAAGACCTGTCCCTATCCTTTGTGAGTGTGAGGAGTTCACTTCTGGGGTGCTTCTGCATTAGTGTCTGCAGGGAGCACAGCAGGAGGGTGCAGCCAGCCCAGGGCTGGCCTTAGGTGTTAGCTGAGTCTTCAAGGCGGGAAGAGCTGGATGTGTGGCAGATAGACCTAGTGTTCCTCTCTGCTCCATAACCACCCATGCAATCCAGGGCAAGGAAGTTGACATCAGCTACCTTATCCATAAAATGTGGAGACAATAATAAATGCATAGGTTTTAATTTTGGAAGCATATTGTACGAAGCAGCTTGGCGTCCAGCACATAATCTCCATTAGGAAATGGAAACCCACTCACTATTCTTGCCTGAAAAACTACCTGGACAGAAGAGTCTGGAGGGCTGCAGGCCATGGGGTCGCAAAGTCAGACACAACTGAGTGACTGAACATGCATTCACGCACCAGCACTTAAACACTCAGGTAGTGTTTATGATTATGGTGGCAGTTATTACTATTGGTGGTAAAGGCTAGTAATTTTTAGCCAACTCATTGGTCAAGAGAGTCCCTAAGCACAAAATTCCCAGTAATATCTTCCATACCTTCATAAAAGGAGGATTGCAGAAGAAGTATCAGAAAGATTTCAACATACCCCATTTTCAAGTAGTTTATATATATGGGGTTTTTAGGAGTTGAACTGGAAGGATTTCCTGCATTGACTCCTGGTTTGAAGGGGAGTCAGCCCAGGGATCATTGGTGTGATTCTTTGAGAACACTCCTGAGGGGTAGAGAAAGGGTCAGCCTACAGCTCTGTGCTTTTGACCTGGCCACACGCACCCCTCAACAGTCAGTGTGATAGTCTGACCAGCTATGGAGCCCTGATAAAATCAAGCTGCTACACCACAGCCTCCGTCAGTGATCCCCACAGAGAGCTGGGGGGGCTGCCGGCTCCATCTGGTGTCTGCCTCTAAGGGCTGCAGCGCTGCTCTCTGCTCGTCTTGCAGCATGCACGTAGACCAAGCCAGATGAGCGCAGGAGCGTCCTGAAGGGGGGCTCTGACTCATTCACTCCTGTGGCCGAGGGCATACCACTGCGGGGACGGCCTGAGGAGTTAGGTTAATCCTGAGAAGGGCCTTGACGTCATCCTGGGAGCCTGAGCCATGAACACAGAGCCCCTGCTTCTCTGCCCGTTCACCTGTGATGCAGCCCACCAGGCTCCTCCATCCATGGGGTTTTCCAGGCAAGAGTACTGGGAGTGGGGTGCCATTGCCCTCACCTATGATCACATACGGTACACCGTATTGTAGGTATTCCTGTATATATTTGAGTCCCCATCTGGATTTTGAATTCTTTGAAAGAAAGCACTCTGAGAGGACTGTTTTTGTCTCTGCCTTCCAATGCCGAGTCAGTGCCAGGCACCAGGAGACACAGTGTATGCCAGGGAGGAAGAAGAGGCAGGCAGGCAGGGAGGAGTGGCCTCTCCCCAAGGCAGGGAGAAGAGAATAAATGGCCCTTTCGGTACCATTCATACTCTGCAACTCCAGGGATACAGAGAACCCCTGGGCTGCACTTCAGAGCCGCCTTGCTTAGCCCCACACGTTCCAGCTGCTCCCTGTGTCCCTCTCACAGGCCTTTGCAGTCAGGTCAGCTCCCCAGTGTCACCCATGATTCTAGTTACTGACTTTTCTTATGCTTCCTCCCTACAAAAGAGCCAGAAAGATAATTCCAGAAGAAATTGCTGAGCTTTGTATTTTCTATGATTTTAGAAGCTTTTTCATGCCAGCATCTCACCTAGTTGTAATAACAAAAATGTGACTTCTTTTAGCACTGTACCTTCCGAGGCTTAATGCTGTAGTGACTTTCAGAAGAATAAAATCTGCATCTCTGGGGCCTCAGAACTTTTACCAGGAGTTGTTTTTACTCTTGGCTTATAGCAAAAGGGGAAATGTGTACTAACCAACTGATTGGCCCCCAGAAGTTTACCAAATAAGTGGCAGTACTGTTCTTTCAGTAAAGAAGATACTGTCCTTTAGAAGATGGGTGTGGTTAAGTGTCAGGGCAGTGGAGAAGTGTGGCTGCTAGAAAGGAATTTGGCTGTTTGAGGGACTAAGGAGGCATCACTCCAAGAGATAACCAGAGTATCAGTACACAGAAAGGGAACGTGTCCATGTGTCCATGTGTGTCCCGATTTACAAATCTCTTACACAGGAAAGCTGGGCATCAGACATGGAATTTTCCCAGAATGATGAGTGTCAGTGTGGAAGTAGGTTGGCTTGAATTCATTGCCCCACAGGCTGAAATGACAGTGTTTCACAACTAGTACAGAGCATAGAGAAGAGGTCTGTTGGAAGGCTGCCACTGTGAAAGGAACCAGCATGGAATCAGTTCTTCTTTTGTACACACAATGTATGGGCTGTGCTGGGAGAGAATCTTCTTGAGCGCTGGTTCTCAATGTGGCTGAGAGGAGGGATTGGGAGGTCATTTAGCCTGGACTCCACCTTGGACTGACTGAAGCAGAATTTTTTCGAGTGGCTAAAAATAGACTTATTGCACTAGAGAAGTAAGTGTGATGGTGAAATTTTCAAAGCTGATGAATTTAACTTTATAGTTTATATACCTTTTCACCAAGGAACTCTGGTTCTACAAGTCTATTCTAAGAAAACAGTCATAATTTGGACAAAGATTTATGGAGAAAAATATACAATAGTATTATAGATGGTATGAGAAAAATGGAATGACCTATATATCTCACAATAGGAGAATGCTTAAATTAATTGTGGAATATCCATAAATGTTGCATATATTCCGTAAAACGGAGTTTTTAAAGGATAATTAATAAAGATCCTCTTAATTATAGGTGATCAGTAGCAAGGTACAAAATCATCCAAGTATGTAAAAGGGAAAATATGTGATTTCACTTATGAGGTGCTTACAAATAGCTAGATTCTATTTCAAATCCTAAAAGATGATGCTGTGAAAGTGCTGCACTCAATATGCCAGCCTCCTGAGAAATCTGTATGCAGGTCAAGAAGCAACAATGAGAACTGGACATGGAACAATGTTCCAATTTGGAACAGACTGGTTCCAAATCAGAAAGGCCTTCCAATGGTGGTTACCTGGGACTGGAGGACCGGAAATGGAGAGCTATTTTTTTATATTTATTTATTTGTAATTGATTGATTGCTTTACAGCATTGGTTTGATTCCTGTCACACGTCAACATATTAACCATAGCAGTACATGTGTCCCTTCCCTACCCCATCCCTCTAGGTCGCTACATTGCCTCAGTTTGAGTTCCCTGAGTCAAAGAGCAAATTTCCACTGGCTATCTATTTACATATGGTAGTGTATGTGCTTCCATGCCACTCTCGCCATTCATCTCAGCCTCTCCTTCCTCTTCCCCGCCCTTTTCCACAAGTCTGTTCTCTATGTCTGTCTCTGTTGCTGCTCTCTGAATAGGTTCACAGTACCATCTTTCTTGATTCCATAAATATGCGTTAATATATGATATTTGTTTTTCTCTTTCTGACTTACTTCATTCTATATAATAGGCTCTAGGTTCATCTGCAGGAAGTGGAGAGTTATTGTTTAATGGGTGCAGAGTTTCAGTTTGGGATGATGAAAATCTGGGAAGGAGGGTGGTGATTGTACAACATTGTGAATATACTTAAGGCCACTAAAATGTATACTTGAAAATGGTTAAAGCATCAAGTTTTATGTTTTTTTCTGTTTTACCATGGTAGAAAGACCCTTCCCCCTCAAGTGCTGTGGGATGTGTGAGGACCACATTGGGAACTGCACTGTGAGGTCTTCACGGCTGCAGCCAGGCTTAGGAAGAGGGCAGCTGTACTCTCTCATGAAAGAAAATAAAGGCTGTGGCGATGAGAGAAGACATTTTATCTGTAGAGGAGGTCCATTTTTTTTTTTTTTTAATGCATGGAAGCATAGAGAAGAATCAACATTGTAACAAGATTTATATGTAGGTGATGAAAATATGGGTTGTTTTTCCATCTTTAAAATAAAAAAATCTATAATTTCCCCAAAGGATATAGAATAGAAGCTCAGAACAAAAGTTATTTGGAAACTACAAAAATCATACTGATATTTGTCAAGTCTATGCCTAGCTAAATAAACTACTTGAAACTGTTCCAGTTGTAGGGGGGAGAGGGCGAATAATTTTAAAATGTTTTCTATCTTTGTTATTAGAGTGACAGTTGTTAGTAAATTATTGCGACTTATATACAACAAGCAGTGCAAAATTTAATCCACATAATTCTTTTGTATTACGTACATATGCAGTACATCCCTTTGGAAGTCATGTCCTTGAGAACCCCCTCTAAAGGGCTACCGCTGCAGAGAGCACACCTTCAGACTGAAGAGGACATTGGAAGCTTTGTCATTGTTATTTAGTTGCTAAGTTGTGTCCAGCTCTTTGCAATCCCGTGGACTGCAGTATGCCAGGCTTCTCTGTCCTTCACTGTCTACCTGGAGTTTGCTCAAATTCATGTCCATTGAGTCCATGATACCATCCAACCATCTCATCCTCTGTAGTCTCCTCCTCCTGCCTTCAGTCTTTCCCAGCATCGGGGTCTTTTCTAATGAGTCAGTTCTTCGCATCAGGTAGCCAAAGTATTGGAGCTTCAGCATCAGTCCTTCCAATGACTATTCAGAATTGATTTCCTTTAGGATCGACTGGTTTGATCTCCTTGCAGTCCACTGGGCTTTCAAGAGTTTTCTCCAGCAGCACAGTTAGAAAGCATCAATTCTTCAGCACTCAGCCGTCTTTATGGTCCAACTCTAACATCCATACATGACTACTGGAAAAGGCATAGCTTTGACTAAATGGACTTTTGTCAGCAAAGTGATACCTCTGCTTTTTAATACACTGCTTGGGTTTGTCATAGCTTTTCTTACAAGGAGCAAGCATCTTTTAACTTCATGGCTGCAGTCACTGTCCGCAGTGATTTTGCAGCCCAAGAAAGTACAATTCAGAGGCAGTCACGAATCATCTAGGGCCATGTCTTGTGAACAGGTGGGTGGTGCCATGAATATGTTGCCTTCCATTTTGAGGGATGGTTCTCCTCATAGGTCCTTTGAATGAGGATTAAGGTGGTGTGGGAAACCTTCCATTTTTATATTCCACTGTTAAATCAAAGGCTCTTTCCCCATGTTGTGAGGAGGGAACTGCCACCACCCAAACCTGCAGTTCCTTATCTGTCAAGGTCACTAGCAGCAAGCAACAAAAACTAACTGGAACTCAGAGATTCCCTGGTAGTCCAGTGGTTAGGCTTCTTCACTTTGATTGCCAGACCTGGGTTCAGTCCCCAGTCACGAAACTAAAATCCTGCAAGCTGCACAGCGCAGCCAAAAACAAAACAAAAAACTTACTGTAAAGTGATTTAAGCACTACAGAAACTTGGTGGAAAGTTTCGGGATATCCAAGAAGTCAGAAAAACACGGTCAAACAATAGGTGAGAAGGGGAGGCTGCTCAGCTGGGAGGTCAATAGGACCAGGTCGCCTCCCCTTCGAGGGCCCTGGAGCAGGGCTCTGCCCTCAACACACGCGAGCTGCTGCTACCCGTGAGAACATCCTCCTCCACTGTTTCTATGCATCTCTGGTCCCCGGTTCTACATCCTGGGCAGGTGGAGCCAAAATTGGCCTGGCTCAGTCTGTACCTGCTGCCAGGGACTCTGGGCCAGGGCATATCTGGCATCTTTCAGCATTTGTAATGGCATGTGAGCTCTGCCTTCCATTGAGACTTTGAAAAGGAGAAGGTGTTTCAGAGGCTGAGGAGCCAAACTGATGACAGATAGCCAGGTTGATGAGCACATGCCTATCATTTTGTTAATCCCGGCCCAAGTCCAGTAATGAGCTGGTGATTATTCCTCAATGCAGTGGCTGGCCATCAGTTTACTCTTGGTCATTTAAGCATTTTCTGCATGGGGGATGGTCTGAGGTTCCAAACTATACGCTGATGAATTACTGGGATTTCATGTATCGTGTCTTCATCTGGTGTAATCAGACTGGTAGATGGGGCTGCCTGCCCTGTGGATTATACTTAGTAGAGTAGAGGCAAGGAGTGGGAGAGAGAGTAAGGTAGGCAGCATGCAAGGACAGCTGCTGCCTCTAGAGGTCCCTTTTAAAGGGCCTAGTCGGAGTTCCAAAAACACAGTGACTTTAGAATTCCGATAATCAGACTGGCTATTGGGCTTTTCCCTTTTGTTAGAGAAAGTACAGGGGTTTGACATGACTTTGGCAAGAATGTGATATGACACCATCCTGTCCCTGGAATTGTGGCTCATCTCAGTCCTCTAATCATAGGCAAAAGTCTACTCTTGAGTGTGATGACTACTTCTGTCTTTCATTTTCACGTCACTTGTGTAGTACTCTAGCTACAGGCTAACTGACAGCTCCAGACACCAGTGTCCCTGTGGACAGAGCACTGGCAGATTTCAGGGGAGTTCACACATCCCTGGAGGCAGTACAGTGGAGGGTAAACATGTGTTTATGGCAGGTGAAGGCAAACTTCTGAGAGTCTAGCCAGCAGGTGGGAAAAATGCATTAGTCAAGGTTTTTAATGCATATACTTTTCCAGCAGAGGTGTTCACTTGTTCCAGCAACACACTAAGAACTGCATCAGGAGGTCCATTCTATAATGCTTAAAAAACCATCCCAGTCATGTAGAGTGGTGGGCAGTGGCAGCTGGAACCTCCAGTTGTAATGTGTGTCCCCAGTGGTTCAGACCACGCTTGGAGAAGCTCTGCTTTGTTTGATTCTTCACGCACAGCAGGGACCTTTTATTTTTAACAGAAACCTGTTTTTTTTTTTTTTTTTTTTTTCCCCCTGCATGAAGTCTTACTCAGAAACCCAATCTATGAATCAAATACAAATTCTGTTCTGGTGGCTGAAGCTCACGCACTCCACATGAATTCATGCCCTTGCAGGGACCCCTGAGCCCCCACCCCACAGCAGTGGGGCTCAGTGTGATAGCCCTCCAGACATGGGGATGACACCCTCTGTCTCTGCCTCGAAGAGCTGGACACCATTGACTCGTCTAGTTTCTCACACAGGTGGTCAGTAAATAGATATCAGATTAGTGACTGTGACAGTTTGAAGGAACATCCAGCAGTTTCTGCACTGGAGGAGTCAGGGAAGCATAAACCTGCGTACTCCTAATCCCATTCCTGTTTAAATGCTTGATTGCGAAGAGTTGACTTGTTGGAAAAGACTCTGATGCTGGGAGGGATTGGGGGCAGGAGGAGAAGGGTACGACAGAGGATGAGATGGCTGGATGGCATCACTGACTCCATGGGCATGAGTCTGAGTGAACTCTGGGAGTTGGTGATGGACAGGGAGGCCTGGCGTGCTTCGATTCATGGGGTCGCAAAGATTCGGACACGACTGAGCGTCTGAACTGAACTGAACACCATGTAGTCATAGGAAGTTTCTGGCATACTCAAGATTTGAGACCATTTATCTATGGAGGAGACTACGTGTTACAGAAATAAACTCTTTTGTGTTTTACTGTGAGCTGCTTTAAGCCCATTTGGAAGGTAGCTGGGGTGTAAANGCGTCTGAACTGAACTGAACACCATGTAGTCATAGGAAGTTTCTGGCATACTCAAGATTTGAGACCATTTATCTATGGAGGAGACTACGTGTTACAGAAATAAACTCTTTTGTGTTTTACTGTGAGCTGCTTTAAGCCCATTTGGAAGGTAGCTGGGGTGTAAATAATGCTACTCACTAAATGAAGTTATATGCAAATCTAAGTATATCCTCTTCCACCTGAAGGACCTAGCAAAGGGTGGGAAGCTCCACATCATGACTGAGAATAGTGCCGCCTGGTGGGGAAGGAGGAAGGGAAGCTCTCAAAACAGCCTTATGTTTTTGTGCTCTTCTGTGCAGCCTTATGTTCAATTTGGTTGGTCATTCTTCTTTATTCTGCTATGAATAAAGGAAAAAGTTCTGAAAGCAAGAAATTGAAGAAAGCAAGCAAGATTGTCTCCCCTAGATTTTGACATGAAAGAGAGTGTGGTGATGGTGACTGATACATAGCAGTTATGTGGGAGCTGAGCTGGAAGGGGCTCTGTGAGGTCAGCTGCTTTGTGCCAAATTAAGATTTGCTGTAAGTCAAGTATTTGCCGACAGTAAGAAACAAACTATATCTCATACATTTAGTTGTGGACACCTTTCCAAAAAAGAATTATTCCTCACTCTAAGGTTGCATACATTTTAGTTTACTAACAAGATTGTATGTTTATGATAAATGCCTTGAGTATCCTTTATACATGGAGAGTGAAAAAGTTGGCTTAAAGCTCAACATTCAGAAAACAAAGATCATGGCATCCGGTCCCATCACGTCATGGGAAATAGATGGGGAAACAGTGGAAACAGTGTCAGACTTTCTTCTTTTGTGCTCCAAAATCACTGCAGATGGTGACTGCAGCCATTATGACCAACCTAGACAGCATATTCAAAAGCAGAGATACTACTTTGCCGACTAAGGTCCGTCTAGTCAAGGCTATGGTTTTCCTGTGGTCATGTAAGGATGTGAGAGTTGGGCTGTGAAGAAGGCTGAGCACCAAAGAATTTATGCTTTTGAACTGTGGTATTGGAGAAGACTCTTGAGAGTCCCTTGGACTGCAAGGAGATCCAACCAGTCCATTCTGAAGGAGATCAGCCCTGGGATTTCTTTGGAAGGAATAATGCTAAAGCTGAAACTCCAGTACTTTGGCCACCTCATGCAAAGAGTTGACGCATTGGAAAATGCAAATAGAACTGCCTTATGACCCAGCAATCCCACTGCTGGGCATACACACTGAGGAAATCAGAATTGAAAGAGACATATGTACCCCAGTGTTCATTGCAGCACTATTCATAGTAGCCAGGACATGTAAACAACCTAGATGTCCATCAGCAGATGAATGGATAAGAAAGCTGTGGTACATATACACAATGGAGTATTACTCAGACATTTAAAAGAATACATTTTAATCAGTTCTAATGAGGTGGATGAAACTGGAACCGATTATACAGAGTGAAGTAAGCCAGAAAGAAAAACACTAATACAGTATACTAATACATATGTATGGAATTTAGAAAGATGGTAATGATAACCCTGTATGCGAGACAGCAAAAGAGTCACAGATGTATAGAATGGACTTTTGGACTCTGAGGGAGAGGGAGAGGCTGGGGTGATTTGGGAGAATAGTATTGAAACATATACTATCATGTAAGAAACGAATCACCAGTCTGTGTTCGATACAGGATACAGGAAGCTTGGGGCTGGTGCACAGGGGTGATCCAGAGAGATGATATGGGGTGGGAGAGGGGTTCAGGATTGGGAACTCAAGTACATCCATGGTGGATTCATGTCAATGTATGACAAAACCAATACAGTACTGTAAAGTAAAATAAAGTAAAAATTAAAATTAAAAAAAAAGACTGATGCTGGGAGGGATTGGGGGCAGGAGGAGAAGGGGATGTCAGAGGATGAGATGGCTGGATGACATCACTGACTCGATGGACGTGAGTCTGAGTAAACTCTGGGAGTTGGTGATGGACAGGGAGGCCTGGTGTGCTTCGATCCATAGGGTCACAAAGAGACACGACTGAGCGAATGAACTGAACTGAATAGGCCATATCTCTGTGGCCATTGGCAACACCTTGGTGATATGGTCCTGGGAATTGCAGCTCAGGATTGGTTTGGGGTAGTTATTCTAAAGGCTAGCAAACCTGTTTGAAGGTCAAATCTGTAAAACTAAGGGATAACTTCCCTGCTTGGAGGTGGCTTGTGGTGGGTGAGTAGGTAGGACTGTGGCTTCATATCCATCAAGGCCTTGACTTGCCTCTGTTGAGATTGAAGGGCCAGTTGAAAGGGCCTGAGGGCAAGCAGTTAGAGAGAGAACGAAGTCAGGGTTTGAAAACTTAAAATACCTCCTTTATTTGTAATAAAGCAGATGCTGGAGAGTGTGGCTTACATCTGTGGGCGAAGGATTCTCCTGATACACTGGACCTGAGAATTAGGCCTTCTGGTGACCTGTGGTGCAGGACGCCACCCATTCCCTCTGTGGAAAGATCAGAGCAGCTCCGCAGAAAGAAATAACGTGAGGGGCAAACCAGAAGTTACCAGCCTCCAGATTCCCCCAGCTCTGCTTTTCTTCCTTAAGAGCGCTTTGGCTATTCAGGGTCTTCTCTGTTTCCATACATATTGTAAAATTTTCCTAATTCTGTGAACAATGCCATTGGTAATTTGATAAGGATTACACTGAATCAGTAGATTGCTTTGGCAGGGGAGGGATAAATTGGGAAATTGGGATTGACATGTATAGACTACTGTATATAAAATAAATGACTAATAAGGATGTACTGTATAGTACAGGGAACTCAATACTCTGTTATGGCCTATAAGGGAAAAAAATCTAAAGAGAGTAGATATGTGTGTGTGTGTCTGTGTGTATATTATAAAACTGATTCATGTTGCTGTGTACCTGAAACTAATACACTGTAAATCAACTATACTCCAATAAGAATTAAATTTTAAAAAGTGAATTAAAAAAAAAGCCAGGAGTTATTACCCCCAATAGTGCTTCCTCCACTTGGAAAAAATCTTTAGATGAAGGAAGAAACATACTCTTGTTCTCCCTCTGCCGCCATCACCAAAGCATCTGGGTTTTAGCTCAGAGTTATCCCAGAGCTGATATAGCTTCCTAACCCAGGAGACCAGACAGTGTCTATTTAGAAGCTAGCTATACCTTCCAATGTTCTTAGTACCAGGTTCATTTTAGGAAGGGAAGGGAATGAAAAGTGATATGATAACCCTGGGGACTTATACAGAATACAGTTCATCTTACCTTTTCAATTCTGCATTGCCTGAGGTCAAGTATTCTGAAAGCCAATAAGAAAAATTTTCATTTGACTAAGTTTGATGCAAACTATCAATTCTGCAGAGCCTCTTCTTTCGTTTGTTTGCCTATAGCTTTAAGTGGAAGCATAGTCAGTCTGCAGTGAGAAAGTATACATACTTGCCTCGTATACTCTTGAATCCAGCAATAACTCAGGAATCGAACCCAGGTCTCCCACCTTCAGGCAGATTCTTTGCCATCTGAACCACCAAGGAAGCCCAGTAAAAGGACCACTCCTTTATGAAGCAAACTTTCTGTTAATAATGAAAAGTAATATAGGGTGAGTTTCTAATCATAAACCACTGAATATTTCCTGTGTGTGCCTCTCATTTAAACCACAGGATCATGCCCAGTCTGCATTTATAACTTGACTGGTCAAGTGTGAATTTCAGTGAGTGAGATTGGCCTCATCAGTAAAATACCAGGATTAGCAAAACATGAATTGTTAAATGTGCAGAAAGTTTATCAAAGTAGTCAAGTATTTAATTCCTTTGTATTAAAATTTTATTGTCATACTCAATACATACAAATGTAAGTTTGCGAACTGTATCTGTAAACTAACCCTGTGCCCCACAAAAAAGGATTTTCCAGGATGAACTACTGGGGGATTTACTCAAGAGTTGCTGCCTGAGGAGGAGGTGGAGTAGAGTGGAAGAAGTAAGACTGGTCATAGGTGTCCCCATGATCACCCATGAAAGGAGCGGCTAGCCAGTGAATGAGAGATGCAGGCAGAAGAAGGCCTGTTGAGGCAGGTCCAGGGTTCTTCAGAAAAGGGCTGCTAAACAGGACAGCGCCTCCCAGCCTCACCTGACATGCTGTGGATGGCCCTGGCACTTTCCCCTTGCTGCTGCTTCAAGACCTGCCAGCTCCAGGGACGGTCTGCTTCTTTTCTGGCCCCAGTGTCCTCAGCTCTTTGTCTCTTACTCAGCTTCATTTCTCCAGAGCTTGCTTGGAGGCTCAGTTTCCTTGTCAGTAAAATGGGGGCAATTCGTAGTCTCTGCCTACTTCATGGAATGATTGTGGGGATCAGATGAAATGTATGTTAAAGCATTTTGTTGACTGCAAAGTGAAGTGAAGTGAAGTTGCTCAGTTGTGTCCGACTTTTTGCAACCCCATGGACTGTAGCCTACAAGGCTCCTCAGTTCATGGAATTTTCCAGGCAAGAACACTGGAGTGGGTTGCCATTTCCTTCTCCATTGTTGTTGACTGCAAGATGCTGTATAAATGTCAGGTGTTATAAATCATTAACCAGTCTATTTTTGAGCCAACGCAGTTCCTGTGCCCATTTTACTTACCCTCTGAACAATTCTCTATCAAATAGCAAATGTAAATGCCGATGTTGCATCCTTCTTGGATTATGGTGGTTCCTTTGCAACTTTATGATCTAGGCTGAATCTTTAAGTACTCCTTTGGCTCATAACTCTTCCCCTGAACACCCATGCAAGATCATAATCCATAAAACACAGAGGCAATAACTCCTTTTAATTGCCAGGAGTTCATCATTTGCTAAGTTCTAAATGCAGTCACTTAAGACATTTGCCTTGAAAAGCCCAACTCTGTTTATTCTGCAGAGCCGAGACTGTGTGAAACTAGGCCCTCCTGCTGAGGGAGAAGTCGTCCAAGTCAAGTGGCCTGATGGCAAACTCTATGGGGCCAAGTATCTCGGATCAAATGTTGCCCACATGTACCAGGTGAGTGCTGCCCTGGGTGTGATGCTTGCTGAGATAGACAGAAGCCAGAGGGCAGATGGTATATCCAGTGTGCTATGGGTTAAGAAGCTAGAATTTAGAACACTTGGTGTTTTATAAAAAAGGCAAAGTTTCAAAGACTGATGACCCAGATAATAGAGTTTTATTCTGGGGATAATAAAGTTCAGTACTGGGAAACTAATAACATTTGATAAATGGATTAATAGTCAGGAACATAGTTAGGTCAAAAAGATGACCAACTGGATGGTAGGCTGCTTTCTTGTGTTTCTATTATATGGGAAAAGAGTAAGTGGCTGGATTATCTAACTAAGCCAAGTCAGTGATGGCTGTTCATCACCCAGCAGCCCCTGAATGGGTGGCTTTTCCCTGTCAGACGTCATCCCTGTTGACATTTCAGCAAACCTAAACCAGTGGTGCCTCAGCACAGATGGAGCCATTTGTGCACCCAGGCGTGCATGTGTGCTAAGTCGCTTCAGTCGTGTCTGACTCTTCACAACCCAATGGACTGTAGCCTGCCCAGGCTCCTCTGTCCATGCGGATTCTCCAAGCAAGAATACTGGAGTGGGTTGCCATGTTCTCCTCCAGGGGATCTTCCTGACCCAGGGATCAAACCTGCATCCCTTAGGTCTCCTGCTTGGCAGGCAGGTTTCTTTATAGGCTGCTTTTGTGATGAAAAGTACAGCTGTCAGTTGGGAAGTCTGTTCACTGAACAACCGTATATATTATTTTAAGATATGTAAGACTGGGGTTTGATCCATGGGTCGGGAATATCCCCTGGAGAAGGAAATGGCAACTCACTCCAATATTCTTGCCGGGAGAATTCCATGGACAGAAGAGCCTCGCAGGCTACATTCTGTGGAATCACAGAGTCAGACACAACTGAGTGACTAACACTTATACAATTAAAAAATGAACTATATCCCTATTAGAAATGAGGATGAGTTAAGCTCTAATAAGAAAAACAACATGGATGGCACATGTGTGTTTCTATTCCTTCAGAAAGGCTTTTAAAAAGGAACAGGTTAGAACCAGTACATTATAGTACTTCTAGTAATGTGATGGCAGAAATCAACATTCTCAAGCAGTAGCATAAAAACAGGAAGACTGCAGTAAAAGGAGAAAAAGCAAGAAGGTTCAGGCCTGTAAAGTTAAAAACAGCTTGAGAATGATAAGACTTCCAGTTTCCTCAGAGAAATTGTTCAAAGACTGATAAGGGGCCTGGGCTTAAATGGAAAAGAACATTAAGAGACTGCACCAAAAACTGGAGCACAGTGTAATTAGCAGTGTTCAAAGACATTTGGAAAACTTAGGGAAGGACATTTTTTAAGGTGTAGAAAAAGCCAAGGGGAGTGTGTGTATGTGTACACTTAAAGGACATTTCCCCCTCTATACTGGTGACAGTGTTAAGTTGCAGATTGAGGTCATTTGCAGCAGGTTAGATGTTGGAGCATTTTTGCATCAGAATGTCCAAAATCAGGCAAAAGTTAAAAGACAGGCTGTTACCGGAGTCTCCTAGAAAAGAGCTTTACTACATCATTCAAAAGAAAATAACTACATTCAATTAATACATGCAAAAGTGAAACATCTTACATGTAGCAAAGCTGTTAGCTACATGAAAAGTATCACAATGAGGACATGTTGAAATTCTGGCTAATTAGTAATCAGTGTGTTAACTTCAGTCGAATTTATGGTGGCCTATCAACATAGAACAGTGAGCATATTTATAGACTCAGTGAAAAAGTTAAGACTAATACTAAAACTGTTTCTCAAGTACAAGTAGTTTAAAATTCTTCATTAAACCAAGAGGCCTTTTGAGGTCATTCTGTGTTTTGTGTCTAATTTTTCAGCCTCACCATTGACTAAGCAAAGACATTTATAAAAATAGAACCAAAATACCTGTTGCACAGTGCCAAGTATCCTAGGTATATGCATTTGGAGGTCCTCACAGTAACTCTCCAAGATAGGGTTTTTGAATACTATTTACAAATGAGGGAGGGAAAGGCTCAGCAAATTTGCTAATTTGTTCAAGTGCACAGAGCTGGTAAAGGGAAGAGCCAGAATTTACTCTCTGCTCTGTCCAAACTCTGGTGAACAACCATCCCAGCCTTTGAGGGACTGTCCTGGATTTTAGCACTGAAAATCTTGCATCCTGCGAGACGCCTCAGTCCTGGACAAACTGGGATGGTTGGTTACCATACCATAATTCCTCTGTTTTAAAACTAGCTTTTTCTCTTTTAGAATTCTCAAATGATTGGCAACAGAAGAAAGGTAGGCACAGGTAGTTCTAGTTATGCAATCAAACTGTATAAATGGGATGACACCTTGGCCTAATTAAATGTTAAAGAAACCATTCTGTTGAAACAAGGCCAGGAAGAAAAGCCTTCCCATCTCAGCCTTCTGGGAAGTAGCAGGGAGAGGGCCCCTGTGACCAAGACCTAATTCTGCTCCATTGTTTGAGCTCAGTCAGATGGGAGCGGTACATGGATAATACAAAGTTTAACTATATATTTTATCTTTAGTAGCTTTTTAAACTTCAGCAGACTGTTTTTATTAACATAGCACAGCTACATGATTTAACTCACCTTTTTAACTAGAATTTCAAGCATATATTTATTTCTTAAAAGTATTCAGACAATTTAGAAACTTGAAAAATACCATAAATGGTTCAGAGTTAAAAACATACTAGAATTAGATATTCTACCTCGGTTGCATCCCTTTCATTGTTTTCTTCTGGGAGAGTTCATGTGGGATTAAGCCTAGATCAGGATCACTTTGAATAGGGTGTTTGATGAAGTTTCTCAGATTAGGTTTCTGTCATTCAATGTCACTTACTTTTTCTCTAACAAAACAGCATAAAATATTGGGGAAAAAAAAGATAATGAAAAATACTTACTTCTATTTGAATAGCTTGCAAAAACATTTTTAAACATTTTAAACATTTTCATTTAGACGGTTATGTATTTCCACCCATTGACATGGTTGACACATGAGGTTGAGGGAAACTTGAGATTTTTCTCGCCTTTTGGTTGAATTTAACAAAAGTGAGTTTTGAAAGGTAAAGTTCTATAAGAACTTGAGAAATTATTTTATCTGGGAGGATTATAAGAGTAAAATATGTCATCACTTTTTTCTGAAATAGAAACACCCTCCTTCTTAAGTCATCAGAGCATCTTAAAGAAACAAAGAAATCCGATAGGCTCCACCAGCCTTAGTTCTAAACTGGCCAGTCTCCTGTTCTGAGAAATCATCTGAGTAGCAGTTCTTTTTCTTTTTCTTTTTTGCTCTGGGGGCATAGAGTTTTCATATCACATATTCCAGGACATTCATTTTCAAGAATTTTGGCCTGTTTGAAACATGCTTTGTTCTTGGTCTGATAAGGGAAAGAGCTTTTCTCCCTTCCTCGGCTGTTGGCTAGTTCTCGTTTGTTCTGTTTGAATCCTTTTTCTCTTTTTTGTGTGTGTAGCTAATTGGAACCCTGAAGAAAATGGTGAATGCTTCTTGCTTTTTAAAAAATACACCATGCTCAATGCTTTATTTTGCATTAGGTTGAATTTGAAGATGGATCCCAGATAGCAATGAAGAGAGAGGACATCTACACGCTAGATGAAGAGTTACCTAAGAGAGTGAAAGCTCGATTTGTAAGTACCAGATAATCTCCCTGAGGGGTCTGCCCTGTGAATCCCTCCTCCAGCACTGTTTCCTGAGCCCAGCAGAAACACACTCAGGCCTTTGGACTGATTTTTCAGGAAGCCAATGCATCTTTTTCCATTATTGAAATCTGTTTAATCCAAAGCAAATATGTTTGATCAGAAACAGGGAAACCAGTCCAAGTTTCTCATTTTCCTTTCTGATGAGGTCAAATGATGCTTCTTTATGTTAACATCTGTTGGCATACAAAAAGTTATTGAGTACATATTCTGTGCAAGAGAACTGGGAACATAGAAAGATAGCATCAAGACATTTACAATCTTGTTAGTGGAAGCCATGTTAAAAGAAGGCTTTCAGTAGGAGATTAATGGAGACTCAGTGTAGCGAACATCTAGTTTGCTGTAGCCTTATCATATACAGTGCAGCCTTGAGCAGTGTGGGGTGCTGACTCTCCACACACTCACATACGGCTTGTATAGTCAGACCCTTTCTGTTCATGGTTCCATATCCATGAATTCAACCAGCTGTGGATCATATAATACCATCAGGTTTACTATTGAAAAAAATTTGTGTATAAGTGGACCCATGCAGTTCAAACCCATATTTTCAAGGTCAACTATATTGATCAACTTCTCTCTCTCTGAAGCTTATTAATGGTTGTGTCAATTCATATTTAAATGAAATTCTCACTTTTATAAAAGACGGAATAAACAAAGCCCAAATACTAGTTGTGGGAATAGTAAAGTGGTTTGTTTCTTTTTTAAGAAAGCATTATTAGTTTCAAGCCCTGTATATAACATTAAAAGACAAACATGGACAAATAATCAAACTTGAGGTTGTTAAAAAATATAATTCACAGTAACTTAAGTTTTCATTATTGTATCATAAAATATTTTCTGGACCCTGAAATGAAGCCAGTTTTAGTCATTTAGAATTACATTTGTGAAATGATAAACACTAAAGTAGGAAATTTGAATGAGGGGCTTTTTCTGACTAAAATGAATTTTTTTTTTTCTGAATAAATGACATCCTTCGTTTTCATTGCATGCTAATAATATACTTTTAGGCAATGATAGAGTTATCCTAGATTAGTTTGGAAAAGCCATGTGTTTCCTTAAATGTTCACCTGTATACTCAGCCCCCCTCCTGTCAGGTGGGGTCCCGAGTAAACCACATCGGGGGTAAACTGAGTTTCTTCTCAGCTGCATCCTGAAGGCAAGGTCCTTCACAGTAAAGTAACCAAGAGAGGCGTGACAGTGCCGCCCACCCAGTGAGGAAATGTGACATGTAGGGAGCCACATGCCTGAAAATAGGTTAACTCTCAGATAATAAACAGCGGGGAAAGGGAAGATAAAGTATTCCTAGAGTAAAGACATCTATAAAACCTTAAAAGAGACCTAAAACCCTGGGTAATTTGTCAGTGTTCTAGGTCTTGAAATCTCTTAAGAGCAACTTTCCAGGTTGCTCGAGATGACTGCCTCTCATCCTGTTGCTTGTATTTCCCTTGGATTCTCTATCCCCTTCCCTTTCCTTTTCCTTTTTCAAATCACCTGGAGATTTAGAGGTTGGGAAACGGAGTAGGAAGCCCTCTGGAAGTCCCTCAGGTCTTTGATTTTCTAATTCATGTATGATTAAGCAGCCTACCAGCTGGGTCTTGTAGATTTCAAATACCATTTCTTAATCACATTAAAAGAAAGCTGCTCTGATCACAATCTCTTTGTTCCACAGTAGATTTGGCTCTAATGTCAGTATGCTTTCCCATGTAGCCTTACTTGTGCACAGCTTCTGAGTTTTCTAAGATACATTTCTCAGAGCAGTCACACCAAATTGAATTTTTAATTTTCAGAGAAAAAATTTAAAATTAAAAATTTATAAATCACATAGATATTCTGAATCTAACCTGTTACGGGCCTAGTAGAAAACCTCTTCAGGGACAAAATCTAGTTTGCTTACAGTCACTGAGTCCAGTTCGCCACCTCTGATTTTAGTGAATCAAAGACAACGTGCTTCTGTTGTAACAAACCAGCTTTTCCCTCAGGTTTGTATATAACCCTCTGGCCCTTGGCTAGCCTATGGATGTTATTTTTTTTTTCCACTTGGTGAAACATATCTAATTGGAAAACTTGTTGATGGAAGATACTTTATAATTAGAGGGGTTTTGTTGTTGTTGTTTTAAGGAAGGGCAGGTTGCAGCTCTCACTGAGAGGCCTTCATGTTTTAATGACTTCTGCTCACCCAGACACATGCTGACTTGGGGAGAAATTTTTCAAGAGAGTCAGCAGTCCACCTCGGTGATTGTGCTGGGTTCCTTCCCACTAACTTCAGAAATGGCCCCATTACCTTTTATTGTCTCACAGAATAACCATAGCAATGGTGCATAATTAACTGGCACTGCTGGTAAATTGGTTTTATTATTAATTTGAGAGGTTGGCTTTCACTTTCTTCACACAGTGGCAACACTTCATAGATGTTTCATTTTCTTCTTTAACTTTAGCATTTATAAAATGGAAAGATTACTCAGAGGAAATGCTTTGCCAAGAATGAACGAACCAAAACTGTTTTCTTCCAACGACAGAGAGTGCCCATCCCATCCACAATCTCTTACTTTGCTTCCCAGGTGAAGCTGTACATCTGGGGAAAGCCACAGAGGGAGCCTGTCACCCTGGAGGACTGTCTCATGAACTGGCAGGGAACATGCTCAGCTTTTAACCTGTGCCTGTTTTTAGTTTTCAAGCTTCTTTGTTCCATTGTTTGTCTCTTCTTCATGACTGATCACCTGTTTTCAAGCCTTCAAATCTAGGCTCTGCCTCTGTCACCACCAGGGGAGGGGCCTCCATGACATAATGAGGTGTACTGTACATTGGTGGCATCTCAATAAAAACCAGTTGGGAACACATTCAAGGGGAAAAAATAGGGAATTAGGAAGGAAAAATAGTGCTGTAAAGTAAGCTTTATGGGAAGGAGGAATCAAGATGGCAAAGGAGTAGGACATGGAGCTCACCTCCTCCCACAGATATGTCCAGAACACACCTATATTTGGAACAGTTTGCACAGAACATCTCCTGAATACTGGCAGAAGACCTCAGACTTCTGAAAGGGCAAGAAAACCTCCACATAATCGGTTAGGATGAAAGAAAAAGAGAGAAAGAGAAAGGAGTGGGGATAAGACCTGTGCCCCAGGGAGGGGGCTGTGAAGGAGGAAAGGTCCCCTCACTGGACAGGTGCAAAGCTTCAGAGCCTCAGAGGAGAGCGCAACAACCAGCTTCTGGAAGGCAAAACAGAGAGTGACCCACACTCCCTGGCAGCAGATGCTTATGCGCTGGCCCAGGCAGGGGCCGGGTGCTAAAGCTTGGGCTTCAGAGGTCATACCCAGGGAGAGGAATGGAGTTGGCTACATGCAGACAACCTGTAGAGGCTGGAATATTGCAACTGAGGCTGCACACAGAAGAAGCCTGGGCCCTCAGAGAGGCGTGGACCCATTGTTGAGCACCACGTAAGGAGAGGAGCAGGAACCAACAATGAACTCCTTTCCCTGCTCATGGTCTCAGGCAGCAGGATGCCACCTACAAATTCTGGGGGTAGGCATGAGCCAGCACCACCATTGTGAGCTTCAGAGGTGGGCACGGACCACTGAGAGAGCCGGGAGCAGATGCCAGTCACTGCCCTGCCATCCAGAGAGCATGTGTGGGCAGTGGGCAGGGGCCAATCACTGCACCTGCTGTTCTGGAGTCTCAGTGGCTGCTGCTGGGAGACCCGCAAGCCGGTGCTGATTGCTATCCCGGTGTGTACTTGAGCTGGTGCTAGGAGACCCACAAGCCAGTGCCAATTGCTACCCTGGTGTGTACTTGAGCTGGTGCTAGGAGACCCACAAGCCAGTGCCAATTGCTACCCTGGTGTACTTGGAGTGAGTGTGGGCTGCCAAACCTTTGTTGTTGTTGTTGCTCAGTCACCAAGTCATGTCTGACTCTTTGCAATCCCATGGACTGCAACACGCCAGCCTTCCCTGTCCTTCACTATCTCTAGGAATTTGCTCAAATCCATCTCCATTGGGTCCTTGATGCCATCTAACCACCTCATTCTCTGCCATCCCCTTCTCCTTTTGCCTTCAGTCTTTCTCTGTGTCAGGATCTTTTCCCATGATTGGCTATTTGCCTCAGGTGGCCAAAGTATTGGCATACCCCACATGAAGGGTATAAGAGCCAGCACACGCTTAGGAAGGAGACAGAAGCATCCAAACTAAAAGTAGCCCCTCGATTCCAGACAAGACACCAGAGTAGAAGGACTCCAGTTCCTGTCCTGTCATGAAAACTCCAAAATCACAACTAAGTGCTGCACAACCATCAGCAAAAAAGACTGGAACCTACCAAAAAAGATATTTTACATCCAGAGAAAAAGCCACAGCAAGATGGAGTGAGAGGCTAGAGCCCCGGGTCAGGCTCCCCAGCCTAACAGTCTGGCATCAGGAGGAGGAGTCCTCAGAGCATTTGGCTTTGAAGGCTGGTGGGGCTTGAGGGCAGGAGCTCCACAGGACTGGGGCAAACAGAGACTCCACTCTTGGGGTGCACACAAGACTTCACATGCACTGAGACCCGTGGCAAAGCAGTAACTCATAGGAGCCTGGACTAGGCCTACCTGTGGGTCTTGGAGGGTCTTCTGGAGAGGAGGGGATCCACTGTGGCTCACTATGGGGGCAGGGACACTGGTTGTGGAGGCCCCAGGGAATGTTGATCACTGTGAGCTCTCTTGGAGGTGGCACTTTTAGCACCAAGATCTGACCCTACCTAACAGCCTGCAGGCTCCAGTGCTGAGGCGCCTCAGGCCAAACAGCCAGCAAGGGGGAGCAGGCCCCGCCCATTAGCAGACAGACTGCCTAAACTTATACTGACTTCACAGGCACCTCTAGACACACCCTTTGACACATCTGAGTGAGGTACCACCTCACAAAGGTCGGAAGGATAATCAAAAAATCTACAATCAATGCTGGAGAGGGGATAGAGAAAAGGGAACCCTCCTACACTGTTAGTGTGAACGTAAATCAGTACACCACCGTGAACAGTATGGAAGTTCTTTAAAAAACATAAGATAGAGCTACCATATGACCCAGAAATCCCACTCCTGACATATATCTGGAGAAAACTGTAATCTGAAAAGATACATGCACGCCATGTTCACTGCAGCACTGTTTACAATAGCCAAGTCATGGAAGCAACCTAAATGTCCATCAGCAGAGGAAAGGATAGAGAAGGGGTGTGTGTGTGTGTGTGTGTGTGTGTGTGTGTGTGTGTGTGTGTGTGTGTGTGTGTGTACTGGAACATTACTCATAGAAAGAATGAAATAATTCCACTTGTAGCAACATGGATGGACCTACAGATTATAATAGTAAGAAGACAAAGATCATATGATACTACTTATAATTCAAATGAACTTATTTATAAAACAGAAACAGACAGACTTCAAAAACAAAAGTATGGTTACCAAAGGAGAAATAGGGGAGAAAGGATAAATTAGGAGTTTGAAATTAACATATACACACCTACTACATATAAAATAGATGATCAGCTGGGACCTACTGTATAGCACAGGGAATTCTACTCAATATTCTGTAATGACCTATATGGAAAAAGGATGGGTATATGTATATGTGTAACTGAAGCACTCAGCTGTGCACCTGAAACCAACACAATGTTATAAATCAACGACACTCCAATATAAAATAAAGGTTAAAAAAAATTTTTTTGAGTAAACTTTACTGGAGCATAACAGAAAAAGCCCACATTCCTTTGCCTAGCTAAGACTTACTAAGCAGTGACTATGGCAAAGTACATTGCTTGGTGTGGGAGCACATGTAAAATTCAACTTATAGTCCCTAATATTCTCACCTTCAAGGGGTCCAAGGAACCACTGATGGCACAACACCTACCCCTCATCTCGGCGCATGCCTTCATTCTACTGCGTTGACATGTAGTGTGTTCCAGGAATCCAAAAGAAGGAACCTCATTTTTGTCAGTCACAGAGAAGACAGGATATCTTCTGTGCAAAGGAAACAGTACATTTAAAGACAGAGGCTGCAGACAATTAAGTGTGACCAGGAATTGTAAATAAGTCAGTCTAATCCAAGCACGGGGTAGGATTATGTCCTGTGATGTACATCCAGCCTAGAAAGTATAGCCCTGATCTTGAAGGCAGTGAGGCTACTAAAGACAATAAGCCAGGGGTGTCATGTAGTTAAGAGAGTCTAGAGACATTTCTTCTAGTAGTTCTGTGAGACACGGACTAGGGCGCAGCACTGTTACAGTGGTTTAGCAGAGGAAGCGTGAGGGCCTGCACCATGGGGTCAGTAGGGTTAAAGAAGAAAGGAGGGAGGGCTTCAGGGTCCATGCAGGAGGGGTCCTGGACAGGATGGGGACAAGGGGAAGTTTACAAAAACCTTTAGGTTTCTGATCAACCTAGTTAGATTTGATGGGGGTAGTGCTGCCATTTATGGAATTTAGGAAGGACAGCAATGGAGAAAGAAGACTTGTTCACTCTAGGATAGGAAGATTCTAAGTGCCTCCAGGATAAACGTTCTGAGATGCCTGCTGGGTAATTGGACATGCAGGCTTGAGCACAGGGGGAGGTAGGAACCAGAGTAAGACATGTGAGCGTCTTTAGAATTGATGTCAAAATTGAAATTGAGTGTGGCTTGGTAGGCCCGGGGGGCATATGTACAGAGGAAAAGTCCACACGCAAAGCCTCAGGGCCATAAGAGTTGAGCAAATAGTTAAGGGGAGCCCCCTGACACATGAACAGTGAGCAGGATGAGGAAGAAGGCTTACAAAATGACAGAGAGCTTCATGCAAGAGTGAGGTGACAGAGAAATCATACACATTTAGGGTAGAGGAGTGTCCTAGGAACCACGACAGTTGCAGGGAAGTAGTGGGAACAGAGACCCAGAGGTAGGTAGGAATAGGAGTGAATGAGAGCAGACTGTGGACAAGTCAGTCACATACCTGGTCGGGCAGGGGCATGAAGAGTCAGGGAGACTTAAATGAGAAGACTTTAGTTCTGCTTGTGTTGAGGAAAGTCTTTGAGGGCTGGAGATCCGAAAGAAAATGAGGCTAAATGGAAGTAGATGGGGATGGGAGGCACTCATGACCCCTGGGTGCGGCCTTCTCCTAAGGGGCCTCAGCCCCCTCCCCAACCCTGACTGAGCCGGGCCTTTGTCTGTTCCTGTGATGTCAAGTGCCTGCTCTTCTGCAGAGTAACGCTGGCTGTTCTTAGTCCACAGCTTCTGACATGCGATTTGAAGACACGTTTTATGGAACAGACATAATCCAAGGGGAGAAAAAGAGACAGAGAGTGCTGAGCTCCAGATTCAAGAATGAATATGTGGATGACCCCGTCTACCGCACTTTCTTGAAGAGCTCTTTCCAGAAGAAGTGTCAGAAGAGGCAGTAGTCGACCTACATTGCTCTGCAGGCCACAGAATGACTTGGGCAGAAGAGGACCGAGGAAGGACAGCCTGGGGCTGTGCCATGTGTTTCACTGGGGTAGGTGACAGGCTGTGTCTCTGACAGTGGAAAATCAGGCTCCCCAGAGTGTGGTCACCAGAACCACAAAATACACATTATTAATTGGATACCACAGTCTGAAGCTGTCTCCTAGTCTTGCTTTCACTTGTTAGCAGTTGTCTCCTTTGATCCCAAAGAATTTTTCTAAGTGAGGGAAATCACTCACCAAATAAAGCCACTGCCAGAGGAGGTAGATCCCTACACACAGCTTTCAGGCCTAAGAAGGAACAGAGACCGCTCTCCTCCCTGAGCAAGTGGGGGCCTCCAGGCCCAGGTGGGAGGGTAGTAACATATTTTCCACAGTCAGGGAAGGACTCTCACTTATTTGTTTTAAATGGAAGTTTTTATAAAACATTTTTAAAACACAAATGGCATGTATGGTAATGAGATTTACCCGTGTGCTATCTGTATTTCCCTTGTACAGAACTTTTACATTTTTTTATATCCCTTTTACTTTGGATTGTGTCTGATGAGAACTGAGTTGTTGGCCTCTGTGAAATTTTTGGCTCTTGAGAAAGAATCCTTATGAATTGTCTGGGAATTTTATATATTTAAAGAGGGAGATCTGGGGCTGTTATTTTTAAACACTTTTTTTTTCCATAATACATATTCTGAGTAGATATTTATAAAATATGTTTCTTTCATTATGTGTTTGTAAGATTAGAGTTAAAAATAAATATGCCTCAATGGATAGTTTTGAGGTAATATGATTTTTCCTTTTTAAAACAGCTTGAAAATGTACTAGTGTTTAAAAATAAAGATTTCCATTTTCTCCAATTCTGTCTTCTAACTTGCTTATTTGTCTAGGTTTAAACCTATAGAAAACAAGTTTTGTTTGGGAGCTGACTATGAAGACATTCTGGGGCCCCGGCTTCAGACCCTTCTTCCCTCACTGACTTTGTCCATAACTGTGGACGCACTGCCAGACATTTATGGCTGTACTGCTGGGGATAAAGTCTCCTCTGCCTGCTCACGGTGCCTGCTGAAGTGTTTTCCTCAGCTCCTCCTTTGGGCCTGGAAGAAACCTGAGCATCTAGAGTCTCAAACTCTTTTCATTGTGGGTCTCTTGGTCCTCACCTTCACCATCACTTGGTAGATGGGGGTGGAGGAGAGACAGGGAGAGGGCTTGCCCACGGTCACAGAGTGATGCTTCAGTTAACTGTGGCCACAGTGATACAGCATAACCCAACAACTGTAAAATCTCAGTGCCCTGTGGTGAGACACACTGCTTTTGCTTATGAGCCTGCAGATTGACTGATCAAGGCTGAGCTTGGCTGTGCAGCTGTGCTGACCTCAGCTTGGGCCAGCTCACACGTCCGCTCCACGTGTCCCCATCAGCCCATTGGACCTAGTGGGCTAGCCCAGATTTGATCTTCTCTGGTCACTGGCAGAGGCAGAGAGGCCAACTAAATAAGCGAATTTTAGATCTGATATTGGGTAACATCCTGTGGCCCAAAGCCCAGAGCCAGGGATTAGAGGGCATTTCAGAGTTTCATGGCAAAACGTGTGGATGTATCGTGTTACTGGGTAGAGAGTAGAGAACTGAAGCATCGTGATAGCCACAGCTGAAACTGAGCTCTGCAGACCTCTAGCTGGCTGACGTTCCGTTTTCCAGAGTGCCTCATGGCTGAACTCTGAGCTGGGGAAGAGCCCATCAGCCACATTTTTACAAGGACTGAGCACTCCACATTCTGTGCTGGTATAGTCATATATTTTATCGAGTAATCAAGCTTGCCTTTTGTATCTCCACATTTTGAATGGAACTGACCTGCTCTCTCCACAATATGCCAGGAAAGTAGGCCTGTGTAAAGCATTAAGAGGAATTGATCTAAATAGGATCATTCCTTTTGTACAAGTTTGCCTGTCAGCAAGATTTCTGATTGGTTGCCACAGGGAGAAAATGTGCAGAGTCCTATGTGATCTCAAATACAGCTGTTTTTTATGGTCTCACTCAACTAATGTTCCCATAATCAAGTACAGCTGTATATGGCCTAAGCAAAATAGTGTCAGCCACAAATACACTCTGGCTCTTGAGAAAGACACCTTTGTTCCACTGCATTCTGCACGAAGTCGTTATTAGCTCTCTGACCAGACAAATCAGTAAACCTTTTTCGCTTACTGTGACACCTCAATTGTAATTTTAATTTCTTTGCGTTACACTAACTGCATTTTTAGTGTGCACATGTAGCGTGAAACCAGTTGAAGTCCTTCTAGTATTAAAAAAAAAAAGTTGCTGGCTGTGACAATTCTAATGTAATTCTAATTACAAGCCCTTTCTCTGGAGGTTAGAGGATTAGTAAAACTGCCTGGCATATTTCACAACATTTTAGTTCCTTTATGTGTGTTTGAAATGAGAACAATGTGATTCTTGTCAATTAATTTTATTAAAGTACTTTTGTTTAGTTCATCTAAAGAGAAGTTGAGAAGTATCTACTAAAATATCACATGACTTCACAGATGCATAAATTGCTCCTGGGTAATGGCTCATGAAAATGTGAAGACGCAGAATACAAAATCACGTAGAGTGAATGGATCTGCCACTTCTCCCTGTACCCGTTCAGTGTGAAGCAAGGCTGAAACATGTTTGTTCCTGTAAATGACCTGGAGGTCTTACAAGTAATCATACTAGAGGAGCATATGCTGCAAGATAATGTTGTGTGTTATTTTTGCCTTTAAGTAAAAAGGATCTGAAATGAAACAATCTTCATTTTACATACTAATCAGCCCCCCAAACTTGAAGCAAACTAGAAATTCTGAGACATACTTATTACATGAGTAACTGGTTGGTTGCAAAGACTTGCGTTCACAACAAACTGCTTCTGAGAATTCATATGTGCATCATGGGAAGTATTTTGAATTCTCTCACCCAGTATATTGTTGAGACATACAGCACTGAGTGGCCTCTGAGGAGCCTGAACTGTCCAGCAGGTGTGCTGAAGACTCAGAAACACCATGCTCCATCCTCAGAAGGTACAGGTCCACTTGAAGAAATGGAAGTTCATCAATGATATTAATGATGTACTGAGCATCTATTGTTATACACTGCCTGGTAGGCTTCTTAGTGGCCTTTATCTTCAGTTCAGTTCAGTTGCTCAGTCGTGTCCGACTCTTTGTGACCCCATGAATCGCAGCACGCCAGGCCTTCCTGTCCATCACCAATCCCCAAAAAAATCAGCAAAGGAAATACTCTCCTTTTTCACGGAGGGAAACTAAGGTTCAGAGAGGTTTAAGCAGTTTTTGAATCACTTGACCTCGACGCATGAAGAAAAGCGAGAATTCTAAACCTGACACAATCAAATAACACTGGATAGATGACTCTGAAGCTCAAAGACAAATTAGCACCAGAGATACAAATAAGGAAGTGATCATCTTCATTTTCTTTGAAAATAATATGAAATTTACCTTCTGGTAGAGGCAAAACTGTAGGATCAGAAAAGAGATCTCTTGTTGCCAAGGACTGGAAGTGAAGGAGGAAACTGAAAATAGAGACTCAGCTTGAGGAAACTTTTTGGGATAATGGCAATATTCTTTATCTTGACTGAGGTGGTGGTAATAGGACTGTATGTCGAAATTCACAGAACTGAACACAAGAGGTAGATATTACTATGTGTAAATATCACCTCAATAAACTTGCCTTAAATAAATAAAANCCCCAAAAAAATCAGCAAAGGAAATACTCTCCTTTTTCACGGAGGGAAACTAAGGTTCAGAGAGGTTTAAGCAGTTTTTGAATCACTTGACCTCGACGCATGAAGAAAAGCGAGAATTCTAAACCTGACACAATCAAATAACACTGGATAGATGACTCTGAAGCTCAAAGACAAATTAGCACCAGAGATACAAATAAGGAAGTGATCATCTTCATTTTCTTTGAAAATAATATGAAATTTACCTTCTGGTAGAGGCAAAACTGTAGGATCAGAAAAGAGATCTCTTGTTGCCAAGGACTGGAAGTGAAGGAGGAAACTGAAAATAGAGACTCAGCTTGAGGAAACTTTTTGGGATAATGGCAATATTCTTTATCTTGACTGAGGTGGTGGTAATAGGACTGTATGTCGAAATTCACAGAACTGAACACAAGAGGTAGATATTACTATGTGTAAATATCACCTCAATAAACTTGCCTTAAATAAATAAAATCTAGTGGAATGGTGATCAGATAACTCAGGGAGAGAACATGCTGAATGAGATGAGAACAAGATGTGAAAAGAAACCAAGAACCCTGGGAGAGAACTACATGTAGCTGAGTTGTGAATGCGCACTGAAAGGGGCCAAGAAATGGGAAACCAGGATGCTGTAATGTCGTGGACATCAACAGAAGATGGTATTGCAGAAAGGAGAGGGCTCAGCAGAGGGAAACCGCTACAGAGACCTAGATCACGTAGGTGTTCATTAGGAAAACACTGGTGTCTTCATAGATCAAAATTACATGTGGATCAATTCTCACAGAATATCCACTGAATGCTGGCAGATTTCATACAACCAAATCAAGAAAGATTACCATGTAACTGGTAAGGATAAAAGTAAAAAAAAAAAGGGGGGGGTAGCATCTGTGCCTCTGGGAGGGAGCTGTGAAAGTGGAGGGGTTCTGCTACTCTAGGAGCCTCCTTCACAATGCGGCGAGATCAGCGGGGACAGGCAGGGAGCTTCAGGGGAGAGTGCAGCAAGTAGCTTGCAGGAGGCAGAATGGAGAGAGACCAGCATGCCTGGTTCTGACCACCTCCATGCTCCACCCTACACTCACTGCCTCGACTGTCCTCAGTGTGCACTGGCTGTTATTCCCTTGACTGGGGGCATGATTGGTGTGGCAGAGACCAGAGCCTGCACTGGATGTTGAGCAGGACCTCCTCTTTGGCAACACAGCCTTGTTTGGCTACAGACCCTTCTGCTCCCTGTGGTTGGAATAGATGCTCCCTGATCTATTTCTGAGCTGCTGATTGGGGTAGATGGGATGGGAGCACGTATGCTGGTAGAGGAGCCAGTGAATTATTCCTCCACAGGAGGTGTCCATCAGCAAGAGCTCATCTGCTGGTGCGAGTCGGGGCTGGGTGCCAAAAGTCAGGCTTCAGTGGACACCTGGTGAGAGGGGTGGGGTTGGCTGTACAGAGTCGGCCTGAAGGGGCTAGGGTGTGGCCCAGACCAAAACTGGGAGGAGTGTGCAAAATGGAGCCCAGGTTCACCACAGAAGCCCCACTGTTACCACACACATGTTAAGGAAGAGCCAGGGCCCCACCACAGCCACCTCCTTCTCAGCAAGCTCACCGTGGGCAGGGCTCCACCTCTGCAGCTACTGGGAACAAGCAAGCAGTTGCCCCAAACGTGGAGGCAGGGCTGAATCTGAGCCCTGTCTCGTGACTGCACGTTGGTGGCTTTATGCCGTTGGTGCCTTTGTACGTTCAGTGCCTGTGGGACTTCCAAGAAGATTAATGTTCCTGTGGGTGTTCCTGGGGGTGAGGTGGGTCTGGAGTTAGCAGCTGTGGACACTGGGGCCATGTGCCCAGGGAGGCCAGGCTGGGCCTCTGGTGAATGCTTAGCTCCCGTGACGTGTCCAGGTGAGTGCCTGTGACCACTAATTAGCACCTGGTACGCAGATCTGTGCCTATGGGTCTGTGCTGATGGCTTTCTGAGGGACATATGGGCCAATTCCCTGGATTCCCATGGCTGAGGCGGGACTGATGGCAGTGCCAAGAATAGGGCATTTTGTGGGCCCACACAATGGGTGACAGACAACGTCACAGACTCAGAAGGCAAGGATTGCAGATGGCTTTAGGATGGTAGGAAAGGCAAGGAAATATTCTCCTCTGAAACCTCTGCTAAAGCATTTGACTATGGATCACAACAAACAGGAAAATTCTAAAAAAAAAAAAAAAAAAAAAAAAAAGGGAATACCAGACCACCTTACCTGCCTCCTGAGAAACCTGTATGCAGGTCAAGAAGCAAAAGTTAGAACCAGACAGAACAACAGACTGGTTCAAATTTAAGAATGGAGTATGACAAGGCAGTTTATTGTCAGCCTGCTTATTTAACTATATGCAGAGTACCTCATGCAAACTGCCAGGCTGTATGAAGCACAAGATAGAATCAAGATTACCCAGAGAAATATTAACAACCTCAGATGTATAAATGATACCACCCTTATGGCAGAAAGTGAAGAGAAACTAAGGACCCTCTTGATGACAGTGAAAAAGGAAAGTGAAAAAGCTGGCTTAAAGCTCAACATCAAAAAACTAAGATCATGGCAGCCATTTCCATCACTTCATGGCAAATAGATGGGGGAGAAAATAGAAACAGTGGCCGATTTTATTTTCTTGGGCTCCAAAATGACTTCAGATGTTGTCTGCAGCCATGAAATTAAAAGATACTTGCTCCTTGGAAGAAAAGCTATGACAAACCTAGATGGCATATTAAAACACAGAGGCATCACTGTGCTGACAAAGATCCATCTAGTCAAAGTTATGGTTTCTCCAGTAGTTATAAAGAAGGCTGAGTACCAAAGAATTGATCCTTTAGAACTGTGGTGCCAGAGAAGACTCTTGAGTCCCTTGACAGAGTCCCTTGACTCTTGAGTCCCAAGGAGATTCAGCCACTCAATCCTAAAGGAAATCAACACTCAATATTCATTGGAAGGACTGATGCTGAAGCTCCATACTTTGGCCACCTAATGGAAAGAGCTGACTCTAGTGAAGACCAAAGAGTAATGCTGGTCTGATGCTGAAGCTCCAATACTTTGGCCACCTGATGCAAAGAGCTGACTCTTTGTAAAGACCAAAGAGTGATGCTGGTAGTGATTGAGGGCAGGAGAAGAGGGTGACAGGATAAGGTGGCTGGATGGAATCATCAAGTCAAAGGACATGAATTTAAGCAAACTCTGGAAGATAGTGAAGGACAAGAAAGCCTGGGGTGCTGCAGTCCACCCAGGGGTTGCAAAGAGTCAGACACAACTAAGCAACTGAACAGCAGGAACAAGAACAAAACCTCTACAAGGGAGCATCCCTGCTGAAACTCTGTGACTGTTGTTTCAAACCACTAAGCAAGTAATGTAGACAAGAGGTAAACAGATATTTAATTCAGATGACCATTATATCTACTACTGTGGGAAGAATTCCTTAGAAAAAAGGGGGTAGCCCTCATAGTCAACAGGAGTCCAAAATGCAGTATTAGGTGTAACCTCAAAAACAACATAATGATGGTGATTTGTTTGCAAGGCAAACCATCCAACACCACAGGAATCCAGGTCTATGCCCCAACCACTAATGCTGAAGAAGATGCAGGTGAATGGTTCTATGAAGACCTACAAGACCTTCTAAAACTAACACCAAAGAAAGATGTCCTTTTCTTCTTAGGGGACTGGAAAGCAAAACACAGAAGTCAAGAGGACCTGGAGCAAAAATCAAGTTTGGCCTCGGTGTACAAAATGAAGCAGGGCAAAGGCTTACAGAATTTTGCCAAGAGAACTCATTGTCATAGCAAACACCCACTTCCAACAACACAGAAGACAACTCTACACATGGACAACACCAAATAGTCAATACTGAAATCAGACTGATTATATTCTTTGCAGCTGAAAATGGAGAAGCTCTGTATAGTTAACAAAAATGAGACTGGAAGCTAATTATGGCTCAGATCATGAACTCCTTATTGCAAAATTTATGCTTAAATTGAAGAAAGTAGGGAAGACTGACAAATAAATTCAAGGGATTAGATCTGATAGAGTGCCTGAAGAACTATGGATGGAGATTTGTAACACTGTACAAGAGGCAGTGAACAAATCATCCCCAAGAAAAAGAAATGCAACAAGGCAAAATGGTTGTCTGAGGAGGCCTTACTAATACCTGAGCAAAGAAGAGACGTGAAAGAGGAGAAAAGGGAAGATAGGCCCATTTGAATGTAGCGTTCCAAAGAACAGCAAAGAGACATAAGAAAGCCTACTTAAGTGAACAACACAAAGAAAACAATAGAAAAGACTAGAGACCTCTTCAAGAAAAACCAAGGGCACATTTCATGCAAACATGGGCACAATAAAGGACAGAACGGTATTGAACTAACAGAAGCAGAAGATATTAAAAGAACAGGTGGCAAGAATACAGAGAAGAACTATACAAAAAAGAACTATACAGATAACCACAAATTTCTGATCACTCACCTAGACATCCTAGAGTGTGAAGTCCAGTGGGCCTTAGGAAGCATTACTACTAATAAAGTTAGTGGAGGTGATGGAATTCCAGCTGAGCTATTTCAAATTCTAAAACTTAATGCTGTTGAAATGCTGCATTCAATATGGTAGCACATTTGTAAAACTCAGCAGTGGCCACAGGACTAGAAAAGTTTTCACTCCAATCCCAAAGAAGGGCAATGTGAAAGAATTCTTCAGCTGTCACACAACTGCACTCATTTCATGTGCTAGCAAGGTCATGCTCAAAAACCTTCAAGCAAGGCTTCAACAATACATGAACCAAGAACTTCCAGATATACAAGCAGGATTTAGACAAAGGAGAAGAACCAGAGATCAAATTGCCCATATCATTGGATCATAGAAAAAGCAAGGGAATTCCAGCAAAATATCTACTGCTGCTTAACTGACTACTCTAAAGCATTTGATTGTGTGGATCACACAATTTGGAAAATTCTAAATGAAAAGGGAATACCACAACACTTGCATCCTGAGAAGCCTGTATGCAGGTCAAGAAGCAGCAGTTAAAACTGGACATGGAACAACGGACTGGTTCAAAATTGGGAAAGGAGTACATCAAGATGGTATATTGTCACTATGCTTGTTTAACTTCTATACAGAGTACATTATGCAAAATGCCAGGTTGGATGAAACATAAGCTGGAGTCAATACTGCCTGGAGAAAAATCAATAAACATAGATATGCAGATATTATCACCCTAATCACAGAAAGTGAAGAGGAACTAACAAGCCTCTTGCTGAAGGTAAAAGAGGAGAGTAAAAAGGCAGGCTTAAAACTCAATATTCAAATGACTAAGATCATGGCATGTGGTCCTATCACTTCATGACAAATTGATGGGGACAGAAATGGAAACAGTGACAGACTTTATTTCTTTGGAGGCTCCTAAATCATTGCTGATGGTGACTGCAGCCATGAAATTAAAAGATGCTTGCTCCTTGGAAGAAAAGCTGTGACAATCCTAGACAGTGTATTAAAAAGCAGAGACATCCCTTTGCTGGCGAAGGTCCATCTAGTCAAAGCTATGGTTTTTCCAGTAGTCATTTAAAGATTTGAGAGTTGGAAAAAAAAAAAAAGGCTAAGTACCAAAGAATTGATGCTTTTGAATTGTGATGCTGGAGAAGACTCTTGGACAGCAAGGAGATCAAACCAGTCAATCCTAAAGGAAATCAATCCTGAATATTCGTTGGAAGGACTGATGCTGATAGCTGAAGCTGAAACTCCCAATGCTTTGGCCACCTAATTAGAAAAACTAACTCATTGGAAAAGACCTTGTTGCTGGTAAAGATTGAGAGCAGGAGGAAAAGGGGAATGGGGACATAGGATGAGATGGTTGGATGGCATCATCAATTCAATGGACAAGAGTTTGAGCAAACTCTGGGAGATTGTAAAGGAGAGGGATGCCTAGTGTTCTGTAATGCAAGAGTGGCAAAGATTTGGACCTGACTGAGGGACTGAATAATATCAACCTCAAGTTGGCACTTGCCAAGAGCATTTGTGAACAGCTAAACAACAGTAAGAACAAGGGTATTTACCATCTGCCTCTGTGGAGATTGAACCCTGTGCTGCTGTAGCTGTTGACCTTCAACACCCCCTGAGGGAGTTCACAGTGGAGTAAGGCACTCTGTGCTCCGGGGAATCTGGTGGGACAGATCTTTAGATGGTCGGATATTTTTTAGGAACACATTTTATGATCCTAATCCCTGTTTCTCCTCATATCTGAAACAGCACTAAATCCATTCATGGTGACATCAGATCCTAGGAGAAAACCTCATGTAAAGTAAGTGCTTGATTGCATTGAACTCCCCCTTCACCAGAACCTTATATATTGACCTTCCCCCAACTACCTCTTCCCTGGCTTCCCTGGTGGCTTAGAGGGTAAAGCATCTGCCTGCAATGCGGGAGACCTGGGTTCGATCCCTGGGTCAGGAAGATCCCCTGGAGAAGGCAATGGCAACCCACTCCAGTACTCTTGCTTGGAAAACCCCATGGACAGAGAAGCCTGGTAGGCTACAGTCCATGGGATAGCAAAGAGTCAGACACGACTGAGCGACCTCACCACTACCTCTTGGGAGCAATCTCTCAGAGCTACCTGTTTGCTGTCTTCCTGGCTGCAGTCCTCATTTTGCCGCAAAATAAAACTTAACTTGCAACTCTCAAGTTGTGCATCTTTTTTAGTAGACAGTAACAACAGTATCACATTGATAAACTTGCCTCAAATAAATAAAATCTAGTGGAATGCAACAAGAAGTGCTCTCAAGATGGCAGAGTAGAAGGATGTGCACTCATCTTCTTCTGCCAGAACACCAAAATCGCAACTAGTTGCCAAACAACCGTTGGCAGGAGAAAAAAGATACTCTGTGTCCAAGGGCAAAGGAGAAGCCCCAACAAGACAGTAGGAGGGGTGCAGTTGCATTTTAAAGTCACATCTCAGACCACAAAAGACGCTCGGAGGGTGCAAACAAAATGTTGGCGCACAAGGACCAAGGGAAAGGAGCAGTGATCCCTACAAGAGATTGAGCCAGATCTGCCTTTGAGTGTCTCCTGCAGAGGCATGAGGCATGGGTCAGCGGTGGCCTGCCTTGGGGACAGGGCCTCTGGCTGCAGCAGAGCTGGAAGTGCAGCTTGTGGCCTTAAGTCCTCTTGGAGGAGGTCACCATTAGCTCCACTATATAAACTGCCAAGTAGATGACTTAGAAACTAGAGAACAATTATACCAAAGAAGTTCTCACAGTGTTGCAAAAGCTCTAGGGCCCACAACAGATTTCCCAACCTGCGGATCCAGCAATCGGACTGAGAACCTCCAGGGAAGCAGACATGGAGGGCACAACAAAACCTTGTGGGCACCAGGACTCAGGAGAAAGGAGCAGTGACCCCACAAGAAACTGAGCCAGACTTGCCTGTTAATGTCCAGGAGTCTCTGGTGGAGGTGTGGGTTGACAGTGGTCTGCTGCTGGGTATGGGACACTGGCTACAACAGTCCTGGGAGCTGCAGAGCTGGCATATGTCCTTTTGATGGAGGTCCCATTACTGCCATTATCCCTACCATAGTTTGGCCTCAGGTCAAACTACAGGGAGGGAACACAGCCCCACCCATCAGCAGAAAATTGGATTAAAGCTTTAGTAAGCATGGCCTTGCCCATCAGACCAAGACTCAGTTTTACTCACAGCCAGTCCCTCCCACCAGGAAGTTTCCACAAACCTCTTACCTTCATCTATCAGAGGGCAGACAGAATGAAAACCACAGTCACAGAAAACTAATCAAACTGATCACATGGATTGCAACCTTGTCTAACTCAATGAAACTAAAAATCATGCAGTGTGTGACAGACAACTCATGGTGGAGAGTTCTCACAAAATGTGGTCCACTGGAGAAGGGAATGGCAAACCACTTAAGCATTCTTGCCTTGAGAACCCCATGAACAGTATGAAAGACAAAAAGATATGACACTGACAGATGAACTCCCCAGGTCGGTAGTTGCCCGATATGCTACTAGAGAAGAGTGGAGAGATAGCTCCAGAAGGAATGAAGAGGCTGAGCCAAAGCAGAAACAAGACCCCACTGTGGATGTGTCTGATGGTGAAAGTAAAGTCCAAAGTGGTAAAGAACAATATTGCCCAGGAACCTGGAATGTTAGGCCCATGAATCAAAGTAAATCGGAAGTGGTCAAATGGGAAACAGTGATGGCATGAATGAATATCGACATTTTAGGAATCAATGAACTAAAATAGACCAGAATGGGAAAATTTAGTTCAGATGACCATTACATCTACTACTGACAGGCTGTGTGGTTCACAATAAACTGTGGAATATTCTGAGAGAGATGGGAATACCAGACCACCTGACCTGCCTCTTGAGAAATCTGTATGGAGGTCAGGAAGCAACAGTTAGAACTGGACATGGAACAACAGACTGGCTCCAAATAGGAAAAGGAGTGTGTCAAGGCTATATATTGTCACCCTGCTTATTTAACTTATATGCAGAGTACATCATGAGAAATGCTGGACTGGAAGAAACACAAGCTGGAATCAAGATTGCCGGGAGAAATATCAATAACCTCAGATATGCAGATGACACCACCCTTGTGGCAGAAAGTGAGGAACTCAAAAGCCTCTTGATGAAAGTAAAAGAGGAGAGTGAAAAAGTTGGCTTAAAGCTCAACATTCAGAAAACAAAGATCATGGCATCTGGTCCCATCACTTCAAGGGAAATAGATGGGCAAACAGTGGAAACTGTCAGACTTTATTTTGGGGGGCTCCAAAATCACTGTAGATGCTGACTGCAGCCATGAAATTAAAAGACACTTACTCCTTGGAAGAAAATCTATGAGCAACCTAGATACCATATTCAAAAGCAGAGACATTACTTTGCCAACTAAGGTCCGTCTAGTCAAGGCTATGGTTTTTCCAGTAGTCATGTATGGATGTGAGAGTTGGGCTGTGAAGAAGGCTGAGCACCGAAGAATTGATGCTTNAATCTATGAGCAACCTAGATACCATATTCAAAAGCAGAGACATTACTTTGCCAACTAAGGTCCGTCTAGTCAAGGCTATGGTTTTTCCAGTAGTCATGTATGGATGTGAGAGTTGGGCTGTGAAGAAGGCTGAGCACCGAAGAATTGATGCTTTTGAAGTGTGGTGCTGGAGAAGACTCTTGAGAGTCCCTTGGACTGCAAGGAGATCCAACCAGTCCATTCTGAAGGAGATCAACCCTGGGATTTCTTTGGAAGGAATGATGCTAACACTGAAACTCCAGTACTTTGGCCACCTCATGCGAAGAGTTGACTCATTGGAAAAGACTTTGATGCTGGGAGGGGTTGGGGGCAGGAGGAGAAGGGGACTACAGAGGATGAGATGGCTGGATGGCATCACTGACTCGATGGACATGAGTCTGAGTGAACTCCAGGAGTTGGTGATGGACAGGGAGGCCTGGCGTGCTTCGATTCATGGGGTCGCAGAGTCGGACACGACTGAGTGACTGAACTGAACTGAATTGACAGGCAAGAATCCCTTAGAAGAAATGGAACAGCCCTCATAGTCAACAAAAGAGTCCAAAATACAATCTCAAAAATGACAGAATGACCTCTGTTTCTTTCCAATGCAAATCATTCAGTACCATAATAATCCAAGTCTATGCCCCAACCACTAATGTTGACAGAGCTGAAGTTGAATGGTTCTATGAAGACCCATAAGACCTAGACCTAAAAAAAGATGTCCTTTTCATCACAGGGGACTGGAATGCAAAAGTAAGGAAGTCAGATATCCAGAGTAACAGGCAAGTTTAGCCTTGGAGTACAAAATGAAGCAAGGCAAAGGCTAAGAGAGCTTTGTCAAGAGAACTCACTGATCATAGCAAATATCCTCTTCCAACAACTGAAGAGACAACTCTACACATAGCTATCACCAGATGGCCAACACCAAAATCATATTAATTATATTCTTTGCCGCCAACTGGGAGCTGACTGTGGCTCAGATCATGAACTCCTTATTGCAAAACTCATACTTAAATTGAAGAAAGAAAATGATGAGGCCATTCAGGTATGACCTAAATCAAATCCCTTATGATTAAACAGTAGAAGTGACAAATAGATTCAAGGGATTAGATCTAATAAACAGACTCTCTGAAGAACTATGGATTGGAGGTTTGTAACACTGTACAGGAGGCAGTGATCAAAACCATCCCCAAGAAAAAGAAAGGCAAAATGGTTGTTTAAGGAAGAAGAGAAGGAAAAGGCAGAGACGGAAAGGAAGGATATACCCATCTGAATGCAGAGTTCCAAACAAAGAAAGGAGAGATAAGAAAGCCTTCCTAATTGAACAATGCAAAGAAATAGAGGAAAACAATAGAATGGGAAAGACTAGAGATCTCTTCAAGAAAATTAGAGATACCAAGGGAACATTTCATGCAAAGATGGGCACAATAAAGGACACTAATGATATGGGCCTAACAGAAGCGGAAGATATTAAGATAAGCTGACAAGAATACACAGAAGAATTATTGAAAAAAAAAAAAAAAAGATATTAATGACCCAAATAGCCATGATGTTGTGATCACTCACCTAGAACCACACATCTTGGAGAGTGAAGTCAAGTGGACCTTAGGAAGCATCACACCAAAAAAACTAATGGAGGTGATGAAATTCCAGCTGAGTTATTTCAAATACTAAAAGATGATGCTGTGAAAGTGCTGCACTCAGTATGCCAGCAAATTTGGAAAACTCAGCAGTGGCCACAGGACTGGAAAAGGTCAGTTTTCATTCTGATCCCAAAGAAAGGCAATGCCAACGAATGCTCAAACTACCACACAATTGCACTCATCTCACACGCTAGCAAAGTAATTCACAAAATTCTCCAAGGCAGACTTCAACAGTACATGAACTGAGAACTTCCAGATTTTCAAGCTGGATTTAGAAAAGGCAGCAGAACCAGAGATCAAGTTGCCAACATCCATTAGATCATAGAAAAAAACAAGAGAATTCTAGAAGAACATCTACTTCTGCTTTACTGACAATGCTAAAGCCTTTGTGTAGATCACTAAACCGTGGAAAAATTTTAAAGAGACAGGAATACCAGACCACCTCAGCTGCCTCCTAAGAAATCTATATGCTGGTCAAGAAGCAACAGGTACAACTGGACATGGAACAACAGACTGGTTCAAAATTGGGAAAGGAGTACGTCAAGGCTGTATATTGTCACCCTGCTTATTTAATGTTTATGTAGAGGGCATCATGTGAAATGCTGGGCTGGATGAAGCACAAGCTGGAATCAAGACTGCCAGCAGAAATATCAATAACCTCTGATACGCAGATGACTTCACCCTAATGGCAGAAAGCAGAGGAACCATAGAGCCCCTTGATGAAGGTGAAAGAGGTGAGTGAAAAAGCTAGCTTAATCTCAGAATTCAAAAAAACTGAGATCATGGCATCCAGTCCCATCACTTCATGGCAAATTAATGGGAAAACAATGGAAACAGTGAGAGACTTTATTTTCTTGGACTCCAAAAATTACTGTGGATGGTACTGCAGCCATGAAATAAAAAGATGCTTGCTCCTTGGAAGAAAGCTATGACAAACCTAGACAGTGTATTAAAAGCAGAGACTTTACTTTGCTGACAAAGGTCTGTCTAGTCAAAACTATGGTTTTTCCAGTAGTCATGTATGGTTGTGATAGTTGCACCATAAAGAAGGCTGAGCACCGAAGAATTGATGCTTTTGAAATGTGATGTTGGAGAAGACTCTTGAGAGTCCCTTGAACTGCAAGGAGATCAAAACAGTCAATCCTAAAGGAAATCAACCCTGAATATTCATTGGAAGGACTGAAGTTGAAGCTCCACTATTTTGACCACCTGATGTGAAGAGCTGATTGATTTGAAAAGACCCTGATGCTGGAAAAAAAATTGAAGATAGGAGGAAAAGGGGATGACAGAGGATGAGATGATTGGATGGCATCACTGATTCAGTGGAAATGAGTTAAGCAAGCTCCAGGAGATAATGAAGGACAAGGAAGGCTGGCGTGCTACAGTCCAAGGCTTGCAAAGAATCAGACATGACTGTGACTGAACACCAAGAAGTGGAATGGTGGTCAAGTAACTCAGGGAGAGAACATATTGCATGAGAGAAGAAGATGTGAAAAGAAATAAAAAACCCTGGGAAAGAGCTACACATAGTTGAGTTGTGAATGAGCACTGAAAAGGGCCAAGAAATGGGAAACCAGGATTTGTAATGTCACAGACATCAACAGAAGACAGTATTCCAAAAAAGGGGAGGGATCAATAGAGAGAAAATGTTTTAAATCCCAGATCATACAGTTGTTCATTAGGAGGACACTGGTGTTGTTCATGAGAGCATTTCACATGGTTTCAGATGAAAAACCTATTAATATTCAAATGTGTGAGAGGAGATCAAGATAGCAGAAAAGATGGATGTGGAGCTCATCTCTTTCAACAAATAGATCAAAATTACATCTACACATGGAACAATTCTCACAGAATAACCACTCAACTCTGGCAGAAGATTTCATACAACCAAAACATGAGAAAGACCACGATGTAACTGGGTAGGATAAAAATAAAAACAACAATAATGACAAAAAAAAAAAAAANATCAAAATTACATCTACACATGGAACAATTCTCACAGAATAACCACTCAACTCTGGCAGAAGATTTCATACAACCAAAACATGAGAAAGACCACGATGTAACTGGGTAGGATAAAAATAAAAACAACAATAAGGACAAAAAAAAAAAAAAAAAAAAACCCTAGGATGGGATCTGTGCCTCTGGGAAGGAGCTGTGGATGAGAAGAGGTTCCCTGGTAGCTCAGCTGGTAAAGAATCTGCCTGCAATGCAGGAGACTCTGGTAGGATTCCTGGGTTGGAAAGATCTGCTGGAGATGGGATAGTCTACCCACTCCAGTATTCTTGGGCTTCCCTGGTGGCTCAGACAGTACAGAATCCCCCTTCAATGTGGGAGACCTGGGTTCAATCTCTGGATTGAGAAGATTGCCTGGAGAAGGGAACAGCTACCCACTCCAGTATTCTGGATTGGAGAAGTCCATGGACAGAGGAGCCTGGCATGCTACAGTCCATGGGGCTGCAAAGAGTCAGACATGACTGAGCAACTTTTAATTCACTTCCCTTGCCTTCACAGATGAAGGAGCCTCCTTCATCTGTGGCGAGATGAGCTGGGACAGACAGGGATCTTGGGAGGAGAGTATAGCAAGTAGCTTGCAGGAGGCAGAATGGAGAGAGACCAGCATACCTGGTTCTGACCACCTCCATGCTTTACCCTGCGCTCACTGCCTCGACTGTCCTCAGAATGTGCTGATAATCTGCACTGGATGTTGAGTAGGGCCTCCTTTTTGGCATCACAGCCCTGTTGTGGCAGGGTCTGCTCCCAGTTGTTGGGAATAGAAGCCCCTGATCTGTTTCTGAACTGCAGGGTTGGGTAGGTGAGTTGGGAGCACTTCCTGAGAGAGGAACCACTGAGTATTGCTACATAGGAGCCAGCCATCAGCAAGATCGTATCTACTAGTTTGTGGGAGCTCAGTGCTGAACAGCTTCAGTGGTCAGATGTGGGGAGAAACCTGGGGTTGGCTGCACAGAGACAGCCTGAAGGGACTAGGGTGTGGCCCAGACCAAAACTGGGAGGAGTGTGCAAAATGGAGCCCAGGTTCACCACAGAAGCCCCACTGTTACCACACACATGTTAAGGAAGAGCCAGGGCCCCACCACAGCCACCTCCTTCTCAGCAAGCTCACCGTGGGCAGGGCTCCACCTCTGCAGCTACTGGGAACAAGCAAGCAGTTGCCCCAAACGTGGAGGCAGGGCTGAATCTGAGCCCTGTCTCGTGACTGCACGTTGGTGGCTTTATGCCGTTGGTGCCTTTGTACGTTCAGTGCCTGTGGGACATCCAAGAAGATTAATGTTCCTGTGGGTGTTCCTGGGGGTGAGGTGGGTCTGGAGTTAGCGGCTGTGGACACTGGGGCCATGTGCCCAGGGAGGCCAGGCTGGGCCTCTGGTGAATGCTTAGCTCCCGTGACGTGTCCAGGTGAATGCCTGTGACCACTAGCACCTGGTACGCAGATCTGTGCCTATGGGTCTGTGCTGATGGCTTTCTGAGGGACATATGGGCCAATTCCCTGGATTCCCATGGCTGAGGCGGGACTGATGGCAGTGCCAAGAATAGGGTATTTTGTGGGCCCACACAATGGGTGACAGACAACATCACAGACTCAGAAGGCAAGGATTGCAGATGGCTTTTGGAAGGTAGGAAAGGCAAGGAAATATTCTCCTCTGAAACCTCTGCTAAAGCATTTGACTATGAATCACAACAAACAGGAAAATTCTAAAAGAAATAGGAATACGAGACTACCTTACCTGCCTCCTGAGAAACCTGTATGCAGGTCAAGAAGCAACAGAACTGGACATGAAACATTGGGCTGGTTCAAACTTAGGAAAGGTCTATAACACGGCTGTATATTGTAGTCCTGCTTCTTTAACTTCTATGCAGAGTACATTATGTGAAATGCCAGGCTGGATGAATCACAAGCTGGAATCAAGATTGTTGGAAGAAATAACAACCTCAGATATGCAGATGATACCACCATAATGGCAAAAAAAGCAAAGAGGAACTGAAGAGCCTCTTCATGAAGGTGAAAAAGGAGAGTGAAAAAGCTGGCTTAAAACTCAGCATTCAAAAAACTGAGATCATGGCATCTGTTCCCATCACTTCATAGCAAACAGAAGGGGGAAAAAATGGAAACAATGGCAGATTTTATTTTCTTGGGCTCCAAAATCACTGCATATGGTGGCTACAGCCATGAAATTAAAAGACATTTCTCCTTGGAAGAAAAACTATTACAAATCTAGACAGCGTATCAAAAACTAGAGACATCACTTGATGGACAAAAGTCTACACAGTCAAAGGTAAAGCTTTTTCAGTAGTCATGTACAGATTTGAGAATTGGATCATAAAGAAGGCTAAGCGCCAAAGTATTGATGCTTTCCAAGTATGGGGCTGGAGAACACTCTTGAGACTCCCTTGGACAGCAAGGAGATCAAAGCAGTCAGTCCTAAAGGAAATTAACCCTGAATATTCCCTGGAAGAATTGATTCTGACGCTCCAATATTTTAGTCACCTGATGGGAAGAGCCAACTCACTGGAAAAGACCTGATGGGAAAGATTGAGGGCAAGAGAAGGGCGTGACAGAGAATGAGATGGATGGATGGCATTTTTAACAAACTGGAAGATAATGAAGGGCAGGGAAGCCTGCTGCAATTCATGGGGTTGCAAAGAGTAGCAACTGAAGAACAACTAAACCTCTTCAGGGGATCAGCCCTGCTGAAACTTTGTTGTTTAAACTACTAAGCGAGGAACTAAACAGATATAGCAGGAGGGAGGGTGAGAGGAGGCATTCAGTGGTCAGAGGTATTAGTGTAAGATTTCTATAGCTGAGATTGTGTTGATGAGACTTAGGGTGTGGTCCTCAGAGTAGGATGGAGGTGAAAGTCATTTCACCCAATTAACTTATTTGGTATTTTTTTAATTGATAATCCATATGGCATAAAATTCACCCTTTTAAAATGTACAATACAGTGGTTTATATATATTCACAACACTGTGCAGCCATGACTACTACCCAGTTCTAGAATTAAATACATAGATTTGATTAACTAGTGTTATTTTGCCTTCATATATTATAGCACTTTAAAAAAATGTTCCATTTGCTTCTGCTGCAGCTCCTGGAGACTGAGAAGCATAAGGAAAATTTTCATGAGAAAATATTGAGTATGAAGAATTCTTCTGAACATATTTATTATACTTTTATTGGCCAAATGAAGACGTGCCTCCTGTCGATTCACCAGGTTTGTGATTGTGGTGCTGTGAACCCTTTCAGTGGAGCGCAGAAGACAAAGGAGGAAGCCACACCCTGGCTCCCTAGCAGAACTGCCCTTGAAGATCAGGACCAGGAGACTGGGGGTTGGGGGAGTGTGACCCTCAGCTTCAGCAGTCCCCAGGAATGCTAGGGCACAGCCCTTTTGCAGCAGGTCTTTGGGGACAGATAAACCCCTGGCACCACACTCAGCGATGGGCCTGTCTCACCCTCCTGGTAGGAGTCCCAGTGGAGGTCACCTCTCTCATACACTGCACCTGTTCCCTTCCAGGAGTACCATGGATGAACTGGTCTGTTTCCCCTTCCCTCCTGGGGGCAGGGGGGCTCTCCTCCCCTGGGCAAGTATTCTTTTGCTCCCAGAAGATTTCCTATAACTCATAAATTATTTAGAAGCAAATGTGACCTAACCTGAACTGATTTGAGGTTGTTTATATTCTTTAACTCACTTGGTGTGAATATTCAAACATCACAGTAGAAAATTTGCATTGGGTGTTAGGCAGTATATGATAATTGGCATGAAATTGCCTTTCTGAAAATCCTGAAAGTTCTGCCCTTAGGCACAGTAAATCTAGCCCCAAGAATTTTGGATAAGGGAGTGTGTTAAGTTGCTCATTCATGTTCTACTCTTCCCATGGACTATAGCCCACCGGGCTTCTTTGTCCATGGGATTCTCCAGGCAAGAATACTAGAGTGGGCTGCCATTCCCTTCTCCAGGGGATCCTCCTGACCCAGGGATCGAACTATGTCTCCTGCATTGCAGGCAGATTCTATACCATCTGAGCGGCCCACTTATTTTATAGCCACTGCTCACTGGGTGGTTCTAACTACGTACAGGGCTTTACTCATTTCCATATTCCCTATGATGCTCTGCATGTCACAGGCCCTCGCTGAGCCTGACTGAATGCCACTCTGACGTGCGCTCTCACTGGGCTAGCGATTGATGACATTTGTCTTAGCTTGGGCACTAAATTAACATCACTAGGCTTGAAAGTCACAGTACTGCTTACCAGGGAAAGACACTCTGCCAACCGTGGCTAACTGTGAGCACAGCAGGGCCCTGAGGAAGGAAATGGTGGCGTCATGCCATTCTGGCTATTCATGGAAAGGGCCAGATGTCACCAGAAGGTGGGAAAGCTCGTTCGCCAAGGCCAGCTCATGCTACCTAGATGGACTGTTCCTTGCCTCCATGATTCAAAAGAGAATAAACCGATTCTTCCTTGAGGCCACAGAATGGCATGAACAGGCTGTGTAGGTAGAAGCATTTCTTGTTGACCCTCAAACAGAGATTTGGGCTCTAGGGTAGAGATTGAAGCCTACAAAGCTGGAAGTTGAAATGTCTGCTTAGTCCATAGAATGCCCTGCATCAAGGCTTTGGGGCCACCCCCTATGGACTCTCCATGTGTGACTTTAATGTGGTATGATTATGAAACTATCTCTAGCTTTCCCTGCTCCCCAAATCAAAGCCACAATGAATAAAAGGACCCCATAATAATTTCTGTATATTTTGGTAACAAAGGAAATGACTGTTGATGATAATAAAAACTGCTATTCATAAATTAGCACCCTTTGTTGCCATTTATAAAAAGAGACCTTTTATTGTAAGCTCATTAGTAGCTGAACTTTGTCAAAGAAAATGGAGTCAAGAGAGATTATGTTTCATCTTTAATATGGCCATTCAACGACAGTGCCACTATCCTGAGTTTCAGATGAATTTAATTGAAACATAATGAACAAAATTAGTTATTTTATGCAATTAGAATCCTATTTAAATAGGTTAGAAAATGAATAGAATGAGAAATGTGTATGACTTGATTTTCCTCAAGATGGACTCTCTAGGCCTCCTCTGCCTCCTGGTTTTCTCTCCTCACTGAGGAAGACACTAATATTTTTGGAATTTAAGCATAATTTTGACTTGCCAAGTTTTCCCCCCAGGCACTAGACAGGGCAGTGGGAACCAGTCACATAGAACTCAGGGAGAAAACACTCTTCCAGCTCAATGAGGAACAGTCCCTTGCACATCTGAACTCCCTTCCCTTCTGAGGTAAGAAAGAGGTTATTATTGAGCAGTGTCTAACCAAAGGTAAGGAGTGATGATATGAGTACAGATCTTCGCTCTGCGCCTTAATAGCTTTGTGACTTGGTATGTATCTCTTGACATTTGGACCTCAGTTTCTCCATCAGCACAGTGAGAATAATAAAATCCATTTCTTGAGACGGATGGGGGACTTCCCTGGTAGTGCAGTGGTGAAGAATCCATCTTCCAATGCGAGCGATGCAGGTGTGATCCCTGTTCGGGGAACTAAGATCCCATAGGCCGTGGGGCAACTAAGCCTGAGCTGCAACTAGAAAGCTGTGCGCTCTAGAGCCTGCATGCCACAGCTAGTGAGCCCAAGCACTCTAGAGCCCGTGTCCGCAACTAGAGAAGCCCTTGGGTTGCAACAAGACAGTCCACGCACCACAGTGAGAAGCCCTTGCACTTGCATCACCACAAAGAGCCTGCCTGCCACAGTGAAGACCCAGCACAGCCAAAGTTTAAAAAATACTACTAATAAAGAATACTGCTAAGTGTGGCGTGAATGTATATAAGGTATTTGGCATACTGCCCTGCTCAAAAAGTGGGCAATGCAATAGCAGTCTGCTGCTATTACTGATCTTCTTTACCATCATCAGCATCTTCATCTTCATCTTCAATCTTCCAACTTCTGGGACCTTGATGTGTTGAAGACCATCAACACCTCTAATTCACATTGGTATACATAGGCTTTCCAGGTATTACCCTACTTAACTGGAGGAAAGAGATGAGATCACAAGGCTAATTCGCTCAGGGGGCTGGGAGGGTTGGCACTCTTCTTGGGGAGAGTGACAGAAGCTGGTAAGTCTTGATATGGGGAAAGAGCAGCACAATGTGAAACCCTTGCAGAGGGTCACATAAAATTCTCATCAGTTCCCCCATCTGTGATGTGAGGTAATTAGGCCATCCCCATGGACCTTTCCAGCTCTGAAGTGCTTATGATTCTACAACCACTGACGCTCTTCTGCCTAATGGAGCACATTCCAGTGAGCCAGCCGTTGCCAGGAAAGTGTTCCGACCTGCATCAGAGATGCTGAAGCTTCCTGCTGAGTGTTACCTTCCAGCATCACTGTTGACTCAATGCTGGAATGTGGCTTCCTGAGTAATAGCGGAGGTGAGAATAAAGACAAATGAGATTTGGCACAGCCTTAGTAAACAGAGCCTTCCTTGTATAGAACAGCTCTGACTGAGAGGAGACCAAGGAAAATTAAAAAAAAAAAAATTACTCATTTCACTATGGTCTCATCAGCTTGAAGGTTTAAATGGATTCTCAATGAAAAAAGTAAAACTGGCATTACTTATAACTACAAGATGCTATTGCAATGTTCCAGTCTCCTACTATTTCTGAGAGTCCCAAGGGATATCTCAGATGCACTCGTAAATAAGTCTTCTTGGTTTCCCATGGTGACTGTCACTTGTTCTGTTTCTTCTCCGGTATAACCTTAGGAATGTCACTGCCTGCAGGTTTCTGTAGCTGCTGCTGCTGCAGCTGTCCCACATACCCGGAAAGCAGTGTAGACGCTGCCACTGTTGTAATGCTAAAGACGGAGTGAGGGCCCCAGCACTGGCCGAAGTCGGGGATCTCAGGGCCAGGACAGACACCGCCATTCTTAGCTGAGGGTGACTCCCACCGACACCCTGCGCCAGCCTGCACTTCCCCAAAGCAGGAGGAATTGTCATCCTGCCCTTCGTCCCTCTTTTGGTGGCTCTCTGGTCCCCAGAGTCGTGCAACTTCATGCTCTTAACCTCCCAAGGAGACTGTTTCTGTATACACTGCCATTTTGGGTTTTGTTTATAATAGTCCTTGCTCTCATGAGGGTGCCACAAGACTGGCTATTGGAGACTCTGAAGGGTGTGAAGAACAAAAATTCACTCATATCACTTCAGCACTGGTGGTCTTATTGCAGGGATAAGAGGATGCAAAACTCAGTCATGTGGCTGGGCCTCACAGGGCTCCAGGAAGAATCTGGCCTCATGGAAATGAATGTGACTGGCAACAGAAATGTTTTTCTTGGGACATATTTATCATATTGTGCCCCCACCCTCAGTTCACTGGCCTTTAACTTTTTCTCTCATCAGCAAGCAGCTCCCTGACCCTTCCTCTGCTGCCATTCGGTCTTTGCTGTTGGCCTGTGATTTGTATTAGCTTCTGCTCCCAATACCACTGATTCTCTGCAAAGGTCCAAACCAAAATCATTACTAGAAAATAAGTTTTATGAGGACATGGATTTTGGTTTTTCTTTTTATCTCTAGTACTTAAAAAAGCAGCTCCACCGCTTCATAAATGTGTAGCCTCGGGGCAAGTTCCTTAGGCATTTTGTGCCTGTTTTATGACCTTCAAAATGCGGACAAAAATAGCAATGCATTTATTGTGTTGTTTTAAGAATTAAATAGATTAATACTTGTTAAGTACTTATATTAGTGTCTGGCACAGACTATGTTCAGTAGAACCATTTGTTAGATGAATTTAAAAATAAGGCATCTACACACAGTTGGCCCTCAGTGAGTATTTGATGAATAAATTAAGCACATTCCTTGAAGAATCAGATTGACTTAATTGCCCTTGTTCAAGTGCTCTTGTTCCGGGCTGGCTCATATAGTCCCTTAGCCTCTATTGACCACCTCTGGGTCAGCTTTGCCTTCTAAGCCATTTGCTGGGCCAGGAGTTTGGGTTCGTGCTACCAACAAAATGACATATATAGAAGGAACCCCTTAAAAAGGGTTTCGGAAGTGATAGATATGCTGGGCATGCCTATCTGGTTCACTATAAAGACTTTACCCTATAGTCAAAACTGTTCCTCCTCTTGAATGGCTCAGTTACTTACATATTCATACTCTGGTGGCTCAGATGGTATAGAATCCACCTGTGATACAGGAGACCAGGGTTCAATCCCTGGGTCAGGAAGATACCCTGGAGAAGGGAACAGCTAACCACTCCAGTATTCTTGCCTGGAGAATCCCTGGACAGAGGAGACTGGCAGGCTATAGTCTATGGGGTTGCAAACAATTGGACAGGACTGAGTGACTAAACGCACACAGTACACAGGCACCCACGTCCTTCCTTCGGGCAACTCTTTCCCAGAAAGGGACTCTGTCTCCCTGGCTGAGATGCCCATGGTGCTCTCCTTGGCCTGCCAGTGGGCTCTGTCTTCTCTTTCACTCAGTGCTGATTTGACCACTGAGCCTCTTGTGATATAGCTCCTTCCTTTTGTCTGTCACTTTAAACTTCTTCGGCTCAGGGACCTTCAGGGTCTAGAAGAGAGACCTCTTCTACCGTGCATTCATATGCATATACGTGCATTTTGATGCCAAGATGCTCCCTCTCTGACCCAAAGGAACTTGGATTTTATATTTTCCAGCTTGGAAGCCACCTGAGAGCTGGAGATAACATTTGTGGGGCGGCCAATCAGATAATGAGCAGAGCGCTTTATTATTCTTGCCCTCTGGCTCCTAAGAGAGCTGAGTTCCACAAGAGGTCCTAAGTTATCAGAGAGGAAGTTTTGCAATTTAATTTTTTCAGGGAGTTGAGTCCCTGAAGTCTCACAAGCTGAAATGGAGCACTGGAGGGAGCTGGCAAGGGAGTCTTCATTATGTGAATGGGCAGGACAGGTAATGAGAGCAGAAGTGAGCTCTACAGAGGGCCATGGGGAGGAGCGGAAGGGAAGAAGCTATTAGCTTTGACTGTGGCATCCTGGAATGACTGCTATCTAGATGGCTAAATTGTTACTTTCTGGAAATTGGCATTTACTCACCTATGACTTGAAGCCTAGGGGATCCCACCAGACCACTTCCAGGTCCCTTAGGGCAATGGTTCCCCATCAATCTACATGCCAGTATCATCTAGGGGGTTATTTAAAAATAGATACTTGGTTCACACTCCAAACCTTACATGCAAATCATAGATCTCTTGGAGTTGGGGTCCAGGAATCTTTTGATTCTTTAATCTACCACAGCTGGTCCCAGTGTAGACCATCATGGGCCAATCTGGGAACTTTGCAGAAAATGGATATTGACACTTGGAAAAAGCATGGACCAAAGGAAAAGCATCAGCTATGGTAGTCCAAGACTTGGGATAAGTCACTCAATCCCTGTGAGCTTTACTTTCCTCTGTTGTCAAATGGAAATAGTAATACTTGTCTATTTCACAGAGTTGTTTCAAAGAGGGCAGATAAATACATGGAAGAGAACTAAAAAGAGAATCCAAATCTATGGCATAAAGCTCATAAAGTTACTTGTGTGCTCTTGATAAATTTGTGATGAATCCTATGAAACAATCCTGTGAGAATGCCTCCTCTGATCCAGCCCCGCGTACAAAAAAATTGCTTAAGCAAGACAAGTTTAAACTCTATGCTTCTCTGATCCCACCATTAAGAAGCAGTTACCTCTAAGATGAAGATGGAAGAAATGAACATATACCTTTACTTCCATCCTAACGCTAAAGCTTACTAAAATTACAATAAAATGTTTTTCTTTAATGACAAAAAATAATAATGACAAAGAAGTTGAGAGAGAAGATAATATTAAAAACAGACACTCGAAAGCCAAGGGATGGCCAAATATTTGGTAGATTTGAAGGAGCTGAGTCCTAAGCTGGCAGTAGGGGAAAGCCAAGAAGAAATGCAACTTAACACATAGAATCTTTCTATTCCCACAAGGCTCCGAAAGGAATGATTCCATGTACATCTAAAAGTAGGGATGTGGGTGGAGTAAAATAAAAATTGTTTAAGTAAAAATTAAGAATGCAATGAACACTCCAGAATTCTCCTCAAAGACTCAGAAATTGCTGATTCCATGTTTGTGCAGAAGCATAAGTGAAGGCAGAACTAAAAATAGGATAACTGCTCAGAGATTAAGGAGACCTTTTTCCAGTTTCTTACAGACAAACAGTCTCGTTTCTGCTCCAAGGAAAGATTGGAAATATGATTTCTGAAGAGCATGAAACAGAACGGTGAGCTAGAGGACAAGAGGCATCGCTGAGAACAGAAACATGTTGGAAACAAGAGGATTAAGTAGAAGCGACAAACTGACTAAGACTCTGCCTTATTCCTTCACTTAGTTCTCAACCTGCCGGAAATTCAACTTAAGTTCTACAGACAGGAGAGTAAACTGTAACCCAACAGAAGAGAGCTCAAGATTATGACACTGGAGACTTCTCCCCAAATGGCCAAGACATTTAACCCAACAGGAAAGCCCAGAGTTGCCAATCCCTTCCCCTGTACACTCAGCTTTCAAATTGTTGTTTGTTTTCTGTGTGTGTGTGGACGCATGTGTGTGTGAGGGAGCACCAGAGCATGCCCATCTGGTTCACTGTAAGGACAAAATGTGGTCCACTGGAGGAGGGAATGGCAAACGGCCCCAGGATACTTGCTGCTAGAACCGCATGCACTGTATAAATAGGTGAAAAGATACTACACTGAAAGATGAGTCCCCCAGGTTGGAGGGTGTCTAATATGCTACTGGGGACGAGTGGAGGGCAACTACTAATAGCTCCAGAAATAATGAAGTGGCTGGGCCAAAGCAGAAATGACACTCACTTGTGGATGCGTATGGTGATGAAAGTAAAATTCGATGTTGTAAAGAATAGTATTGCATAGGAACCTGGAATGTTAGGTCCATGAATCCAAATAAATTGGACATGATCAAGCAAGAAATAGCAAGAGCAAACATAAAAATCTTAGAATCAGTGAGCTAAAATGGATGGGAAAGGGTGAATTCAGATAACCATTATATAATTCGAATGACCATTATATCTACTACTGAGGGCAAAAACCCCATAGAAGAAATGAGGTAGCCCTCATAATCAACAAGAGTCCAAAATGCAGTACTTGGGTGCAACCTCAAAAATGACAGAATGATCTTGGTTCATTTCCACGGCACACCATTCAGCACCATGTAATTCAAGTCTGTGCTCCAACCACTGATGCCAAAGAAGCTGAAGTTGAATGATTCTATGAATATCTACAAGACCTTCTAAAATTAACACCAAAAAAAGACGTCCTTTTCATCATAGGGGATTGGAATGCAAAAGTAGGAAGTCAAGAGATACCTGGAATAACTGGCAAGTTTGGCCTTGGAATACAAAATGAAGCAGGGCAAAGGCTAACAGAATTCTGCCAAGAGAATACACTAGTTGTAGCAAACACTGTTTATCAACAACACAAAAGACGATTTCACATGTGGACATCAGCAAATGGCCAATACAGACATCAGATTGATTACATTCTTTGTAGCCAAAGAAGGAGAAGCTATATTCAATGAGCAAAAACAAGACCTGGAGCTAACTGTGGCTCAGATCATCAGCTTCTCATAGCAAAATTCAGGCTTAAACTAAAGAAAGTGAGAAAAACCACTAGGCCAGTCAGGTATGACGTAAATCCCCTGTGAATATACAGTGGCGGTGATAAATAGATTCAAGGGATTAGATCAATAAATAGACTGCCTGAAGAACTATGAATAGAGGTTCAGTATTATACAGGAAGCAGCAAACAAAACCATCCAAAAGAAAAAGAAAAGCAAGAAGGCAAAGTGGTTGTTTGAGGAGGCTTTATAAATAGCTGAAGAAAGAAAAGAAGCAAAAAGCAAGGGAGAAAAGGAAAGGTACACCCAACTAAATGCAGAGCTCCAGAGAATAGTGAGGAGAGACACAAAGGCCTTCTTCAGTGAAGAGCGCAAAGGGATAGAGGAAAACACAGAAAAAAGACTAGAGATCTCTTCAAGAAAACTGGATATATCAAAGGAATATTTCATCCAAAGATGGGCACAATAATGGACAGAAATGGTAAGGCTCTAATACAAGCAGAAGATATCAGGAAGAGATGGAATGTCTACACAGAAGAAATGTACAAAAAATGTCTTGATGACCACGATGCTGTGGTCAGTCACCCAGAGCCAGACATTCTGGAGTGTCAGGTGGGCCACAGGCAGCACTGCTGTCAATAAGCTAGTGGAAGTGATGGAATTCCAGTGGAGCTATTTAAAATTCTAGCTATCAAAGTGCTGCACTCAATATGTCAGCAAATTTGAAAAACCCAGCAATGGCCACAGGACTGGAAAAGATCAGTCCTCATCCCAATTCCTCAGAAGGGCAGTACTAAAGAATATCCAAAACACCAGACAATTGCACCCATCTCCCATGCTAGTAAGGTTATGCTCAAAATCCTGCATGCTAATCTTCAGCATTATGTGAATTGAGAACTTTCAGACATTCAAGCTGGGTTTAGAAAGGTAGAGGAACCAGAGATCAAATTGTCAACATTTGCTGGATCATAGAGAAAGCAGAGGTATTCCAGAAAAACATCTACCTCTGTTTTACTGACTACACTAAAGCCTTTTACTGTGTGGATCATAACAAACTGTGGAAAACTCTTAAAGAGATAGGAATACCAGACCATCTTATCTGTCTCCTGAGAAACAGTGTCAGACTTTATGTTTCTGCGCTCCAAAATCACTGCAGATGGTGACTGCAGCCATGAAATCAAAAGACGCTTATTCCTTGGAAGAAAAGTTATGACCAATCTAGACAGCATATTCAAAAGCAGAGACATTACTTTGCCGACTAAGGTCCGTCTAGTCAAGGCTATGGTTTTTCCAGTGGTCATGTATGGATGTGAGAGTTGGACTGTGAAGAAGGCTGAGCGCCAAAGAATTGATGCTTTTGAACTGTGGTGTTGGAGAAGACTCCTGAGAGTCCCTTGGACTGCAAGGAGATCCAACCAGTCAGTCCATCCTAAAGGAGATCAGTCCTGGGTGTTCATTGGAAGGACTGATGTTGAAGCTGAAACTCCAATACTTTGGCCACCTCATGTGAAGAGTTGACTCATTGGAAAAGACTCTAATGCTGGGAGGGATTGAGGGCAGGAGGAGAAGGGGATGACTGAGGATGAGATGGCTGGATGGCATCACTGACTCGATAGACGTGAGTCTGAGTGAACGTGAGTTGGTGGACATGAGTTGGTGATGGACAGGGAGGCCTGGCGTGCTGCGATTCATGGGGTTGCAAAGAGTCGGACACAACTGAGCGACTGAACTGAACTGAGAAACCTGTATGCAGGTCAAGAAGCAACAATTAGAACTGGACATGGAACAACTGACAGGTTCAAGATTGAGAAAGGAGTACAACAAAGCTGTTTATTATCACCCTGTTTATTTAACTTCTATGCAGTGTACATCATGTGAGATGCCTGGCTGATTGAGTTGCAAGGTGAAATCAAGATAGCAAAGAGAAATATCAACAACCTCAGGTATGTGGGTGATACCACTCTAATGGCAGAAAGCAAAGGGAAACTAAAGAGCCTCTTGATGAGAGTGAAGGAGGAGAGTGAAAAAAACAGCTTAAAACTCAGTATTAAAAAAACTAAAATCATGGCATCCAGTCCCATCACTTCATGGCAAACAGAAAGGGAAAACATGGAAGCGGTGACAGATTTCTTCTTCTTGGGCTTTAAAATCACTTCGAATAGTTACTGCAGCCATGAAATTAGAAGATTACTGCTTCTTGGCAGGAAAGTTACAAGAAACCTAAACAGTGTGTTAAAAAGAAAATGCACCACTTTACCAACAAAGGTCCATATAGTCAAGGTTAGGATCATTCCAGTAGTCATGTATGGATGTGAGAGCTGGACCAGTAAGAAGTCAGAGCATCGAAGAATTGATGCTTTCAAACTGTGGTGCTGGAGAAGACTCTTGAGAATCCCTTGGTCAGCAAAGATATCAAACTAGTCTCAAAGGAAATTAGCCCTGAATCCTCACTGGAAGGACTGATGCTGAAACTCCAATACTTTTGCCACCTGATGTGAAGAGCCAACTCACTGGAAAAGACCCTGATGCTGGGAAAGACTGAAGGCAGAAGTAAAGAGGGCAACGGAGGATAAGATGGCTGGATGGCATCACTGATTCAATGGACATGAACTTGGGCAAACTCCAGGAGATGGTGAGGGATAGGGAAGCCTGGCGTGCTGCAGTCCACAGGGTTGCAAAGAGTCAGACGTGACTTGGCGACTGAGCGACAAGAGAAAGTTAAAAACAAACCTCTCACTTCCCAATAAAAACTATCACTAATAGCCTCAGGAAAATAAGAACAAGATGCTATGAAAAGGAACATTCAACGAATCTGAAAAAGTTCTTGAAAATTGGTATAAATTTAAGTAAATCTCTTAAAAAAAAAGAGAGAGAGAGAGAGAGAACAATATAAAGGAAAGAAAAAAAGACACGAAAAGAAAGAACCAGTCATGGAGTTTAAGCGCTCACACAGTTGAAGTTCCAGAAAGAGAAAACAGAGGTGAAGAAATCAATAGGAAAATAATTCTGAAGACTGTCTATAACTTTTAAACAGGAATTTTAAATTGTATGGGCAGACTGAGGACTCAACACTCAGTGTTGAGAAAATAAAAAGACACATGAAAGTTATTTTAGAATTTCAGATTTGTAGGTACAAAAACTGACTTGAAGCTTCAATATTTTATACAGAGTCAACTATTAGAATGACAGGAAACTTCTCAATAGCAATAATAAGATCTAAAGTACAAGAGAGTAAAAAAAAATTATTTCCAATCTTGAATATCAACAAACTACCAATTTAGTTTGATATAGAAAGACATTTTTCAATATCTTTCTATAGACTTACAAAAACTTAATTTACTTCTGTTGTGCCCTTTGTAATAAAGTTACTGGAGAATGGGTTCTATAGAAATAACAGAGTTACCCAAAAAGAGAAAGACAAGGTTTGCTAGTATCCTTTGTTTGCATCTCCAGTTTATTCTCCATCTATCCACAAGAGACTGACCACTGTGGACTACATGACCTGAGCTCTCTTGCCACTGATCTGCAACTGGACTTGAGCAATAGGGGCTTCCCAGGTGACGCTAGTAGTAAAGAACCTGTGCGCCAATGCAGGAGACATAAGAGACATGGATTTGACCCCTGGGTCGGGAAGAGTCCCTGGAGGAGGATATGGTAACCCATCCCAGTATTCTTGCCTAGAGAATCCCCATGGGCAGAGTAGCAAGGATAGGCTTAGTCCGTAGCATCGCAGAGAGTTGGATATGACTGAAGTGAGTGAGCACGCACACACATACTTGACCAAGNCACAAGCTGGACTCAAGATGGCCAGGAGAAGTATCAACAACCTCAGATATGCAGATGATACCATGCTAATGGCAGAAAGTGAAAATGAATTAAAGAGCCTCTTGATAGGGGTGAAAGAGGAGAGTGAAAAAAACAGCTTAAAACTCAGTATTAAAAAAACTAAAATCATGGCATCCAGTCCCATCACTTCATGGCAAACAGAAAGGGAAAACATGGAAGCGGTGACAGATTTCTTCTTCTTGGGCTTTAAAATCACTTCGAATAGTTACTGCAGCCATGAAATTAGAAGATTACTGCTTCTTGGCAGGAAAGTTACAAGAAACCTAAACAGTGTGTTAAAAAGAAAATGCACCACTTTACCAACAAAGGTCCATATAGTCAAGGTTAGGATCATTCCAGTAGTCATGTATGGATGTGAGAGCTGGACCAGTAAGAAGTCAGAGCATCGAAGAATTGATGCTTTCAAACTGTGGTGCTGGAGAAGACTCTTGAGAATCCCTTGGTCAGCAAAGATATCAAACTAGTCTCAAAGGAAATTAGCCCTGAATCCTCACTGGAAGGACTGATGCTGAAACTCCAATACTTTTGCCACCTGATGTGAAGAGCCAACTCACTGGAAAAGACCCTGATGCTGGGAAAGACTGAAGGCAGAAGTAAAGAGGGCAACGGAGGATAAGATGGCTGGATGGCATCACTGATTCAATGGACATGAACTTGGGCAAACTCCAGGAGATGGTGAGGGATAGGGAAGCCTGGCGTGCTGCAGTCCACAGGGTTGCAAAGAGTCAGACGTGACTTGGCGACTGAGCGACAAGAGAAAGTTAAAAACAAACCTCTCACTTCCCAATAAAAACTATCACTAATAGCCTCAGGAAAATAAGAACAAGATGCTATGAAAAGGAACATTCAACGAATCTGAAAAAGTTCTTGAAAATTGGTATAAATTTAAGTAAATCTCTTAAAAAAAAAGAGAGAGAGAGAGAGAGAACAATATAAAGGAAAGAAAAAAAGACACGAAAAGAAAGAACCAGTCATGGAGTTTAAGCGCTCACACAGTTGAAGTTCCAGAAAGAGAAAACAGAGGTGAAGAAATCAATAGGAAAATAATTCTGAAGACTGTCTATAACTTTTAAACAGGAATTTTAAATTGTATGGGCAGACTGAGGACTCAACACTCAGTGTTGAGAAAATAAAAAGACACATGAAAGTTATTTTAGAATTTCAGATTTGTAGGTACAAAAACTGACTTGAAGCTTCAATATTTTATACAGAGTCAACTATTAGAATGACAGGAAACTTCTCAATAGCAATAATAAGATCTAAAGTACAAGAGAGTAAAAAAAAATTATTTCCAATCTTGAATATCAACAAACTACCAATTTAGTTTGATATAGAAAGACATTTTTCAATATCTTTCTATAGACTTACAAAAACTTAATTTACTTCTGTTGTGCCCTTTGTAATAAAGTTACTGGAGAATGGGTTCTATAGAAATAACAGAGTTACCCAAAAAGAGAAAGACAAGGTTTGCTAGTATCCTTTGTTTGCATCTCCAGTTTATTCTCCATCTATCCACAAGAGACTGACCACTGTGGACTACATGACCTGAGCTCTCTTGCCACTGATCTGCAACTGGACTTGAGCAATAGGGGCTTCCCAGGTGACGCTAGTAGTAAAGAACCTGTGCGCCAATGCAGGAGACATAAGAGACATGGATTTGACCCCTGGGTCGGGAAGAGTCCCTGGAGGAGGATATGGTAACCCATCCCAGTATTCTTGCCTAGAGAATCCCCATGGGCAGAGTAGCAAGGATAGGCTTAGTCCGTAGCATCGCAGAGAGTTGGATATGACTGAAGTGAGTGAGCACGCACACACATACTTGACCAAGAGAGGCCTTCCCTGGTTGATAAAGAATCCACTTGCAAGTCAGGAGGCCCAGGTTCGGTTCCTGGATTGGGAAGATCTCCTGGAGAACGGACAGCAACTCACTCTCATATTCTTGACTGGGAAGTCTCTCATGGACAGAGAAGCCTGGCAGGCCCCAGTCCATGGGCTTGGAAGAGTTGGACACGACTTAGTGACTAAATTACATTGACCAGTAGAGATGCTGGCAGAAGATCAGGATGAAGAAAGAGATGGTAATATTTATTTCCCATGTTTTCTCCCCACTGGGCTTCAGTTGGACGGAGGCTGCAGTCTACCCAAGACTTTGACTTTCTATGGGTGACCTTTTCCCATGGCTCTAGCTCTTACAGGTCCAAATAACAGTTTCCTCCCTTTGCTACTACGGAGTTCTTCTCCCACTGTGTAGCAGATCTAGAGATCAACCAATCCAGACTTGAATAGGTCAAAGGCTCTGGAGGAAAACAACGGAATTCTTAATGTACTTGCAGGTGTTGAGGAAGATGTATATTGTCACCCTGCTTATTTAACTTATATGCAGAGTACATCATGCAAAATGCTGGACTGGATGAAGCACAAGCTGGAATCAAGATTGCCAGGAGAAATATCAATAACCTCAGATATGCAGATGACACCATCCGTATGGCAGAAAGTAAAGAGAAAATAAAGAGCCTCTTGATGAAAGTGAAAGAGGAGAGTGAAAAAGCTGGTTTAAAACTCAATGTTCAAAAAACTAAGATCATGGCATCCGGTCCCATCACTTCATGGCAAATAGATGGGGAACCAATGGAAAAAGTGACAGATTTTTTATTTTGGGGGGCTCCAAAATCACTGCAGATGGTGATTGCAGCCATGAAATTAAAAGGCACTTGCTCTTTGGAATAAAAGCTATGACCAACCTAGACAGCATATTAAAAAGCAAAGACATTACTTTGCCGACAAAAGTCTGTATGGTCAAAGCTATGGTTTTTCCAGTAGTCATGTATAGATATGAGAGTTGGACCAGAGAAGGCTAAGCACCAAAGAATTGATGCTTTCACACTGTGGTATTGGAGAAGACTCTTGAGAGTCCCTTAGACTGCAAGGAGATCAAATCAGTCAATCCTAAAAGAAGTCAATCCTGAATATTCATTGAAAGGACTCATGCTGAAGCTGAAGCCCCAATACTCTGGCCACCTGATGTGAAGAACTGACTCATTGGAAAATTCTCTGATGCTGAGAAAGACTGAAGGCAGGAGGAGAAGGGGACAGCAGAGGATGAGGCGGTTGGATGACATCATTGACTCAATGGATAGGAGTTTGAGCAAGTTCAGGGAGTTGATGATAGACAGGGAAGCCTGGCATGCTGTAGCCCTTGGGGTCACAAAGAGTTGAACACTACTGAGTGACTGAACACAGTATTGAAGAAAGAGATACATAGCTTGGGAGCAGATCTGAATTAGTGTCAAGACCATAAATAGCAAGAAGATGGAAAAACAAACAATACAAATATTAAATCCAGGAAAAAAAAAAACAAAAAGTTGTGCCGAGGAGGAAAAGTAATTGTAATATGCTACATGGTTCAGCTGTGATACTCATATAATCATAATAATTTAACTAAAATCAGTCTAATCAAAATCGCCATATGACTTACTGGGAATAGAGGTAGATAAGAAACGGTGTGTGGAGGTTGGTGAGAGCTGGTGATAGTGGTGGTAGCAAATGAGATTTACATCCTCATCTTCCTCAATGGGAAGTCAGTAAATAACATGCAAAACTTAAAAACCAAAGAAACCACAGAATAATATAAATAGCAGAAATAATCTATAAGCAGATTATTTAAATTTATATCAAAAGAATCAACTAAAAGAGATAAAAAGTGTTATCTCTGGGAGAAGGGAATAGTGAAGTGGAGAATTAGTCACTGTGTTTTGCTTTAAAAAAAAAGATTATTTAGTTTTGGCTGTGCTTGGTCTTTGTTGCTGTGCTCGGGCTTGTCATTGCTGTGGCTTCTCTTGTGGAGCATGGGCTCTAGGGTGCTTGAGCTTTGTAATTCCAATTCCCAGGCTCCAGAGCACAGGCTCTGTTGTGGAGCACAGGTTTAGTTGCTCCATCACATGTAGGATCTTCCCAGACCAGGGATCCAACCCGTGTCTCCTACATTGGCAGGCAGATTCTTTACCATTGAGCCACCAGGGAAGCCCCTGTATTTAGCTTTTTAACAAGACATAGAGAACTACTGTCTCAATTATGATCATGTGGACTTGTGATAAAAAACTGATTTTTCTTTAAAAGGGTGGAGGGGGGGGGGAATAACTAATTCTCTCTGTGCATTCCTATCTCAAATACTATTAAAAAAATTCCCTAAATTCTCATGCTGCCTTTCAGAAAAACAGAACTCAAGACAAAAAAATCTAGGAGGCAGGAGGTATAGGACAGGAAGACTTTCTTTTGGGGTGGCTGAAGACCCTCCAGTGACAGAGTAGGGGAGCAGATAGAATCTGCACCCAAGGAAGCTCAAAGTAGAAATAATCAAAGACCCAAACAAAACAGGCTGAACTGTTCTAGATATCAAGAGGTAACCCCATAGGAAGGAGCCCTGGATTGTACACAGTCAGGTTCCTTTAGTTCGGCCTGAAACCTGCTGCCAAGCTCTTGGCAACTAAAAACCCAAACTGGGACAAGAACTGTTACATAGTCCTTATGATCAGAGAGAATTATGGAAAGTTCCTCAGGGGAGGTGGAAGAGCTTTTCTTAGCAGTAAAATCTCAAAGAAATATCTCATGTAGGGCTTTTAGAGGAGATACTCAGTGATGTAGGTGACAGACAAGACCCTAGGAAATATAGGGAAGAGTTGCCTGGGGCTTCCTTTGACTAAAGCCTGAGGCAGAGAGCTCTGCAGGGGTTAAGTAGCCTGGACGTGGGGCTTGATCAGAGAGGTGCCTAAGGATAGCTATGGGGTTGACTAATATCAAAGACAGAAGAATATGTTTTTTAAAATCTGAGAAACATGGAGACTGGTGAGAACAGCAAATGAAGCAGATTTTGGGAGCAGCTTTAAAGCTAGAAAAGTAAAGCAAGAAAGTGAGAGGAGCATCCTGTGGGTTTTAGGACAACCAGGCTGAGGAATTGATCTACAGTTTAGATAGAAAGAGCTCTGCTTCCCCAAGGACTAGAGAAAGACAAGCAAAGCCCCAGGTAACCAGAAACTAGTCACTGAAGGCTCGAGCCTGCTGTCTTGGGAATAAAGCACAAGGCTCAGGGTGGCTTAATTGTGTCCTGCGTGCCTTCTCAGTGTATTATTATGCCCAGAGTTTCTAAGCTGGGCAGAAAAGTTGCCATGCCTTTGATGTGCTTGCATTTTAAAGGAAGATTTGAGAAAATAGAGAGCCTTAATCTTATAGGTGCTGTGGAAGCTAAGAGGAGGCCAAGTTTTATCCTAATTTGGAGATCAGAGAGGCTTTTGGATTTAAGGCTTCAATGGGGTGGAGGATGTCAACATTGGTGGTGGCACAGACAGTCAAGGATTTGGGGACAGGAAAGGTTACAGTGGGGGCATGGTCAGGTATGGCCAGAGCATCAGCTGTTTGAAGGAAGTTGAGAGAAAAGAATAGAAACCAAAGACATGCTTTGGAGGGTCTTAAATGCCAGACCAGAGAGCAGCAGGTATCTGGTGGCTGGGCCAGCCCTCAGGGATCAGGGTAAGGCTGCAGATTCAAAAGTAGGGTGGTAGTGATGGTATATGTGTTAAGAATGAGACTTCTCTCTCCTCCTTTCCATTGCCTAAATAGCAAGTCTAATGTCTTGAGTAGCCCTACCACAATCTCCTTAACAGCTGTTAACATTGCTGGAACTCACACTATGAGTCCAGGCATTGTACTGGGTGCCTTACATTTCTTTAGTCAATGAAATGGATATTGTTTTATTACAATTTTATAGGAAATGAAGGCTAATAAAATTTGGGCATTTTGCTCAAGGTCACAGAGCTATAATGATGAAACTAGGTTCAAAACCCAGCCCCTTGCTTTCCATTCATTACTAGCACTTTAATGGCTTCCTTAGAGCCAGAACCAACTACTTTTTAATTTTTATTTTTTTAGTATTCTCACTGAAGCTAAAGATCAGTTCAGAGAAAGTCCTCAAAATATTCCTCTTAGGCCTCTGACTGCCACAGTAGGAGGCTAGGAAGACTGGCTTGGCTCAGGTAAGAGGGACTACTTCCCTAGAGACAGGATGGGGCTCATTTGTGAGGAGTTTCCCCATCTGCCACTAATGTCTCCCCATCTGTTTCTCTGCCCCTTCCCAGGCCCAGGAAGCTCAACAAGGACCCTTTGAAGTCTTTCTTCTGGGGTCAGGGCTTAGAAAGGCAGGTGAGTGAGTGCCTGCTTCCTGGTGGGAGTGTGGGAAGGGGCCCAGCTCTGCTCTTGGCTTCTAGACCTCTAGTTAGAGCAGAGACTAGGCCATTATAGTGCACTTTAACTTCCCTGGTTGCTCAGATGGTAAAGAATCTGCCTCCAGTGAAGGAGATCTGGGTTTGATCCCTGGATTGGGAAGATCTCCTGGAGAAGGGAATGGCAACCCACTCCAGTATCCTTACCTGGACAATTCCTTGGACAGAGGAGCCTGGTGGGCTACAGTCCATAGGGTTGCAAAGAGTTGGACATGACTGAAAGTGGTTAACACTTTCACAGTTGATTTGCAATAATTTATTAGCTTTGGATATGGAGCATAGGGATTCAAAACTTCTGAGGTTATTCTCAACTTAAAGTTACTATTAAATATTGGCTATATTCTCTATATTGTACTATATATATATCCGTATATCCTATATATTTTTTAATATAGTAGTTTGTTTTTTAACTCTTGAGGGCAGTGAGAGAACTGTGACCTCCATGGCGCTAAGTTGGTGCTGCTGAGATTTTTGGCACAAAGGTGTCTATCAGTGGAGGCATGAGTGCTGGAATGTGCTGCTTTTAGTTCCTGAGTCAGGATGGGGGTGGGAGGCAGTGGTGCAGAGTTCTCAGGATAATTCCTACTCCTTTGTAGGAAGCCTGGCCACTGGGCTAGCCTGAAGTCACAGAGTAGGCAATTACACAGGTTTTCTCCCTACCTTTTATTATGGTATCTAAAATTTCATTACTAGAAGTCTATATACTTTTTGCCTTTTGAATGTCCTATTAAAATGCAGCTCCCCATGGCAAAGACTATATATATGTTAAATACCTATTAACTGACTTCTCAGCTAGGAATATCTGAGAGAAATAATTATGGGAAACTAGAGTAACAGCTTTAAGGGGAAAGGATGGAGGTGGGCTTGAAGAATCGGGTTACTAACAGTAACAGAGATGGAAACATATTGAATGAAGAGTTTCAAGGCACTTCAGTTCAGTTGCTCAGTTGTGTCTGACTCTTTGCAACCCCATGAACCGCAGCACATCAGGCCTCCCTGTCCATCACCAACTCCCGGAGTTCACTCAGACCCACGCCCATTGAGTCAGTGATACCATCCAGCCATCTCATCCTCTGTCATCCCCTTCTCCTCTTGCCCCCAGCCCCTCCCAGCATCAGAGTCTTTTCCAATGAGTCAACTCTTCGCATGAGGTGGCCAAATTACTGGAGTTTCAGCTTTAGTGACAGCTATACATAACCATGTCAGCGAGGACAGGTTCTAGAGTTTAAATAGAACAAGATGCATTCATCAAAACAGTTTTTTTTTTAAGCCAGGGATAGCTAGGGAATCATTTACCCATCCATCCACCCATACTTCAAGCCTTTAACAAGGGCTTACTTTATGCCAGTACTGGGCCTGTTGCTCAAAGAGCTACTTAGATGATATAGATATGATCTCTTTCCTCTAGGAGTTTCAAGTCTGATAGCAGAAGAGATATGATATATGTAAAAATGATCTCTAAACAAGATAGTGTTAAGGTTCACAAAATAGAGACAGGTAAAGCATTCCAGGAATTGTGAGATGGGCAAGCCCAGCCACACTTGGCAAAACTTCCTACAGGAGGTGGCATCTGAGCCAGAACTTGAAGAGTGGGTGGGATCCTAGAATGTGGAAGTCAATGAAGGACATCCAGACATAGGAAGGACATGAAGAAAGAAAAGGAGACAGGAAATGTCAGGGCATGCTGGGGGGCTTGGAAGTGCCTGTGTGACTTCACAGAGCTTTTGAAAGGAAGATCAGAGAGAAAGCTGGAAGGACCTTAGCCTTGACTCTAAGGGACATGGAAGTTTGGTTCAGGATGGACTGTGTTCCCAGGAAGGGGTTGTGTTGCTGTTAGGCCTGGGGAAGGTTGAGAAGGGCTAGTGGTGGTGGCAGGAATTTGTGAGACAGAGAGTACAATGAAAGGGAGAAAGGAAGGATGCTTAGAGTTATACAGACCCCAGTGGAATTCTCTGCTTGTATTTTTGCTTTGCTGAGAAATTTGGAGCAAGCTATTTAGTCTGCTGCATCTTCACTTTTCACATCTCTAAATCTTTTTCTTAAAAAGAAAATGTTTAACATAACTAGCCCTAAACATTTCCAGAACTTCTCGGGCCAAAGGCTATGGCTCTGTGTATATGTGTGCACATGTGTAAGTTGTTCAATCATGTCTGATTCTTTGCAACCCCATGGAGTGTAGCTTGCCAGGCTCCTCTGTCCACGAGGTTCTTCAGGCAAGAATACTGGAGGAGGTGCTATTCCCATTTCCAGGTTATCTTCTCGACTCAGGGGTTGAATCCAGGTCTCCTGCATTATAGGCAGATTCTTTTATCATCTGAACCACTGCTCTGTGGCACTCTTCAAATTTATTAGCACACAGAGGGGGAAGAAGCAGTGTCAGTTTCAACTCTCCTGGGCCCTGTCTGCCAGACAATGGGCACATCTCTCTGGGTGGTGGAAGTGACATGATTAGCAGGGGACAAAGTCATTTTTCCCACTCATGCTCTAGATCTTAAATATATAGCAAAGTTCTGGTCTTAGAGTGGGGATTGAGCCTAGGCAGAGCTTCCCTGATAGCTCAGTTGGTAAAGATTCCACCTGCACAAATAGATGGAGAAATATACCAAGTTCATGGATTGGAAGAATCAATATACTAAAAATGAGTATACTACCCAAAGCAATCTATAGATTCAATGCTGTCTCTATCAAGCTACCAATGGTATTTTTCACAGAACTAGAACAAATAATTTCACAATTTGTATAGAAATACAAAAAACCTCAAATAGCCAAAGCAATCTTGAGAAAGAAGAATGGAACTGGAGGAATCAACCTGCCTGAATTCAGGCTCTATTACAAAGCAACAGTNCCCTATCATGCTACCAATGGTATTTTTCACAGAACTAGAACAAATAATTTCACAATTTGTATAGAAATACAAAAAACCTCAAATAGCCAAAGCAATCTTGAGAAAGAAGAATGGAACTGGAGGAATCAACCTGCCTGAATTCAGGCTCTATTACAAAGCAACAGTCATCAAGACAGTATGGCACAAAGACATAGATCAATGGAACAAAATAGAAAGCCCAGAGATAAATCCATGTACCTATGGACAACTTATCTTCGACAAAAGAGGCAAGAATATAGAATGGAGATAAGACAATCTCTTTAACAAGTGGTGCTGGGAAAACTGGTCAACCACTTGTAAAAGAATGAAACTAGAACACTTTATAACACCATACACAAAAATAAACTCAAAATGGATTAAAGATCTAAATGTAAGACCAGAAACTATAAAACTCCTAGAGGAAAACATAGGTAAAACATTCTCTGACATAAATCACAGCAGGATCCTCTATGATCCACCTCCCAGAATATTGGAAATAAAAGCAAAAATAAACAAGTGGGACCTAATTAAAATTAAAAGCTTCTGCACAACAAAGGAAACTATAAGCAAGGTGAAAAGACAGCCTTCAGAATGGGAGAAAATAATAGCAAATGAAGCAACTGACAAACAACTAATCTCAAAAATATACAAGCAACTTATGCAGCTCAATTC
>SJYA01001209.1:241819-273160 GCA_006410615.1 Neotragus moschatus | reverse complement strand
GTCCATCAGCAGACGAATGGATAAGAAAGCTGTGGTACATATACACAATGGACTATTACTCAGCCATTATAAAGAATACATTTGAATCAGTTCTAATGAGGTGGATGAAACTGGAGCCTATTATAGAGTGAAGTAAGCCAGAAAGAAAAACACCAGTACAGTATACTAACACATATATATGGAATTTAGAAAGATAGTAACAATAAACCTATATGCGAGACAGAAAAAGACACACAGATGTATCGAACAGTCTTTTGGACTCTGTGGAAGAAGGCGAGGGTGGGGTGATCTGAGAGAATAGCACTGAAACATGTATAATATCATATGTGAAACAGATCGCCAGTCCAGGTTTGATGCATGAGACAGGTGCTAAGGGCTGGTGCACTGGGATGACCCAGAGGGATGGGATGGGGAGGGAGGTGGGAGGGGGGTTCGGGATGGGGAACACATGTAAACCCATGGCTGATTCATATCAATGTATGGCAAAAACCACTACAATATTGTTAAGTAATTAGCTTCCAACTAAAAACAAAAAAGAATCCACCTGCAATGAAGGAGGCCCCAGTTCAATTCCTGGTCCAGGAAGATCCCCTGGAGAAGGGATAGGCTACCCGCTCTGGTATTCTTGGGCTGCCTTTGTGGGACAGCTGGTAAAGAACCCGCCTGCAATGCAGGAGGCCTGGGTTCGATCCCTGGGTTGGGAAGAGCTCTTGGAGAAGGGAAAAGCCACCCACTCTAGTACTCTGGCCTGAAGAATTTCATGGACTGTAGAGTCCATGAAGTCACAAAGAGTCGGACACAACTGAGCGGCTTTCACTTTGAACCTGGTCAGGCGAAGGCCCAGGATGAAGCAGACAGTCAGGGTACCAGAGGTTAGGGGCCTCATTCGTCATTGTTTCTAACTGAAAAATTGGAAAAAACCTAAACATCCAAGAAGAAGAAATTAAATTATGGAAGAGGTAGGCTCGGAAATACTCTGAGACCATGGTATTGATCTATGTTTATTTATGAAGTAATATCATTTTAATAGAGTCAATTAAGATTTTAATACAGCATGTCCCAGATGGCACTAGTGGTAAGAACCCACCCGCCAGTGCAGGAGACAGAGACACGGGTTTGATCCTTGGGTTTGGAAGATCCCCTGAACGAGGGCATAGCAATCCACTTCAGTGGAGAATCCCATGAACAGAGGAGCCTGTGGGCTACAGTCCATAGGGTCACAAAGAGTCAGACATGACTGGACATGATTTAACATGCACACAGATGCAGTATAAGCTCATTACCAATATCTGTATGTTACTTTCTATTACAATTAATCTAAAGAAGGAAATGGCAACCTACTCCAGTATTCGTGTTGAAAACCTCATGGATAGAAGAACCTAGTGAGCTATTGTCTATGGGGTCACAAAGAGTCGAACATAACTTAGGAATTAAAACAACAACGAAATTGCAGTTAATAAAGGTTTATTATCTTAGAAAAAATGCATTGCTTTACTTGTGCAAAGAATCCTGTTTATTCTACCTCCTCTAGGGCATGGAACCAGTCATTCTGTCCTTTTACCATTATCCTTTCCCCTTTTCCTCTGGATATTTACCATCTCCTTAAAGATGTGCCATACTCTGACTTACCCAAAAAACTAAAAAGAATATAAAAAATTTCTTGACTTCTCCGTTTCCTACCAGTTAGCATGTCATGTCTCTACTTCCCTTCATAACAAAACTTTTTGAAACATTTATATTTGCCTCTATGTCCCTTCTTCTGCTTTATTAAATTTCTGACCATGTTTTTGATCCTACTCTTGTGACGTCATCAATGCCAAATCTGGCTCTACTTCATCAATCAAATGCTGAGTTTCCTCTCCTCATATTTAACCTTTCAGGAGCCTTGTTCCAGCTGATCACCACTGTTAACAACACTTCCTTTATTTGGCTTCTGGAACAACAATCCCTCCTGGTTTTCCCCTCACCTCTCTGGTATTTCTTTCTTGGATGAATTTTCAGATTCCCCTAATTTTACTCACTTTTTTTGTACTTTTATATTGTTTTGCTCCAGGGTTTAGTCCCAGAAATTATTCTCTTTTATATACTTTCTGTAAGTGATTTCATCCAGGTCTATGGTTTAAATATCAACTATATATAGTGAATTTCAAAATGATAATTCCAGTCTCAACACAGCACTGCTTGCATGCTTAACAGGCATCTGAAGAAATCAGCTGGGGCTGGACCAGCTGGTGGAATAGAAGGACGTGTGCTTATCTTCTCCTGCCAGAGCACCAAATTTGCATCTAGCTGTTGAACAACTGTTGACAGGAAGACACTGGAACCAGCCAAAAAAAGACACTCCACATCCAAGGACAAAGCAGAAGCCACAACAAAACAGGAGGAGGGGTACTATTATGATAAAATAAAATTCTATACCTTCCAGGTGGGCAACTCACAAACTGGAGAACAATAATATCAAAGAAGTTCTTGCACTGTTGTGAAGGTTCTAGGCCCCACATCAGGCTCCTCAGCCTGGGGATCCAGCCAAGGACTGGGAATCCCCAGGGAATCTGACTTGGAAGGCCAGCAGGATTTGATTACAGAGCTTCCATAGGACTGGGGGAAACAGACTCTTGGAGGGTACAAACAAAATTTTATGCATGCCAGAACTCAGGAGAAAGGAACAATGACACCACAGGAGACTGAGGCAGACCTACCTGTGAGTGTTTGGGGGTCTCTTGCAGAGGCATGGGTTGGCGGTAGCCTGCCATGGGGACAGGAGCACTGCCAGCAGAGGTCATGGGAGATGCATCTCAGCAAATGTATCTCTTAGAGTTCACCAATAGCCCTACTGTAGAAGCCTATAGACTCCAGGACTGGGTCACCTCAGGCTAAATAACTAACAGGGAGGGAGCACAGCCCCACCTGTCAGCCGATAATTGGATTAAAGTTTTATTAAGAACTTTATTCAGAAGACCTGGGTTTGATCCCTGGGTCGGGAAGATCTCCTGGAGAAGGAAATGGCAACCCACTCCAGTACTCTTGCTTGGAGAATCCCATGGAGGGAGGAGCCTGCTGGGCTACAGTCCAAGGGGTCGCAAAGAATCGGACACTACTGAGCGACTTCACTTTCACTTCACTTTATTAAGCACAGCCCTGACAGAATGATCTCTGTTCCTTTCCAAGGGAAACCATTCAATATCACAGTAATCCAAGCCTGTGCCCCAACCAGTAATGCTGAAGAAGCTGAAGTTGAACGGTTCTATGAAGACCTACAAGACCTTTTAGAACTAACATCCAAAAAAGATGTCCTTTTCATTATAGGGGACTGGAATGCAAAAGTAGGAAGTCAAGAAACACCTGGGGAAACAGGCAAATTTGGCCTTTGAGTATGGAATGAAGCAGGGAAAGGCTAATAGAGTTTGCCAAGAGAACACACTGGTCATAGCAAACACCTTCTTCCAACAACACAAGAGAAGACTACATATGGGCATCACCAGATGGTCAACACCAAAATCAGATTGATTATATTCTTTGCAGCCAAAGATGGAGAAGCTCTATACAGTGAGCAAAAATAAGACCAGGAGCTAACTATGGCACAGATCATGAACTCCTTATTGCCAAATTCAGACTTAAATTGAAGAAAATAGGGGAAACCACTAGACCATGCAGGAATTTTTTGTTTGTTAAGTCACTTCAGTTGTGTCCAACTCTGTGCAACCCCATAGACGGCACCTGTCAGGCTCCCCCGTCCCTGGNAGTGAGCAAAAATAAGACCAGGAGCTAACTATGGCACAGATCATGAACTCCTTATTGCCAAATTCAGACTTAAATTGAAGAAAATAGGGGAAACCACTAGACCATGCAGGAATTTTTTGTTTGTTAAGTCACTTCAGTTGTGTCCAACTCTGTGCAACCCCATAGACGGCACCTGTCAGGCTCCCCCGTCCCTGGGATTCTCCAAGAACTCTGGAGTGGGTTGCGATTTCCTTCTCCAATGCATGAAAGTGAAAAGTGAAAGTGAAGTTGCTCAGTCGTNCTTTGGCCACCTGATGCGAAGAGCTGACTCATTTGAAAAGACCCTGATGCTGGGAAAGATTGAGGGCAGGAGGAGAAGGGGATGACAGAGGATGAGATGGTTGGATGGCATCACCAACTCAATGGACATGGGTTTGGGTAGACTCCAGGAGTTGGTGATGGACAAGGAGACCTGGCATGCTGTGGTTCATGGGGTTGCAAAGATTTGGACATGACTGAGCAACTGAACTAACTAACTACACTCAAAAGCTTTTGCACAGCAAAGGGAACAACAAAACAAAAAGACAGCCTACAGACTAGGATAAAATATTTGCAAATGATGTGACTGAGAAGCAATTACTCTCCAAAATTTACAAAGAGCTCGTGATGCTTAATAGCATCAAAACAAACAACCCACTCAAAAAAATGCGCAGAAGACCTGAATAGATATTTCTCTAAAGAGGACATACAGATGGCCAATAGGCACATGAAAAGATGTTCAACATCACTAGTTATTAGAGAAATGCAAATCAAAACTACAATGAGATATCACCTCACACCAGTCAGTCTGGCTGTCTTCAAAAAATCCATAGACGACAAATACTGGAGATGGTGTGGAGAGAAAGGAAGCCTCCTGCACTGTTGATGGAAATGTAAATTGCTATACCCACTATGGAGAACAGTATGGAGGTTCCTTAAAAACTAAAAATAGAGCTACCATATAACCCTACAATCCCTCTCCTGGGCATATATCCAGAGAAAAACATGGCCCGGAAAGACACATGCACCCCAGTGTTCACTGCAGCACTGTTTACAGTAGTCAAGACATGGAAACAATTTAGTTGTCCATCAACAGATGAATGGATAAAGAAGATGTGCTACATATACAATGGAATATCACTCAGCCATTAAAAAAAGGAAATAAAGCCAACTGTAGCAACATCGAATTAGTGTCATACTGAGTGAAGTAGGTCAGACAAAGAAATATCATATGATATCCCTTATATGTGGAATCTAAAATGATACAAATGGACTTATGTATAAAACAGAGATTCACAGACTTAGAAATGAACTCAAGGTTTTTCTGGGGGGAGGAGGAGGATAGTTAAGGACTTTGGGAAGGTCATGTACACACTGCTATATTTAAAATGGATAACCAACAAAGACCTACTGTATAGCACATGGACAAGCAATTAGTCTCAATGCAACTCTACTCAATGTTATGTGCCAGCCTGGATAAGGAGGTGGTTTGGGGGAGAATGGATACATGTATCATATAGCTGAGTCCCTTCCCTGTTCACCTGAAACTTCCACAGCATTCTTAATCGGCTATACCCCAACACAAAATATTTTTGGTTTTAAAAAAATAAAATTAAAAAATGTTTTTCAAAAAGAAAAAAATAACAATAAAAAAGAGGCATCTGAAAACTAAATTCTCCAAATGGAATCTTTGCTTTTCCCTGGACCTGCTCCTCTTATGCTCTACAACCCATAAAACATTCCTCTATCCACTCAGGTCATCTGCACTCCTGGGTTTCTCTAATATTCCACAGCAGAACATCAGTAAATCTTGCTGGCACTATCTGAAATCTCCAAATGCCAGCAACATCTTAGACCACTTTCTGAATCTGAATATTTCTTCCTAAATATTTCTCATCACTCCACAACTCTCATCTAGTCTAAGCCACCAAGATGATTCTACATGACTGCACTGCCTCCTCTTTCCCTTTCCCTGTAAAGCAAACATATTCATTCTTTTAAGACATTCAACTCTACTTACAACTCCCCAGTGGCTTTTATCACAAAGGATAAAATCTAAAGTCCTCATCATACTCACAAAACCCTGTCGTCTGGCCCCTGCTGCCTCTCTGACTTCACCTTCCACCCTTTTCCTCTGCATCACTGCTTTCCACCTATACTAGCCTCTTGTCTGTTCCTTGATCATGCCCAGAAAACTTATGCATTAGGATTTGTGCATTTGCTATTTCCTTTCTTCTCTCAGATTCCTACTGAGCTTGTTCTCTTTTTTTTTTAGGTAATTCTCAAATATTGCTTAATCAAAGAGGTATTCTCTGACCTCTCACTCATAACATAGTATTTCTCCTTTGTGCTGCTTTATGTCTCATATCAGTATCCATTATGTGTGGGTTAGGAGTTGTGTCTAACTCTTGAGGAGATCATTCACCTCAGTGACAGTGTAATTAGCTCCCCCAGAGGTCAGTAGTATACAACCTACATAGCCATATATGACATACATGCTAGTATACAGTAGAGTGCAGACTTATTTATTTTCTGATTCCCCCACTATAGTGTAAGTTTCTCTAGGATGGGGCCCTGGGAGTAGCCCCACAGGTAGCACAGTATCTACAACCTAGCAGATGCTCAAGAGTTCTTTGATATATGAACTGATATATGCTTCATGTATGTGTGTGTTATGTGGATGCATGAGGGGAAAGATCTAAAAAGAAATACACCAAATGTTAAAAGTGATAATATCTGAGCAGTGGAATTACATGTGGTTTTTCCACTGTCTTCTTTATCTTTTCCTAGGGCATGGATATTTTAATAAGAATATATTATTTTTTACAAAGATGAAGGTATTTTGGAGGCAGATAAACCTGAGATTGAATCTTGGTTTCACTCTTTTCTTGTTGTGTAACCTTGGGCAAACTTATTACCATCTTTATGTCTCTTTTAAATGGAGATACTATTTAGATTATTGAGTTGTTGTGAGAATTAAGTAAAGTATGATGTCAAAGCTTGGCATAGCATCTGCCTGAATTTAAGACTGTAGTAAAGAGTATTCTCTCTCTTCCTCTGAATTATTATTGTTTTTATTATTATTTTGGGGTAGCAGATCACTGAGATGTACACATGAGCCCCAAACCTTGAGGAACTACTGGGTCTGTGTTTAACCCCAAGTGTCCTTCCCTGTGGCTGATGGGAGACATTAAACTAGACTGACACCCAAGGCAGTGCAATGTGGCGAGTTAATGAAGAAATAACCAGGTTGGTGCTATTTGTATCTCAATGAAGGCTCAGCATTAACAGGATTTTAAATCTTTTTGGACTTCTATCCAAAATCTTTTCTTCATCCACAAATCTTTTCTTGCGGATAGTGGTAGTAAGATGGGCTGGAAGACGTGGGAGGGATTCTGTCCTCTGTTCTTCACAGGGCCTGGGAATACTCAAAGGCCAGGTGAAAGAACGACTGAAGTACTGGGAGAAAAGCACAGGAGTTCTAATGTCTGCTGGAGGGAAGACAAGCTGCAAGGGAGCCTGTCAGCAGCCCCGTGTGCCCATCTTGGGTCAAGATCCAGAGCCAGGAGAACTTATCTAACTTGGCCCAGAGACTTAGGGACACAAGCTCCAGTCTCATCTTGCCATGCTATGTGTGTGTGCTCAGTCGTGTTTGACTCTTTGTGAGCCAATGGACTATAGCCTGCCGGGCTCTTCTGTCCATGGATTCTCCAGGTAAGAATACTGGAGTCGGTTGCCATTTCCTCCTGCAGGGGATCTTCACGACCCAGGCATCAAACCCACATTTCTTGCATCTCCTGCATTGGCAGGTGAGTTCTTTACCACTAGTGCCGCCTGGGAAACCCATCCTTTAGTTCAAACAGCAGAGGTGGGATGTGTCATTAATAAATTTATGGTGATATTTAACTTGGTCACGTCTCATGCTCATGTCCACTACAGCCATGACCTTCACTGCTCACCTGCTGGAGTTTTGGAGAGCCCATGAGAGAATGTATCAGCCAACAGCTCAGCAGTTAACTCTAGTCACACTTCTGGCCTGAATCCTGCTACCTCCCACCATGGGAAGCTTGGTTACATTAATTTAGAGTAAAAACTTTAAGGTCCTTTTTCCTCTCTCCTTTAAAACTGGAACAAACCTTAAGCAGGACCCCTCTCTTTGTCCTCTGGCCCATCTTCATTCCCATGGGATTTCCAGAGCCATTCTAAGCAGAGTATGTTCCAAGCCCATAAGATTAACAACAAGAATTAGAAAAAGAATAAACAAAACCTAAATACAGCAGAAAGAAGGAGATAATAGAGATCAGAGAGGAAACAAAACAGATTTTTTAAAAATAGAAAAAAATTAAGAGCTGGTTCTTTGAAGGGGTAAACAAAGTTGACAAACCTCTGGCCAGGCTCATAAAGAAGGAGAGAGAGAAGAACCAAATAAACAAAATAAGACATAAAGAAGGAGAAATCACAAGATACTGCAGAAATATAAAAAGCAATAAGAAGATATTATGAACAATTATATGCCAACAAATTGGACAGTCTATAAGAAATGGACAACTTGCTAGAAATTTATAATCCACCAAAACTGAATCAAGAAGAAATAGATAACTTGAATAGACCAATCACTAAAAATGAAATATAATCTGTAATAATAATGAAAAAAAATTCCCTACAAACAAAAGTCCATGACTAGATGGCTTCACTGGGGAATTCTACCAAATATACAAAGACTTATAATGATCGTCCTGAAACTCTTCCAAAAGATTTAAGAGGAGGGAACACACCCAAAGACCTTCTGTAGAGCCACAATCACCCCAATAACAAAACCAAAGACACTATTAAAAGAGCAAGTTACAGGTCAGTATCTTTGATGAATATAGATGCAAAAATTCTCAACGAAATATTAGCAAACTGAACCTAGCAACACAAAAAGATCAGATCATACACCATGATGAAGTGGGATTCATCCCAGGGTCACAAAGATGGTTTACCTTATTCAATCAATCAGTGTGATATGCCACATCAACAAAAGGATAAAACCCACAGGATCATCTAAATAGATGCAGAAAAAGCATTTGATAAAATTTAACATCCAATCATTGTAAAAAATCCTTATGAAAGCAGGTATAGAGGGAACATACCTCAACATCAGAAAAGCTATTTATGACAAACCATATATATTATCAGCTAATATAATACTCAACAGTAAAAAGCTGAAAGACTTCCTGCTAAAATCTAGAACAGGACAAGGATGCCCACTCTCACCACACCACTTCTCTTCAACATATTATTAAAAGTCTTGGTTACAGCAATCAGATTTTTTTTTTTTTAAAGTGTTCAGATTGAAAGGGAAGAGGTAAACATGTCATTCTATGCAGATGACACGATAACTATGTAGAAAACTCTAAAGACGCCACATGAAAATTATTAGAACTGATAAATGAATTCAGAAATGTAGCAAGATACAAGATCGACATGCAGAAATCTGTCATGTTTCTTTACACTAACAGTTAAAGATCAGAAAGGGCATGTAATCTAACAATCCCTTTTAAAATCGTTATCAAAAAATTAGAAATAAAACAAAGGAAGTGAAAGACTTATATGCTGAGAACTACAAAACATTAATAAAGGAAATTAAAGATGATTCAAAGCGATGGAAAGATATATACCATGTTCTTGAATTGGAAGAATTAATATTGTTAAAATGCCAATACTACTCAAAATAATCCACAGGTTTATTGTGATCTCTATCAAATTACCCATGAAATTTTTCACAGAACTGGTACAAATAATCCTAAAATTTATGTGGAACCATAAAAGATGCAAAATTTCCAAAGTAATCTTGAGGAAAGGAACAAAGCAGGAGGCATAATCCTCCCAGATTTCAGACAATACTACAAAGCTTACAGTAATCAAAACAGTGTGATATTGGCACAAAAAACGAGACATATAGATCAATGGAACAGAATAGAAAGTCCAGGAAAAAAATCCAGATACCTATGGTTAATTAATCTTTGACAAAGGAGACAAGAATTAAAATGGGAAAAAGACAGTCTCTTCAGCAAGTGGTGAGAGATCAATTCCTAGGCAGGTGGATAAGAAGTCCAGGGTTTCCGAGGAGGAGAAAGGGGTCTGGGGCTCTCGGAGTGGAGATGGGGGTCTGGAATTCTCAAGGAGTAGGAAAGAATAAACATCTTTTTTTTCTCCACTTTCCTTAGTCTTAGCCTGGAACTGATGATTATACAACAAACAACTCAGTTTAAACTCTGTATTAAGGATTATATAACAACAATGTATAGTGTTTGAGGACAGTTTCTCCTTCCTGCAAACCTGGCTAATCCTGTTATCTTAGAATGTAAATTATGGGAGTGGATCTTATAAAATTTTCACAAACTTGAGACATTCCTTTGATTTATTGTAATAACAAATTAAAAAGTATATAACTCCCTTGCTAACTAGCAAGGGGGACATTCTCCATCCCCCTTCTGATGTCTATGTCAGAAGCTTTCTCTGTCCTTTTTTATACTTTAATAAAACTCTGTTATACAAAAACTCTTGGGTGATCAAGCCTGGTCCCCGGTCCCAAAGTTAAATCTTCTTCAGAAATCAGCAATCTGACACAGTTTATCTTAAGCTATCAGTGGCGCTGGGAAAGTTGGACAGTCACATATAAATCAGTGAAGTTAGGACACACCCTCACACTATGCACAAAAATAAACTCAAAATGACTTAAAGACTAAAACATAAGTTATGACAGCATAAAACTCCTAGAAAAGAACATAGGCAAAATATTCTGACATAAATTATACCAGTGTTTTCTTAGGTCAGTCTCCCTAGGCAATAGAAATAAATGTAAAAAATAAGCAAATGGAACCTAATCAGATTTACGAACTTTTGCACAGCAAAGGAAACCATAAACAAAATGATACGACAACCTAGGAATGGGATAAAATATTTGCAAAAGATGTGACAAACAAGAGCTTAATTTCAAAAATATACAAAGAGCACTTACAACCTAAAAACAACAACAACAAAAAAACACAATCAAAAAGTGACAGAAGACCTAAATAGATATTTCTCCAAGGAAGACATACAGATGACCAATCGGCACCCGAGAAGATGTTCAACATTGCTAATTATTAGAGAAATTGAAATCAAAACTACAATGAGGGTACCACTTCACATCACTCAGAATGCCATCATTAAAAAAGTCTACAAACCACAAATGCTGGAGAGGGTATAAAGAAAAAGGAGCCCTCTTATACTGTTGATGGACATGTAAGTTGGTGAGACTACTATGGAAAACAGTATGGAGCTTCCTCAAAAAGCTAAAAATAGAGTTGCCTTATGATCCAGCACACTCACTCCCAGACAAAACTATAATTCAAAAAGATACATGCACCCCAATATTCACAGCAGCACTATGTACAACAGCCAGACATGGAGACAACCTAACTGTCCACTGACAGATGAATGGGCAAGAAGATGTGGCATGTGTGTGTGTGTGTGTGTGTGTGTGTGTGTATACACATACACATACAATGGATATTACTCAGCCATCGAAAGAATAAAATAATGCTATCCGCAGCAACATGGATGGACGTTGAGATTATCATACTAAGCAAAAGCAAATCAGAAAGAGAAAGATAAATACCATATGATAGCAATCCACATATCAATTATGTGGAATCTAAAATGTGATACAAATAAACATATCTATGAAACAAAAACAGACTCACAGATAATAGAGAATAGACTTGTGGTTGCCAAGCAGGGATGGATTAGGGGAGGGAAGGGATGGGATTAGCAGAGGTCAGCTATAGGATGGATAAACAACAAGGTCCTACTGCATAGCACAGGCAACTATACTCAGTATCTTGTGAAAAACTATAATAAAAAAGAATATATATGTAGAGCTATGAGTTGCTCTGCTGTACAGAAAAAATTAACACAACATTGAAAATCAACTATACTTCATAAATTTTTTTTAAAAAAAGAGTAGCAACAAGAAATACAACGATGGACATTGGCCTAAGTCTCTAATTAAACAAATATTTTCAAATGCAAGAGGTATCTCATTGAAAGGCTTAAGTTCACAAATGTCCTTCCCTAGGATAATTAAAGGCACACAAAGAAGTCTTTGTTTCTGGTTCATCTATAGATGCTCCCAAAGATACCATTTCCTAGTCTTTTGAATGCTCTTCTTAAGGACAAGGAGAGAGACAAGAAATGAGTTTGTCCTTCCTTGGTCTCTAAGCCAGGTGTATCAGAAATGTTCATCATGATTTCTGGCATATTCAGAGCTCTTTCTAAAAGAAACTGCCCTACCTTAGTACCATGTTTGTTGTTTAGTCACTAAGTTGTGTCCATTCTTTGTGACCCCCATGGACTGTAGCCTGCCAGGCTCCTCTGTCCATGGGATTCTCCAGGCAAGAATACTGGGTTGCCATTTCCTTCTCTAAGTGACCTTCCCTACCCAGGGATCGAACCTGCATCCCCTGTTTGCCAGGCGGATTCTTTACCACTGAGCCACCTCTGCTACAGCTGATTGGACCAGGAGCGGGGGATCTGACCCAAGGGCAGGTAAAACATTGGCTGGCCAGTGGTCCATGAAATAGTGTGGGGCTAGAAACTGTTTCAGTAGGAAAGAGCAGGGACAGTGGAATTTTTGCCCCTAGGAATTTGAAATGGAAAAGATTTAAGGTGGAAAGCATGCATCTCTAAACCAAGAGGGATCATTAACCAGGTGAAGTTGGGATAAACCAAAATTATGAGATAGCAAAAAGCACAGTGCAGAGAAGATATATATTAAAGGTTTTGAGGCAGTTGCTGGGTTGTTAGATGAAGTGTGGGCATAAGTAGACACAAACACAGTTCCTAGGAATCAGTTGTCCTCAGAGGAAATGTTTGATAGTTAAACAGTCATAAGTTAAAGTAACTCCATAAATTACAGTAGAAAGACTGAAGCTAATTTTGCCAGATCTTTTATTTTTTTCCCCTCAGTAAATAGAAACGGTGGTATCAGTGTTCCCCTGGGTCTTCAGTCTTCCAGCAAACATCACTAGCACATTCTTAGTGTTCAAAATCTGTCCTGGCAGCCTTGCTCTTTTCTGACCACCTTTGGCCATCCATAAAGCTAATTTCCATCAAGCTCCTTTGAGTCTCGCATGAAGGTGACATGAGAGGTGGTTTCCATTTTTCTTCTGTTTGGCTCAATGAGCACGTTTGGTCTGTGTTGAGTCACAGCCCTACAATCAGGCGCATTTGCCTCCCTTCATGCGTTCCCACATTCCTCCGGGGAAAGCCCCAGTGGATTCACAGCCCAGCCAAGTACATTTTACATTCGGTAATAGAGACCCCAGAGATTATGTGTGAAGAAAGTATGTGACAGAGATCAAATCTCCTCAGACACTTTGGTTTTTATTTTAAAGCCTGGTTTTGCCTTAGCTCCTCTATTTCTCCTTTAATTGTGTCCACAGAATAACTCCAGATGTGGTAATCAACGAGGAGATCAAGAGGATAATCGGAGGTCATTTTATTTCCTAAAAGAAGCTTAGCCCTAACTGGGAAGAGGTGAAAAGATCCTAGAATTCCCTCCAATTCAGAGGTTTTCAGGGATACACATGAAAGCAATTTAAATTTTCTAAAAGCTAAAGAAATGCAAAATTCGGTCAATATAGAAGCTTGAGTAGATGTAGTAAATTTGCTGAAGAGATGAAAGAATTGTGAAATGGTCCCTGCCATAGACAATTGGGAATCTAAGTGTCCCATCAGTGTTGTAGCAGAAATTTAGTCATCATGCCTCCCACGAGGAACTTTTCTGTACTTCATAAATCACAGCACAAAGAGATGGCAAGTCCAAAAATATTTGGAAAGATAATCTCAAAATAGTTTGGGATTTTGTAATTAGCTTATTTTAATCTCAGATATATAATTAATAGAATTTTTAAAGAAAGCTAAATATACATTATTATTTTTACATTAAGGAATCTGTGAATATTTTGTTATTTGCAAAAGTTAAAAATAATTTAGCCTGTTAGAATAAAGGCATGTCTGGTAATTCTAATCTCATATATATGCTTCAGTTAATTTATTTAAATTTATGATCTTAAGTTTAAGTTACTTTATAAATAGTATTGGAACATGTAAAATTAACATTCACTGAATTTGTGAGTTTGGTTGATAGCTTTACAAGGGTTGAGTTTGATTGATAGCTTTACAAGAGTTGCGTTTGACTGATAGCTTATAAAACTACTTAATCCTTGTAAAGCTAAGTCAGACAATTGATACACCTGAAACACTAGGACAGTAATATAGGTGGATATAATACTCACATAACTTCCCTCCTACTTGAAGCTCCACTAAAACAATAGCAAAGGGATCATCTTTTTTTTTTTTTTTTTTTAATAGAGAAGCCCAAAAGGATGGAGAGAAAAGGCAAGGAGACAATGGCAATAAATTTTGGAAGCTAAAAAGCAGATGATGACCCTTAATTTACTTAGCAGATGTACAAAACCTGAATCTTAAACCTGAAATGGAGATTGCCAAGAATATCCTGATCTAAACCACAGAACTCTCAAAAGACTCAGAGCAGAAACTGGGGAGGAAGGTGGGACATAGCGGCCAAAAAAGGAGCACTGGTTAAAAGTAGTTGGGACCCTAGATCTTACCCCCAGCCTCAGCCCTGAAAGCCTCTAGGGGAGCGCCTCTCCCCATTCCAGGCAGAATAAATGTGGAGGTTTCTTCTCTGAGCAGAATCAGAGGGTCTCCAGGCTGGAGGACACCAAGCCTTAAGTGACAGTATGAGCACTGTGCTGAAGAAAGGAGAGGAAATGAATGTATGTGTGTGGCATGCTGAGTGCTGAGACCCTCGCAATACCACCACTTCCCCAGCCCCCAGCCCAGTCTTTCCCATTCACTTCCAAGAACCACTGAGCACCAAGGCTCTATCTATCAGTCAGGAAAATCACACAAATTCAAGAGGAAAGACCCCCTAGAGATAGAAGCATCAGGGATTCCTCATTAACAGCCCAGCTAGAACCATCTAAGTGAAAGTGAAGTCGCTCAGTCGTGTCTGATTCTTTGCGACCTGTGGACTGTAGCCCACCAAGCTCCTCCGTCCATGGGATTCTCCAGGCAAGAATACCGGAGTGGGTTGCCATTTCCTTCTCCAAGAACCATCTAAGTGAAGCTCAAAGCTGACAGACCCCACCCATATCCTCAAGACTTCAGTTTTCTCTTTAATTCACTTTACACATGAGCAGAGAAACAAGATTTGCCAGACATCTGAGAAAATGCTTTAACTTGGAAGACAGAGATCAAAACGGACAAACTAGTGAGTAGGAGCAGAGACTACACAGGGGAAGGAAACTTACATAATAATCAGAAATAAGCACAGATATTGCAGCCATGAAAGAACAAGGTGGGATGAGAGTAACATTCAGGGAACGAAATAAAGCTCTTGGAAATGAAAAACAGGACAGCACAAGTGAAAGAAAACCAAATAATTAGGAAATAGGTGAAGAATTCCTCCAGTTAATAAGTAAAATGATGGAGATGGAAGAAGAAGATAAAAGAAAAATAATAAGGGACAAATTTGGGACAAGAAACATTCAAATAATGGGAGTTCTAGAAAGAGAAAAATGGAAATAAAGTATAAAAACTTAACTGAGTTAATCAAAGAAATAACTAAGAAAAATTTCCAGATCTGTAAGACAGTTCCATTAAAAGAACTCATCAGGTTCCCAGCATGATACTTGAAAATAATACACATCAAGCCACAGCATTGTAGAATATCACAATTCAATTGCGGAGATAGGTAGCTGCTAGGAAGAAATAAAGTTCCTGGAATTAATATTTGAAATGGGATGAAACTTTGCAAAAACCATGAAATAAGAACTACAAGACACCTCAACAATGACTTCAAAATTTGGAGTGAAATAATTTCCAACCTATACTTTCCTACCCATACAAACCACAATTAGATGTAAGGGTAGAAAACTGGTATTTTCAGGAACAGAAATATCAAAACATTAAGCTTTCATGCACACATGCTCAGGAGGCTAGTGGAGGATGCACATTATCAGAACAAGGGAATTAGTTCACCCTATCGAGAAATAACTGGGAATTTTGAGTTCCTATATTTTGACTTCTTTTAGGATGAGAAAGCAGGTCACTCAGCTCTATGTTAGAATGTGGAACATTTAATAATGATTATGTAGACGATATTACCCTAACGGTGGAAAACAAAGAAAACTAAAGAGCCTCTCGATAAAAGTGAAAGAGGAGAGTGAAAAAACCAGCTTAGAACTTGACATTCAAAAAACTAAGATCATGGAATCCAGTCCTATCACTTCATGGCAAACAGATGGGGAAAAAATGAAAACAGTGACAGACTTCATTTTTTTTGGACTCCACAGTGATTTTGGAGCCAGGTCACTGCAGCCATGAAATTAAAAGATGCTTGGTCCTTAGAAGAAAAGCTGTGACAAACCTACAGAGCATATTAAAAAGCAGAAACATCACTTTGCTGACAAAGGTCCATATAGTCAAAGCTATGTTTTTTCCAACAGTCATGTACAAACATGAGAGTTGGACCTTAATGAAGGCTGAGCACTGAAGAATTGATGCTTTTGAACTGTGGTGCAGAAGACTCTTGAGAGTCCCTTGGACAACAAAGAGATTAAACCAGTCAATCTTAAAGGATATCAACCCTGAATATTCATTGGAAGGACTAATGCTGAAGTTGAAGCTCCAATACTTTGGCCACTTGATGTGAAGAGCTTACTCATGGGAAAAGACCCTGATACTGAGAAAGACTGAGGGCATGAAAAGAAGGAGCAACAGAGGATGAGATGGTTGGATGATGTCACTGACTCAATGGCCATGAGTTTGAGCAAACTTCAGGAGATGATGAATGACAGGGAAACCTGGCATGCTGCAATCCATGGGGTTGCAAAGAGTCAGACATGACTTAGTGACTGGACAACAACAGGATTTTAATAGGAGGAGATAATTCTAATATGTTATGTAAATTATATAGGGATAAGGAAACTGGGGTGCAGCACACAGATTCAGGTGGAGGTAATCTCCAAGACAGGAGTGAAGGGAAGTGTCAGGGACTACATCGAGATTATAGCAGAAAGACTCCAGATGTAGACAGATTGTCATCGCTGCATCACCAGCCATCATACTGTCTTTCTCAATCAGCTGAACTATTAAAGGATATGATTCAACAGAAGGGGAATAAACCAAGAAGGAGGGAAACATGAGATCCAGGAAACAGGGATCTTACTCATGAGAAGACAAAGGGAATTCACTAGATGATATTAAAGAGAAGTCACAGGTGGCAATATATGGAAGGCCTGGACCAGCCCAGGTAGAAGGATGAATTTCTGCTGAAGCGCGGTTTCCACGGGGAAAAAAGAACAGCAGTGTTAGATCCTGGCACGATAAAATTTATGAAATACTGTACTGCGAGATTTGTGAAAATTATGGAACACATTAGCAGAGTGTACCAAAAAAAATCCTCTAGGCAAACAAAATACAAAAAAAAAAAAAAAACAAAGAACAAAAAATCCTCTAGGCAAACTTTTATATATAAAAAAAAGCAAGCACTTGCTAACTTAAAACAAAATAAGAAATAAGAATCATAGTGCCATACAATGCTTAGCTTAGAACATTTATATAGACAAATACTGTGACCACTGAGACTAGCCTCAACCAAAGATCTTGATATAACTATAATGAGACAGCAGTCTAGAGAAACAAAGAGAATGGTGGCAAGAGAGAGTGCAATCCTCCTCATTTATTACCGGTCAGGAGAAATGAGTCACATTGAGCTGCCAAAAGTTACCAGGAGATGCATATTGTTTAGAAATGTGGAGAAGTGTATATTCCAAAAGAATGGCTGAAAAGGTCAAGAGTAGCTGCCTTTGGAAAAGCAGAGAGGGAGCAGTAGGGCAAGGAAGCTATCTTTTTAAATTATTATAAGCCTTTTTGTATTATTTGTGATACCATGTGCAGAGTTAACAAAAATAAAAATAACAAAATAGAATATATTAAATTTATAAATACTATTTAAAATGTTTCATGCTCAAATAAGTTTGTAAATGGATCCAGGTTTAACCAAAGTCTCCTAAAAGTGCTTCCCAGGGTTGCCAAGATTATGTATAAAATAATGATGCTTGTAGGTTGAACATTAAAGCCTAAGGAAGAATTAGGTTTAATTAAGTAGAATAAATTTAATGATATGTGTATGTGTGTATAAAGTTACTCCTTAATATCCTTTCCTGTGCTTAAAAATTCACCTTGACCACGTGAAATCTCCTCATATTGCCAGATTTTAAAGCCAGTACTGAATGCTGGGGAAGGGAGATGTGCCTGGGGGTGAATGACTGATTAAGCTTTGAAAAAAGAAAGGAAGATCTTCAACCACAGGTTTTTCATCAGTTCCTGCCATCCATGTACTGGGGACATGAACTGGTTTGTGCCCCCCAGTCTCATCATACAAACAGGATGGGATGTTTGATCTTGAAGCTCATCTGGTCATTCCTGAGTCATATTTTGTGCTGAGCAGTCTTCTCCCCAGCTCTGGGCAATTCCCCAAGGGATAGATAGGAAGGCTGACAAATTGCTCTCTCTATCCTGTTAGTGACCCTTCCTGCCCCCGAGTCATTAGACTCGAGGAAAATGCACAGTGGCAGCTAATTAGGAATAGATTGGGGTGGGAGTAGGCAGGCAGCAGGGACTGAGTGGGGATCCAGGGACACAGTTCCGAGACTTCTGTAAAGAAATCCAACCTGAAAGGACAGACAGTTGTTGAATTAGCCCACACTACTGGGCATTCATTTTAACAGATTACAGGAGATGTTTCAATAGTCACCCTCAGGAACTAATTTTTTCCATATCATATAGTCTTCTAGCTCTTCAGAATGCGGGACTGGGCAGGCTGAATTTCAATAGGCAAGACAACTCTAAAACACTGTATTGAGCAGGACATCAGAGGGACTAGGGTATACACATATTTCTACGAAGGGCCAGAGAGTAAATATTTTAGCCATATGTTCTCTGTCATAACTGCCCGAGTCTGCCATTTTTCAGCACAAAACCAGCCATGGCTGTGCTGTGCTCAGCCTTGTCCGACATTTTGTGACGCCATGGACTGTAGCCCACCAGGCTCCTCTGTCCATGGGAATTTTCCAAGCAAGACTACCGAGGCCATGTCCTCCTCCAGGGGATCTTCCCAACCCAGGGATCAAAACCAAGTCTCCCACATTGCAGGCGGATTCTTTACCATCTGAGCCACCAGAGAAACCCAAGAATACTGGAGTGGGTAGCCTATCCCTTCTCGAAGGGACCTTCCCGGCTCAGGAATCAAATGGGGGTTTCCTGCATTGCAGGAGGATTCTTTACCAGCTGAGCTACCAGGGAAGCCCCAAAGCAGCCATGGTCATATGTAAATGAATAAGCATGGCTGTGTTCCAATAAAACTTTATTTACAAAGACAGACAATGAGCCAGATGTGACCCCCCCAGACAGTAGGATCAGAAAACTAACTTTCATCCAAAACTGCACGGGACGAAAGTGTGAAGAAGTAGATGCATTAAATGAATCCTTAATGACGGCATTTCAGGTTGTTTAACAAGTGGGTAAATATCAGTCAGAATCTTGTTTCAACTACTGGAAAACTATCCAAACTTGTTTAAAGCCAAGAGAAGTTTTCTGTTTGTTGTTCATATAACTGAAAGCTTAGAGGCAGACCTGGCTTTAGGAGAGTTCTTAAATGACTTCTCTTTCCTCACCTTTGGGCTCACATTCTCCCCTGCAGAGGGCATTCTCAACTAGCTTCTCTTCTCAGAGTTATACAATGGTTGCCTCCAGCAACCAAAGCTAGATCCTTCAAGATTCACATCCTATGGCAGGAGCTTGGAATTTCTTGGCAGAAGAATTAAGACCACACAAATTAAACTGGCTTTCAGCCAGGTACTCATTCAGCCTTCATATCTGCTAGTGCAAGACTTTTTTCATTGGCTTTTTATTCTAGAAAGGTTCTGATAACTCTTGGGCCATATTCTTCCTTATAAATGTTACAATCAGCTTATCAAGCTCCAAGGAAAATCTTTTAGGGTTTGTGACTGGAACTGTATTAAATTTATAGACCAACCTAAGGAGGATCAACATCTTGACAATACTGTCTTCACACTTATGAATGTGGTATAGTTCTCTCCATTTATTTAGGTTTTCTTTAATATCTCTTAATGCTTGTGCTCAGTAGCTAAATCATGTCCAGCCCTTTGCAACCTCATGGACTGTAGCTTGCTAGCCTCCTCTGTCCATTGGATTCCCCAGCTGGATACTGGAGTTGGTTGCCATTTCCTTTTCTAATCTCTAGCTATTTATAATTTTCCCCATAGAATTCAATAGGGAAGATGGAGAAGCAAGAATACACAGAAGGACTGTACAAAAAAGGCCTTAATGACCTGGATAACCACAACAGTGTGATCACTCACCTAGAGTCATACATCCTGGAGTGTGAAGTCAAGTGGGCCTTAGGAAGCATTATTATGAACAAAGCTCATGAAGGTGATAGAGTCCCAGCTGAGCTGTTTCAAATCTTAAAAGATGATGCTGTTAAAGTGCTGAACTCAGTATGCCAGCAAGTTAGGAAAACTCAGCAGTGGCCACAGGACTGGAAATGGTCAGTTTTCACTCTAATCCCAAAGTAGGGCCATGCCAAAGAAGGTTCAAACTACCACACATTTGCACTCATCTCACATTCTAGCAAGATAGTGCTCAAAATTCTTCAAGCTAGGCTTCAACAGTACATGAACTGAGAACTTATATATGTACAGGCTGGATTTAGAAAAGGCATAGGAGCCAGAGATAAAATGCCAACATCTGTTGGATCAGAGAAAAAGTGAAAGAGGAGAGTGGAAAAGTTGGCTTAAAATTCAGCATTCAAAAAACTAAGACCATAGCATCCAGTTTCATCACTTCATGACAAACAGAAGGGGAAACAACAGAAAGAGTGATAGACTTTATTTTCTTGGGCTCCAAAATCACTGCAGATGGTGACTGCAGCCATGAAATTAAAAGACACTTGCTCCTTGGAAGAAAAGCTATAACAAACCTAAACAGTAATATTAAAAAGAAAAGACATCACTTTGCTGACAAAGTTCCATATAGTCAAAGCTATGGTTTTTCCAGTCAAGTATGGATGTGAGAGTTGGACCATAAAAAATGATGGGTGCTGAAAAATTGATGCTTTTGAACCTTATTGTTGGAGAGGACTCAGGGAAGTCCCTTGGACAGCAAGGAGATCAAACCAGTCTATCCTAAAGGAAATCAACCTTGAATACTCATTGGAAGGACTGATGCTGAAGCTGAAGCTCTAGTACTTTGGCCACCAGAGCTGACTCCTTGAAAAAGACTCTGATGCTGGGAAAGATAGAAGGCAGGAGGAGAAGGGGGGTGACAGAGGATGAGATGGCTGGATGACATCACTAACTCAATAGACATGATTCAATAGCTCAAACAAGGTTTGAGCAAACTCCAGGAGGCAGTGAAGGACAGGGAAGCCTGGGGTCACAGAGTCAGACACGACTGAGTGACTGAACAAGAACAAAACAAACCTCAGTGATTTAATACAGCAATAAACATTTGTTATGTTCACAGTAATATGGGTCAGGAATGTGGGAGTATTTTCTGACTTGGATCACTCATGAAATTGCCATCAAGCTGTTAGCCAGGGCCACTATCATCTGAAGGTTTGACTGGAGCTGGAGAGTCACATCTAAGGTTAGTACTCATGCCTAGCAAGTTGGGGCTGGTTGTTGGTGAGAGGCCTCAGTTTATCCCCCATGGGGGTCTCTTCACAGGATGTTTGAGTGTCCTTACCGCATGGCAGCTGGCTTTCCTTAGAGTGATTCAAGAGAAAGAGAAATCCCCCCCAAAAGCTATTCTTTCTATGGTCTAACCTCAAAAGTCACATAGCATCAGTTTCTATTAAAATTGAGAAGCTAGTCTGGCTTATTTTCAAAGGGAGGAGAATTAGTACCACATTCTGAATCTCAGGAGTGAAGAAAGCACCCCATAGTCTAAGGTTTCTGATTTGTTATTTTTCTTATTTTGCAGAAGAAACCTCTAGGCTCATACAGAAATGCAAATTTGCTTTTCCTATTTTTACAGCATGCTTCCACCAGATACTTTGGTAAATTCTAATAGAAGAAGATACTGCTTCCTTAGTACTGTTCTCACCAGAGCCCCTCTTGGTCTGAATTACAGCCATATTAAATTAATTGCACCCCATCCCAGTCTTCCACTGTATAATCATAAGGGATTTGATTTAGGTCATACCTGAATGGTCTAGTGGTTTTCCCTGCTTTTTGTTAATAAGGAGCCACAGTCAGCTCCTGGTCTTGTTTTTGTTGATTGTATAGAGTTTCTCCATCTTTTGCTGCAGAGAATATAATCAATCTGATTTCGGTGTTGCCCATCTAGTAATGTCCATGTGTAGAATCTTCTCTTGTGTTTTTGGAAGAGGGTGCTTGCTATGACCAGTGCATTTTCTTGGCAAAACCCTATTAGTCTTTGCCCTGCTTCATTCTGCATTCCAAGGCCAAATTTCCCTGTTACTCCAGGTGTTTCTTGACTTCCTACTTTTGCATTCCAGTCCCCTATAATGAAAAGGACATCTTTTTGGGATGTTAGTTCTAAAAGGTCTTGTAGGTCTTCATAGAACCATTCAACTTCAGCTTCTTCAGCATTACTGGTTGGGGCATACACTTGGATTACAGTGATATTGAACGGTTTGCCTTGGAAATGAACAGAGATCATTCTGTCATTTTTAAGACTGCATCCAAGTACTGCACTTCAGACTCTTTTGCTGACCATGATGGCTACTCCGTTTCTTCTGAGGGATTCCTGCCTGAAGTAGTAGATATAAAGGTCATCTGAGTTAAATTCACCCATTCCAGTCCATTTTAGTTCGCTGATTCCTAGAATGTCGACATTCACTCTTGCCATCTCCTGTTTGACCACTTCCAATTTGCCTTGATTCATGGACCCGACATTCCAGGTTCCTATGCAATATTGCTCTTTACAGCATCAGACCTTGCTTCTATCACCAGTCACATCCACAACTGGGTATTGTTTTTGCTTTGGCTCCATCCCTTCATTCTTTCTGGAGTTAATTCTCCACTGACTTCCAGTAGCATATTGGGCACCTACTGACCTGGGGAGTACCTCTTTCAGTATCCTACCATTTTGCCTTTTCATACTGTTCATGGGGTTCTCAAGGCAAGAAGATTGAAGTGGTTTGCCACTGCCTTCTCCAGTGGACCACATTCTGTCAGACCTCTCCACCACGACCCGCCCGTCTTGGATTGCCCCGCGGGCATGGCTTAGTTTCACTGAGTTAGACAAGGCTGTGGTGTGTGGTGTGATTAGACTGACTAGTTTTCTGTGAGTATGGTTTCAGTGTGTCTGCCCTCTGATGCCCTCTTGCAACACCTACCATCTTACTTGGGTTTCTGTTACTTTGGGTGTGGGGTATCTCTTCATGGCTGCTCCAGCAAAGCACAGTTGCTGCTCCTTACCATGGATGAGGGGTATTCTCCTTCCACCGCCCTTCCTGACCTTCAACGTGGGATGGCTATTCTAGGTCCTCCTGTGCCCGCACAGCCACCAATCCTTGGGCATGGGTTGCTCCTCCTGGTCACCGCCCTGGCCTCAGATGCAGGGTATTTCCTCTCGGCCGTCACCCCTGTCCTCAGATGTGGAGTAGCTCCTGTCAGCCGTTCCTGCGCCATCGCAGCCTGGCAGTCTAGGCTTCTGCCCCTGACCTTGGACGTGAGGTAGCTCTTGGCCACACTTAGCGCGCCGGCCACCCGCTGCTGCCTGCGCTTAGTGATTATACAGTGGAAGTGAGAAATAGATTTAAGGGTCTAGATCTGATAAACAGAGTGCCTGATGAACTATGGAATGAGGTTCATGACATTGTACAGGAGACAGGGATCAAGACCATTCCCATGGAAAAGAAATGCACAAAAGCAAAATGGCTGTCTGGGGAGGCCTTANAAAAAAAAAAAAAAATCCCTCTGATTCTAATTTTAAAAACATGTGAGTAAATGCATTGCTCATTAGCGCGGGGAAAACACCATGCTGAGCTCCAAGTGGGGAAAAGGGCAGCAGGCTTGGGAGCTCTTCCACGTGGCCACCGTGCTTCTCTCCCGGTCGCTTTGCCTTTCTCTAACTAGCTTTGCCCTGAGCAAGAATCCTCCTCTGCCCGATAGCTTGGTGCTTTTGTTACGTGGACGGATGCCTACTGAAGTCCAGACTGTAACCACTGTTTTCCTTTTGCTGGAGTCTTAACTCACGTCCTAGACTCTGGAGGTGAATATCGAAAGCAGTCACCTCCTGATGATAGTGCTTTCTGCAGATCTGAGTCACACGAGTCATTATAATGATTGTAGTTGAAACCAACAGTTGCAGAGAGGAAATCAAATGCATAGCTCCTGCCTATACTTGTGGAAGCAGTTAAAGCATGAGTCCAGTTTTGTTTTTGACCCCAAATAGCCTAAAAGCACATTAAACTGTGAATTTTCTCTGAGCCATTGGAAAAGACTCAGTGGTATTTTGTGATAAAAATGCTGTGAAGTCAGACATGGAGCTTGATCAAATATATTAATGGAGGAAAATGTTCAGTTGTNGAAGCAGTTAAAGCATGAGTCCAGTTTTGTTTTTGACCCCAAATAGCCTAAAAGCACATTAAACTGTGAATTTTCTCTGAGCCATTGGAAAAGACTCAGTGGTATTTTGTGATAAAAATGCTGTGAAGTCAGACATGGAGCTTGATCAAATATATTAACGGAGGAAAATGTTCAGTTGTTTAAGAGACATTAACTTGGCAGTGGTTTAAATTTCAGAGTGAAGTAAATATTGATGAGGAAAACATTATCCCTCCAGAATTATATAATTTGGGGATCTCATTCAATCACTGAATTAGTCATTCACTGGTTTATTGTAGGCCTACTATGTGCCAGGAGTCTTCTGGACGTTGAGAATGCAGGAATATAGAAATAAGCTTAATGAAATCCTTCCCTCAGGGATCTTACTTTCTAGTAGGGAGAGACTGACATTATAGACACTTAAAAAATACAGACTATGTGAGGCGGTGATAAATGCTGCAAAGCAAAATAAGTCAGGGTAAGGGCATGGGAGAAGTGAAAGGGAGTGCCATTTCCTATCAGGTGGCCAGGGAAGGTCCCTTCAATCAATGAGGTGGCATTTGAGCCGAGACTTGGAAAACAGTGAGGGAGGAATCAGAGATGTGAGGGAAGCCTGTTCCAGCATGGCTGGGTCAGAGTGAGGCACTGAGCGTGCTGGGGGCTAAGAGCAGAGAAGCGGGGGTGAGGTTGGACAGGGAATGCAGGGCCCTCTGGGCCATCGTGAGGACGCAGCTTTCATTCTGAATGAAATGAGAAGCTGCTGGAGAATCTGGAGGAGAAGGGTGATTTGCATTTCAACTCGATCGGTCAGGTTTTCTGTTGAACATAGATTACAGGGACGAACAGTGCAAGCCAGGTGATGGTTAGGATGATATTGCAACAGCTATATGTGGGATGCTGAGATGTGGCAAGTTTCTGACCAGGTCCCAAAGGAATAGCCAACAGAAGTGGTTACTGCCTCGGCTGGACCTTACGAGAGAAAAAATAGGGTGATTTTTTGGCTTGAGGAAAGGGAAGAACGAACGTGCCTTGTACCAAGAAGGGGAAGACTGTGAGAGGAGAAGATTTGCAGGAAAACAGGGAAATTAAGAGTTGGTTTTGGACATATCTAATAGACACCATAGTGGAGATATTAAGTAGGAAATTGGCATGTGAAACCGAGGTCTCATGGAGAGAGACAGATTGGAGATACAAATTCAGGACTCATCAGGGTATCAGTGTTGGTTAAAACCATGGAACCAGATAAAATAATGCACTCAAAGAATTTAGTAAGGGCAGAGGAGGGGTCTGCAGATTACGCCTGGGGCCTTCCAAGTTTAGGGAGACCCTAATCACCAATGAACAGTGGTGAGAATGCCCAAGGAGGTCAGGCATCAGTCAGAGCAAGGAATCTGGGATGAAGAGAGTGCTTCAAGGACAAGAGCGAGCTCAACCCTGGGCTGCTGCTGATGAGCGGAAAGGAACAAAAGTGAGCCTGCCCACTGGCTCCGGGAGTGTAGGGGGCATTCTTGACTTTGATAAAAGTGGACGAAACCAGTAAGAACATCCCTAGAAGTAGAAAGAAAANGAGTGCTTCAAGGACAAGAGCGAGCTCAACCCTGGGCTGCTGCTGATGAGCGGAAAGGAACAAAAGTGAGCCTGCCCACTGGCTCCGGGAGTGTAGGGGGCATTCTTGACTTTGATAAAAGTGGACGAAACCAGTAAAAACATCCCTAAAAGTAGAAAGAAAACCTGCTTGAATGAAGGAACAAAATCGTGGTTGAAACAGATTCAGGAAGACAGGAGAGGATGGGAAGTAGAAAAAGTGAACATAGGTAATTGGTTTGAGGAGACTTACTTTAAGGAGGAGCAGACAAATAGGACAATAGCTGATGCTCATTTGGAATTAAAGGAGGCATTTCGTTGCTGTTGTTTAAATGTGAGAAATGCTGCGACGTGATTATGTGCTTATAGAAAGTGATCCAGCAGGGAAAGGAGAGATTAGATGTTACAGGAGAGAGAGGGAGCACTGCCAGCATGATGTCCTGAGTAGGTGGGGGGGGAGCACTCCTGAAGGAGTCACCTTGAGACATGGTGTGCTCAGCCCAGAGCAAAGACTGATTAAAAGGGTCCAGACCTAGACGTGCGTTACACTGGGTGATGGATGCTTGTGGAACGTCTCTCCTGATTGCTCCTGTGTTGTTCACTTGTCCTGTTGCTGCTTTTTCCTTTTTGTGTAGCTCTTTCTGTACTGTTTGTCAATGTCTTGTGTGGCCAGGGCTTGGCTGGGCTATGACATGCCTCTTGTAAGCTGGATGCCCAGGCAAGACGTCTGGTGAACGATTGCATGTGGACACTTAGAATGAAATGAACCAGCAGGCTAGGTGGAAGTGAATTACCTAGCTAATGGTTGGTGCATAAACTAGTCGAGAGACTTATCTCTTATCTCAACAGAAGTAGGGTAAACGTTATTGCTATGGGCTTCTCTGGTAGCTCAGATGGTAAAGAATCTGCCTGCAATGCAGGAGACTCGGGTTCGGTCCCTGGGTTGGGAAGATCCCTGCAGAAGGGAATGGCTACCCAGTCCACTATTCTTGCCTGGAGAACTCCATGGAGGAGCCTGGCAGGCTACAGTCCATGGGGTTGCAAAGAGCTAGACATGACCGAACTACTAACCCTAGCACACTTTTATTGGTGTAAGATTGTTAGAGATTTAAGCTTTCAGGTTCGTCTCACCACATTATATAACCAATTGACCAGGTACAATGGGATGCTGGAAGACAGTAACAATAAATGAAAAATTACCTGCGGTATAAAAGAAAAACTGTTGAGACATATCATGACCGGCGAAAATAGCCATAGTTGAAAAGATTCCTGTACTTAAAATGACAACTGTATTTAAGCCTTAAGTTATGTGTGTTCATGAAATTTCCATCAGAATCTTTAAAAATACATGTTTATGGTTCATTTTGGGCTTCCCAGGTGGCACTAGTGAGTGGTAAAGAACCTGCCTGCCAATGCAGATGGGTAAGAGACACAGGTTCAGTCCCTGGGCTGGGAGGATTTCCTGGAGGAGAGCATGGCAGCCCACTCCAGTGTTCTTGCCTGGAGAATCCCATGGACAGAGGAGCCTGGCGGGTTATGGTCCGTGGTGTCGCCAAGAGTGGGACACGACTGAGAGAGCAGAGCACGCTGTGCATATAGTTCACTTTGTGATTTCTGGGCTTCCCTGGTGGCTCAGATGGTAAGGAATCTGCCTGTACTGCAGGGGACCCAGGTTTGACCCCTGGGCCGGGAAGATCCCCCGGAGAAGGGAATGGCTACCCACCCTAGGCCTGGAGAATTCCACAGACAAATGGGGAATTCATGGGGTCACAAAGAGCCAGACACGACTGAGCAACTAACACTTTCACTTTCTTTCTTTCTTTCTTTTTTTTTTAAGATTTAGATTTCTGGAAATCTACTTGGAGTAGAATAAATACATGATGTCTTATTCACAAAGCAGTTATCTCTAAGTGCCTATGAAAGTGTTAGGCGCTCAGTCATGTCCGACTCTTTGCGATCCCCTGGACTGTAGCCTGCCAAGCTCCTCTGCATATAGTTAGGTGCCAGACCCTAGGCTAAACATCTGAGATAAAATCGTCAGCCCCTCTGATAACTGCCCCACTCTAACAGCTAAGTAATTCCGCTCACCTTTGCTGACTTGCTGAAACATTCAAGTCCCTTCCTTGCTCAAAAAGGTTCTGATAGCCTCCATTTCCCATCCTGACCTCCACAGGCTAACTTACTTATCTTTTAGGTTGCTTATGGGGTTGCTCCCTCNAAGATTGTTAGAGATTTAAGCTTTCAGGTTCGTCTCACCACATTATATAACCAATTGACCAGGTACAATGGGATGCTGGAAGACAGTAACAATAAATGAAAAATTACCTGCGGCATAAAAGAAAAACTGTTGAGACATATCATGACCGGCGAAAATAGCCATAGTTGAAAAGATTCCTGTACTTAAAATGACAACTGTATTTAAGCCTTAAGTTATGTGTGTTCATGAAATTTCCATCAGAATCTTTAAAAATACATGTTTATGGTTCATTTTGGGCTTCCCAGGTGGCACTAGTGAGTGGTAAAGAACCTGCCTGCCAATGCAGATGGGTAAGAGACACAGGTTCAGTCCCTGGGCTGGGAGGATTTCCTGGAGGAGAGCATGGCAGCCCACTCCAGTGTTCTTGCCTGGAGAATCCCATGGACAGAGGAGCCTGGCGGGTTATGGTCCGTGGTGTCGCCAAGAGTGGGACACGACTGAGAGAGCAGAGCACGCTGTGCATATAGTTCACTTTGTGATTTCTGGGCTTCCCTGGTGGCTCAGATGGTAAGGAATCTGCCTGTACTGCAGGGGACCCAGGTTTGACCCCTGGGCCGGGAAGATCCCCCGGAGAAGGGAATGGCTACCCACCCTAGGCCTGGAGAATTCCACAGACAAATGGGGAATTCATGGGGTCACAAAGAGCCAGACACGACTGAGCAACTAACACTTTCACTTTCTTTCTTTCTTTCTTTTTTTTTTAAGATTTAGATTTCTGGAAATCTACTTGGAGTAGAATAAATACATGATGTCTTATTCACAAAGCAGTTATCTCTAAGTGCCTATGAAAGTGTTAGGCGCTCAGTCATGTCCGACTCTTTGCGATCCCCTGGACTGTAGCCTGCCAAGCTCCTCTGCATATAGTTAGGTGCCAGACCCTAGGCTAAACATCTGAGATAAAATCGTCAGCCCCTCTGATAACTGCCCCACTCTAACAGCTAAGTAATTCCGCTCACCTTTGCTGACTTGCTGAAACATTCAAGTCCCTTCCTTGCTCAAAAAGGTTCTGATAGCCTCCATTTCCCATCCTGACCTCCACAGGCTAACTTACTTATCTTTTAGGTTGCTTATGGGGTTGCTCCCTCGGCTTATCTGTAGAGCATGTTTGCTGCTTTTTGAGACTCTGCATGCTTCAAGTCACTGTGCCAATTTTTCTGTTCCCCGTGACAGTGGAAATCTCTTTTTTTCTTTCTCGGGTCATTCCTCCCTTTTGTCTGCTGCTGTGAGAGGTAGGGAGGCACTCTCCTTCCCCATCTCTAGTCCTCGGTCTCTGCATTTTCTTGTCTCCTACTAATTCCAGTCCTTGGCAGATCCATCATTTTCTTTTTCCCAAGGAGATAAAGATTTAAGAAAACTCAATGAGTCATCTAGTTACTCTCTCACATTAGGGAGCTTCCATTTTACCTGTTTTTACCAGGTCTTCCAACTTCCATCCGTCAGTGAACTTTCAAATAAATCAACAAAACCTTTTTCCTAGACTCTTGCCACTGACGCATATTTGGACTGTTACAAATGCATTAAAGAGAATGTGTTTGGCTACAAAAACATGCTATTCACCTGGAAGACTGCTTATGAAATAATGTCAGACAAAAGACATCCAAAATATCTAAAATATGATATCTAAAAATACTACAATATAAATCCAAATCCTAAAAATAGCAAAAGAATACTGAAAGGAAACACACAAATTTATTAATTATGATCCACAAAATGTTCTTACCATTTTGATTATCTCTTCTATATGGGCTTCACATTGGGAAGGAACAGCATTAATGAATGTTTTTTCCGTGGACCACATCTCTAACTTTAGAGTGGAATTATATGTTTTAACAGTGAACTTGTTTAGAACTTGCCTACCCTTTTAAAGCAGAGATGGTAGCTGTGTTCTGTTTGGCCTGGAGTTGAAAAGAATTTCAGTTTATTTTGGTAGTATTCCTTTTGGGCTTTTTGGAAAAAGTCAGGTGATATGCACAGCACTGTCCTGACTTTTCCATATGGCGGCACACAGCTTGACTCTCTCTTGGTGGAAAGGAAAAGCACTGGGGTACACTCAGGTTCACTTCCATGTCCCCTCCTCTCGTCTCTTGCCACCCTGCCCACTCCCTTGTTTCCATATTCTCTGCTTTATTCATGGGTATTATTCTCCTGCCTCGTAGTAATCTGAATTTGTCCACTTACGTAATTTTTAAAAAACTTGCAATCAATCCATTAATTATCCTATGTTTTCCTTCACTGTACCAGGTAAGTAAGAAGACTCTTTCTTTTTTCTTAATCATAATTTTGGTGAAAAAATTATTACAAAATTTGTCTAATTTCCTTAGTTCTCAGGCAAATAAAAAAAAGAAGGTAGACACAAGTTCTGTCTGCTCTGGTTTTCTATGGCAACAGGCAGCTGGTTTGCCTGATAACGAGTGATATTAATCCATGATAAAGACTGAAGTGATTTAAATAGGACCACAAACCATGTCTGTAGACTTGTACCACTCTCAAGACAACTATGCATGTTCTTAAATTTGTCTTTTGTTGGCTGACTCATGTCTGACTGCCTACCAGTACATTGCTCCTGCTGTTTCTGATACTGGTCTGTTCCATCTCCACAGGCCGCATCTAATTTCTGGCAGCAGTATTAATGACTTTTAAGAGTAGAGAGCACAGATGTAGACTATAGCAGGTAATATATCACCAAATATCCACATTTATTTGGAGAAGGAAATGGCAACCCACTTCAGTATTCTTGCCTGGAGAATCCCATGGACAGAGAAGCCTAGTGGGCTATAGTCCATAGGGCTGCAAAGAGCTGGACATGACTGAAGCAACATAGTACACAACACACATTTATTATATGTATATGAATCAGTTCAGTTCAGTCGCTCAGTCGTGTCTGATTCTTTGTAATCCCATGGACTGCAGCACGCCAGGCCTCCCGTCCATCACCAACTTCTGGAGTTTACTCACACTCGTGTCCATCAGGTCAGTGATGCCATCCAACCATCTCATTCTCTGTTGTCCCCTTCTCTTCCC
>SJYA01001209.1:97618-239873 GCA_006410615.1 Neotragus moschatus | reverse complement strand
TTCTTTGGCGCTCAGCCTTCTTCACAGTCCAACTCTCACATCCATACGTGACTACTGGAAAAACCATAGCCTTGACTAGACGGACTTAGTCGGCAAAGTAATGTCTCTACTTTTGAATATGCTATCTAGGTTGGTCATAACTTTCCTTCCAAGGAGTAAGCGTCTTTTAATTTCATGGTTGCAGTCACCATCTGCAGTGATTTCGGAGCCCCCCAAAATCAAGTCTGACACTGTTTCCACTGTTTCCACTGTTTCCCCATCTATTTCCCATGCAGTGATGGGACCAGATGCCATGATCTTTGTTTTCTGAATGTTGAGCTTTAAGCCAACTTTTCCACTCTCCTCTTTCACTTTCATCAAGAGGCTTTTTAGTTCCTCTTCACTTTCTACCATAAGGGTCGTGTCATCTGCATATTTGAGGTTATTGATATTTCTCCCAGCAATCTTAATTCCAGTTTGTGTTTCTTCCAATAAGCTTAAGGAGCTTCAATACCAGGTATCGATTCAGTATGGAAATTGTCCCAGATCATGTGAACCTGAAATTCATTTGGGACACTTTCTTTTATTTTCCTTTTTATTTCTGAGAATTTTATATTTTTTAGAATTCTTTTATATTTCTGAGAATTTATATAAACTTTTAATTTCTTTTCAGCCACTTAAGAAGAGCTTATCCACAAACCAACTGTCGTGGTCTGGGTGCGGGTTGGAAAAGAATTTCCAGACATGAGACAGAATGAGAGGGAAATAAAATTTATTAGAGTGGGAGACACTCTTAGAACAGTGAGCCAGCTCAAGGGAGAACCGACATTGAACAGGGGTTCTTAGTGCACTTTTATACCCAAGGTACAAGGAGTGGGATAGGGGTCTTTGGGGTCATTTGCTGATTGGATGAGGCACATAAACTGGGTGGTGGGGAAGAGTAAGGCAAATATCTTCTCCCTATGGGGTAGGAGGGGAGACAGCTTATATTACTCAGGAGGATGTGAAATCCATTAATAGTTACAACATTGGGGAGGGAACAACTATAACAGTCTGGTTTTTCTGTTCCTGCATCCCAAGACCCTCCTTGGTCTTATCTGCTCAATCATCCTTGGGTCACCACACCAACCTTATAGGTCTCATAAGATACACATAAACATATTTGTATCTATATAGACACAGATCTCTCAGTTTTCCTGCTCGAGTCTAAAAGCCCTCTTTTTAAAAAAAAAAAAAAAAAACTCAAGATTAAAATTCCTCAGGGCCCAGGTAGATTACTTTCTTTCTCTAAAGACATATTCAAAAACCAGTTTTGAATATCTAAAGAGTCTCATCTTGCCATGTGAAAAAAAAAAAAAGTCTCATCTTGGCCATATTCAGGTTTTTTTTTTTTTCCTTTCAGTTTCTGAATTGCACATTCAGTTTAAAAAATAATAGTAATAGGAAGTAGTACATATTATTCACTCACATTCACATGCTTCATTTTAGAAGAACAAGAATCAGTATTCAAGTTGACCTTTGCATCAGCTATTTAGCTAAGCCTCTGTGGCCTTTTTTAATGTAAAAACCAATGGCCAACAGTACCCAAAGCAATCTACAGATTTAATGCAATCACCAAATTACCCATGACATTTTTCACAGAACTAGAATAAACGACTCTAAAATTTATATGGCACCATAAAAAAAAAACACCTCATAATTTCCAAGTCACCATGAATTAAAAGAAGGATGTTGGAGATATAACACTCTCAGATTTCAGACAATACCACAAAGCTACAGTAATCAAAACAACACTGTATTTGCACAAAACAGACATATGGATCAATGGGACGGAATAGAAAACACAAATAAACCCACACACTATGGTTGATTTAATCTTTGACAAAGGAGGCAAGAATATACAATGGAGAATAATAACCTCTTCAGCAAGTGGTGTTGGGAAAGCAGGACAGCTGCATGTAAATCAGTGAAATTAGAACACACACACCTTTACCCTATATACAAAAATAAACTCAAAATGGCTTAAAGACTTAACTGTAAGATAGGACACTATAAAATTTCTATGAGAGAACATAGGCAAAACATTCTCTGACATAAATTGTAGCAATGCTTTCTTTGGCCATTCTCCCAAGGCAATAAAAATAAAAGCAAAAAACAAAAACAAAAACAAAAAAAATCCCAAATGGGACATAATCAAATTTATAACCTTTGGCACAGTAAAGAAAACCATAAACAAAATGAAAAGACAACCTATGGACTGGGAGAAAATATTTGCAAACAATGCAATCAACAATAGCTTGATGTCCAAAATATGCAAACAGCTCATACAACTCAATGAAAAATCCAAACAACCCAATCAAAACATGGGCAGAAGACCTAAATAGACATTTCTCCAAAGACATACAGGTGGTCAAAAAACACACGAAATGATGCTCACCATTGCTAATTATTAGAGAAATAGAAATCAAAACTACAGTGAGGTACCAACTCACCCTGGTCAGCTTACCTGTCTGAAGCAAGGTCCTGGAACAACATCCCACTGCAAGCAGAGGATGGCCAGCAGAACGTGGTGGCAGGTTTCTCAAGGAGGTGGTGGGGGTGGTGGTGGTGTGGTGAGATTACCAGTTATAGAGGAATTGACCGGTAACAAATGCTAGAGAGAGTATGGAGAAAAGGGACTCTTCCTATACCATTGATGGGAATGTAATCTGGTGGCGTCATTATGGAAAACTGTATAGAGGTTCCCCGGAAAATCAAAAATATAAATTATCATATGATTCAGCAATCCCACTTCTGGGCGTATAGACAAAACTATAATTCAAAAAAACACATGCACCCAAGTGTTCATAGCAATACTATTTACAAATGGCTGAGACATGTAGCAACCAAAATGTCCATCAACAGATGAATGTAAAAAATACATATAATATATATTACACACACACATATACATACAAAGAATATTACTCAGCCACAAAAAAGAATTAAATAATACCATTTGTAGCAACATGAATGAACTTGCAGACTATCATTCAATGACGTCAGACAGAGCAAGACTGATTATCATATATATGACTTTATGTGGGATCTAAAATATACAAATGAGCCTTATTCACAAAATAGAAACAGACTTACAGACATAGAAAACAAACTTACATTACCAAAGGAGAAAGAGTGGGGAAAGATAAACTAGGGGTTTGAGATTAACAGATAAAAGCTGCTATATACTAGATAGATAAACAAGAACCTACTGGATAGGACAGAGAAATACATTCACTATCTTGTAATACGCCACAATGGATAAGAATATGAAAAAGAATATATACGTGTAACTGAATCACTTTGCTGTATATCAGAAACTAACACAACATTGTAAATCAACATACACCAATTAAAAAGAAAAAAGCAACAGCCAGCCCACAGCTGCGGGCCCACTTTCCCCATTGCAATAGCGGCCAGTATCTCTCAAAAAGTCTTGGGGTATCTATGAATTCTCTATACACTCTTGGTGGACCCCATTCATCAACGATAGCCTCCACAGGACCCTACAGACTAGTGGATAGCCACTCCGGGATTTCTGCAGCAACTTTCAAGTCCCCATTCCCCGGCACCTGGGAGCTCACAGGTATTTCCTCCGTTTCTTGACCACTCTGCCAGTTGTTGGGCTGCACCCCGCAGGCCTGGCAGATCTGTGTTCGCCCAGTCAAGACCAAACAAAGGTCCAGAGGCAGCAACAGAAACATCAGTGGTTTAATGGGTGGGGGGACTTACATGTCTGAAGCAAGGTCCTGGAGCGACATTCCAGTGGAGGCTAGCGGGCAGAACATGGCAGCAGGCTTTGTAACAAGGTTGGGGCGGGGGTGTGACGTAACCAGTTATAGGGTAATTGACGTCAGGTTGGCTCATTGCTCCCCTGGGAAACTAGCCGGGGGCACGCCCCTCACGTACCTCACGCCCTTCACGTCCTTCACAGCTCCTCACCGCCCTCTCTGATAAGCTACTTTATGGAGAGGTTCTTCTTCTTTTTTTTTTTTAAAGCAGAAATGTGTTTATTGGGCACCATTTTTCCTGACAGAGGAGCAAGACCAGGAAAGACATGCCTGCAGAAATCTCTCGGGTTGCAGGAATCTCTCAGAAGAGTCCAGAGAATGTAGGTGCTGACTGGCCGACACCTCAAGAACACTATTTGGCTGGATCATGGCAGCAGCCGGTGACCCAGACAAGAAGCAAACTTGGCTCCTGGACTCCACAAGCCCTGAGAAGTGAGTAGGCAGCGCCGAGACACCCACCAGAACGCTGACAGATGCGAAGGGCCTCACGGCTGAGGCAGGTGGCGGAGGAGAACCGCAGGTTTCCAGGAAGACCTTCACCTGGGCCAGGTCCGAGGGCCTTCCCCAGAACTGCCAGCCTCGTCCTGATGCTTACTCGGCCCCATACACAGGGGTTTCTAAATACCTGAAGATTCTTGCCTTCCTTCAGCAGTGTAACCTCCCGGTGGCACTGGGCTGCATATCTTCGGCCACCAGGGTGGAATTCGCACTGCCCACACCTGGCTGTTGGGGGTGACCCATGGAGGGATGACATCATAAGCTCCTTAAGGATGGGCCTTTGTGCATCAGATTGATATCAGATGTTCTGATCTAAAGGTTAGAATAGTTCTAATATAAAGGTTGGAACAGTCGGCAATGGGTCAAGGACAACTGTGTAGGAAGGTCAGTCCTGTGAGGAGGATGTAGGGGAAGCAGATACTGGTCTGGTAGGGGATGTGCGTAGAGCAACAGAGCAGCCATCTTGGGTGGCTTGGTCATACATGCCCTTCTTATAGTTCTCGATATCATCCACGCAGCTAGCATATTCTTTAGATACACTGATGCTGAGCTGATGTGAACACAACCTCATTAGGCAGTTTAAGCTTCAAATGAGAGACATTCTGGATGGCCGTTTGTTAAGTGGACTTCCTGCAAGGATACAGGGGTATGTGCAGTGTCATTAGAGGTTGTCTTTGTCATGCAGTCATCTCTGTGGCATAGTATCACCAGATACTCTGTGTGTAATCCTGTCGTTTCAGGCTTCTCTCACACTAGTGCCACGTAGCTTGTGTGGCCGATGTGAGAGAAAGTGGTGTGTATAATTTCCCAGCACAGGCAGTTGAGATCAGTGTCCCCACCTCCAGCCTTTCATGTCTCTTTCATGGTGACCTTGGAGGCCACCATTTTAGACTGTTTCATTCTAACAGGATGGAGTCTTCAGGAGCCTGGAATCTTTAGTGAGTGATGAGCAATTTCCCCACCGACTGCATTAGAATTATAATGTGAGAGAAAAATAAATCGTTGCTGTGTTAGGTCACCAAGGTAGAGTTTGTTACTCTGGTGGATTCTGACACATTTATCCCCTACAGGTTTCTCCTTCCATCTCATTGGCCAAACCTGAGTTATACAGTCATTCATTACTGCAAGGAAAGCTGGGGGGAATGGGAAGAGGACTGCTAATTTGGCTTACATGAATCATGGTTTCACCCTAGACAAAAATTGGGGTTCTGTTACAAGGAGGAAGTGAAGGAGACACTCTGTAGGCACTCTCATTGTCTGCCAAATCCCCAGACACTATCAGCCTAAATGAGGAAAAAGCTAAAGCCCCAAAGGCAGAAGTGGATACCCAGGTATTTCTGTAATTCCATGCCTCAGAACAAGTGTCCCAGAAACGTCTGATCCCAAGTGGCTCCTTCTCCTCTGAGCTGTCAAGATGCCTGGTTAAGTGACTGTTAAACAGCCTCTGCCTTCTCCCCTCTGCCTTCCACCGCCCAAGAGGCTGCCCTTGAGGTAAGGAGGGAAGTGATCCCGCTATCCCTTTGCCAACTCTCAGAGAGGTTATGAGGCTGAACAGATTTGTGTTTGAAAAGGGCTTAGAGGCTCTGGCATAAAAGGTACCACAGAAGTGCAAATGCCTGCAATTCATCGCTTGCTGTATGGAACAGAGCTGAGTTGCTTTAAACTGGAATTTTAGGGTCTGTGGCTGGTGTGTGACTGTTCTTGTGTTTTTTTGAACACATTCTCTTCTGGGTAGACTACTACTTGCTCCATGGCTGTTCCTTATCCCCGCTAACCCTCAGTGCTCTCCTCACCCATCTTCTGGAGGAAGGCCTCCAGCTGAGGAAGGTAAAACCACAAATTATTCAAAATTCAGCTCTCAGAACTTCTACCTCCTCTTTCCCTGACCTGCTCTTGTATCTGCCCCTTCCACCACTTAATAATGGTGTCTCCCCTTGGGTACTGCTTGTTGGGAGAAATTGAATTTGTATTAGCTAGACCCGGGGATTGGTTCCATGGTGGAGGTGGATGAGTTCTGGCCCAACCCAGAGTAATTGATGTAGGATATTCAAGGGCTCTGTGTTTCCTAAGCACATGAGTGTTTGCCAGAGAGGAAGCTCAGTAAAGATTCCTTCAGTGATGAGTGAATTGTGAAACACAGTGTGAGGTCCTATGCTGTCTTCCCTATAGGTCTCATTTTATCTTCCCCAAACCCTAGGAGGCAGTTGTAATTCTCAGCATTCCTCTGTTTTCCAGATGAGGAAACTTGGCCAAAGAATTCAGCCAGGATTGGGACCCAGGCTCTACACTAACACCTTAGCATGATTGAGTTGTCTGCTTCCTCTCCCCAGGGATTAACATTTTTTAAAGGATTTCAGGGCAAGAACCCAGTGGAATGGACCTCCAGTGGTGACATTTCTGGCAGCAGAATTGGTGAGAAGCTATCAACCAGTGCTGCAGTGTCAGGAAGAGTTAAATCTTTCTGACAATTCAATGGCCCCCTTTGGGTTTGCCCAAATGGCACCTGTTGTTGAGGTCAATAGAGCTTACGATTTAATTTCATCTTCCTGCAGACACTCTCTCTCATTAGGGGGTGGAATGATGATGGGATTCTCCCAGCTATGCAATTTCACTTTCTACAGAGCAGTGCATAAGTACAGTCACTGTTTCTGCACAGAAAGTTATCTGCTCCACCCCACAAACCTCCCAAATTGCTTGTAATGAGGAAATGAGTGTCTGTATAAGGAGAGATGGGGGAGCAATGAGTGGGGATGAGAAGAGGTGAAGCTACACACAGAGTTCCTAAGAGGCAGCTCTGCTTTTTCCCTCTGTGAGCCAACACCTGTCCTTGCAGGCTGTTCATTATGCTCAGCAGAATTTGAATGCTTCCGTGATCCAGGTGACAAGAATGTGACCTTTCCATTTATTAGAAATAAACTTCAGGTGGACATGAGGGACTCTTTCTGTTTTCAACTCTGATCTAATACAACTCTTTGGTTCCATAGTAAGAGTGACGATAACAAAACCAGTAATTACCGTGCTAGAGGTAGTTACCATTTGCCGGCTATGATAAGAGGTGCAGTGCATATATTCCATTATTTAATCCTCAAAACAGCTCTGTGAGGTAGGAATCTCATTCCCGTTCTACAGAGGAAGAAACAGACTGAGCTAGAAGAAGTAACTGCCTAATGTCATATACCAAGTGAAAGATGGAGTCAGGACTGGAACCCAAGTTTGTGTGACTTCAAATGTGTACCTTTTCTGCCTTTTCACTTATCTTCCAAATGTGTTTCAGTAATGAGATGAATGTGTCCCAATTACTCTGTGGATCAAGACAATATCCATGGCAACCGGAAAGCACTGTACACTGTATCTGGAGTGTTGAGGGTACTTAGACACTCCCCTCCCTTCTTCCCCAGGGAATTCCATGGAGAAACTAGTTGGGGGATACTGTGGGAGATTTCATTTTCTTTTATGAGTTATTGGTGATAGAGTGTACGTGTGTGTTTGTGTGTTCTGACAATACTGGTGTCTGATGTGTGACCTGTTTCTTATTAAAGTTATAGCTTTTGCAGGGAGTTGAGGTTATTACTGGCGCTTTGGGAGAGCAGGTGTCAAAATTGGACTCATTCTGGCATGTGGAAGGTGATCTTGAGTTCTTTGCCCTGGAGATCTATATGCTAATAGGAAAAATGCTCTTTCTTCTCTTCGGGCCAAATTCTGAAAGATTATACTAGCTCTGTGGATTGCAAAAGGAAAAGAACAGACACAGCCTGGGAGGCAGATGTGGGAGGGAAAGAAGAAAGGAAGCGAGTGATGTCATTGAAACAGGCTGAGGTGTCCCTTCCCACAGCACTGTGGGGCGTGCATGCTATGGGGTAAACCAGGGAATGCCAGTTATACCTCACTGAATGAATGCAGTGTGGCACTGAATTCAACAGGTTATTAGAACCTAAAAGTTAGGATTATGGAAAAATTTAAGGCCTGTACACATCAATAACTTCCCTTTCTCTAACTTCGTGTTAAACAAAACCCTTTTTTTCTTTTTAAAAATTTGTTTATTTTTTAATTGAAGGATAATTGCTTTACATAATTTTGTTGGTTCTGCCAAATAAATGTTGAACAAGCACCTTTTTATGGTGCAAAATAAGTCTGTCTCCAGGTCCTAGCTGTGCAGGGAGTACTTGTCATAATCGTGTTCACACTATATCTTTTGGACTCCTGTCATCTATTTTAATGAGTTTTCGCTTTGAGATTTGGACCTTCCAACAGTTGAGGCAAGAAAAGTTGTTTTCTAGGCCACTGCTGAGGCTGAGGCTGGACCTATGAACCAGGCAAGTTCCATGAGGGAAATGGTCCACATAAAGAAGAAGGCCACACTCAGAACCCACCTTTCCAGAGGAAATGGCAGGAAGTGATTGGGTTTTCAGGAGTAGTGATAGCAACAAGTGGGCTTCCCTGGTGATTCAGCTGTAAAGAATCCACCTGCAATGCGGGAAATGTGGGTTCGATCCCTGGGTCAGGAAGATCCCCTGGAGAAGGAAATAGCAACCCACTCCAGAATTCTTGCCTGGGAAATCCCATGGAGAGAGGAGCCCAGCGGGCTATAGTCCGTGGGGTCACAAGAGTCAGAAATGACTTAGTAACTTAACCACAAACACGAAATAGCAGCAAAGCTCCTAAGAGTGAAATCTTGTGGCTGACATACCGCACTCAGTGTCTCATTCTGTGTCCACCAGGGGAGCTGTGCTGCTGCATCCACTGCCAATGGGACTGACCTATGAGTGTTGGCACTTGAGTTTTCTTCATGGCTGTAGGAGCTTCCCAGGTGGTGCTAGTGGTAACCTGCCTGCCAATTCAGGAGACTAAGATATGTGGGTTCAATCCCTGGGTTGGAAAGATCCCCTGGAGGAGGGCATGGCAACCCACCCCGATATTCTTGCCTGGAGAATCCCATGGACAGAGGAGCCTAGTGGGCTATAGTCCATAGGGTTGCAAAGACGACTGAAGCAACTTGTCACACATTTAGCTGTAGAGACTCTGAGCTTAATTCACTGTCTCCGAGTTTCTAGAAATTCTGTAAAGTTTCGTAATGTTGCTAATGATTTTGCTTCAGCTGGTTAGTATTGAAAAACTGAAAACTGAAATTTTTGCTCTATTCAAGTGGACTTTTTTTTTTTTTTTTTTTCTGTGAATTAATAAATAGTATTTTGGTTTTCCTGAATCTAGCCTACTGTTATACTCTGATGATATACAAGTTTCTGAGTTTTCAAAGCAGACAGTATCAGGCCTGGACCCTGGATAATGGTAGATATTCCAGGATAAATCTGCTTGATCATCTGGCTTTCTCTAGGTAGCACTTGCAGCATTGCTGTATTTTACACTTATTCTCCATTTACAACTTGTATGAGTCAGAGTTCTCCAGAGAAATAGAACCAATAAGATTTATATAGATATACAGAAAATGATTTTTTTCTGAAAAAAAACTGACTAATGATTTTGGAGGCTAAGAAATCCTGTGATCTCCTGAAGGACTAGAAACCAGGAGAACTAATGTTTAAGGGCAAAAGAAGATGGATGTCCAGCTCAAGTAGAGAGCAAATTCATTCTTCCTCTGCCTTTTTATTGTTCTGTTCAGGCCCTCAACTGACTGGATGATCCCCAGTCAGTGAGCCCATCTATTCAAATGCTAATCTCTTCTGGAAACAGTCACCCAGAAATAACATTTTAGCAGTTAGCTGGGCATTTCTTAACCCAGTCGAGTTAATAAAATTAACCATCACAGCCTCATTATATAGTTGGTAGAATTTATAGGGTCACACCTGTAGGAATCATATTGGTCTCTGTATCTTCTTGGCTTTTTCCTCTGGTGGCTTCATCACCCTATTCAAAAATTATTAATGGCTTCCTGTTATGTTTGGGAAAAATTCTGAACCTTGGACTCTAGCATTCAAGACTTTCTATATTATGGCTCCACTTTCCAGCTGTATTCCCAGTACTCTAATGCCACTACCAGATGGCAGTGTTTGCTTTTCTTTTCTTTTTTTTTAAAAATTCTGATTATTGATTATGCTATTCTCTCTGCTTGCAGGAATCCTTTTTCTTTGACAATTGGGATATATTCTATTTATTTTATAACTATGCCACAGTTTACTCACAGTCTTTCATATTGATAGTAGATTGTTTCAAGTTTTACATGAAATAGATGCTGAGAGCTGCTATTTGCTCTGACCAAAATGCTCTTTTTAGTTATTATTTTTTTTTAATCAGAGATACTTGCAGGAATCTGTCCTACATCTCTGTCTACCAGAATCTCAACCGTCACTCAAGACTCCCTTCAGATTCCATTATTCAGTGAGGACTTTTCTAGTGACACTCTACAGAAATATTTGCTTCATCATCTGAAATCTTCTCTGGCATTCAGAACACTTATTCCATCATGGCTTGTATAAGAATTAGTTTGTCTGTTTAGATATCTTTCCAACTATGTTCCCAACTATAACTCCTTGAGGACAGGACCATGACTTACTATTCATTTTGTTTCTTCTTGTATTACTGAATATTGAAACTTGGGTATGGTAGAGGCCAACACAGTCAGTGAATAAAAACATTAATTAGTGAAGCACTCACAGTAGATACACTATTTGTGCAAACAAACAAACAAACAAATTCCTTTTAGAGATATCTGGGAATTATGCTAGAGCTTCGAGATTGGGCTGTTCTTATGGACAGTCCATGGGATCATAACTCTTTAGTAGCACAACTCATGAACCCAGAGACACATGTTTTACAGTATTAGAGGATACCATTTCCAAGACACACAAAGCCACAGTTCAGGGCTAAATTGTGGGCTTGAGAAATGTGTGCCCTTCCTTTAATATGTGGCTTCCCAGGTACACTCAGTAGTGAATGGGGATCCCATCAAAAGAGTTGGAAGAACAGAGGTCTTAAGAGTCCAAAGTCCTCGTTTCTCTGGTCTTGATTCTGCTACAAACTAGAGGAGTGACCTTGGGCAAGTCCTTTATCTTCTTTGAGCCTTGATTTTCTCTTCTAAAAACTGAATTATCATCATGCTTCTGCCCCGTTTGATTGCTGAGAGGTCAAATAAGGCATGAACACTTTGGAAATAAAGGAGAGGAAGTCTGGGGTAGTGGGAAGGAGACAGAGAAAGAGAATAATAAGAAGGTACCAGTAAGATTGGTGGGAGAAATTAAGGTATAATAGAACCAGAAACTGGCCTAGAGGCAGTATCCGCGAAGGGTCCCTCTTCCACCTGAAAAACACCAGGGAGTCTTCCTGAAAGTTTTCCTAAGGGCTGTATCAGAGACTGCTATCTGCACACCAAAGTTTCATTCTCCCTTCTTCTTCACTATCAGAACCCCTATATTGTGACAGGGAGCCACCTTGGAAAGTTAAGTCACCCCCGCCACCCCCCATTTTGGGCTTGAGGTCTAGGAAAGTATTTACATACTGCAGGCATTCCACTTGCCTAGGAGAATGTGTTGTCAAAAGAGCAATTGTGAACTTTTCTCCTGAAAAATCACTTTGGAACAAAGCTTAAATAACATGAAACTGGGCCTCTTGATGGCTCAGGGTATGAAAAGATCTTTTTATCTCCTGGGAAGAATCTTGTCTTCCTCTTTTTCTTCTTGCCTCCTTCCCTCCCTCCGTTCTTCTCTCCTTCCTTCCCAATATTAATAGAAGCCAGTGTTATTAAGTAGCAGAAAGCAATGCTAGAGGACTTATACCAATTTTAAAATAAAATGAAAGACATCATAACAAGAACCCACATTTACTTATGGTCACTGGGGGTAAAAATCAGAGGAGGGGTAATTAGGGAGTTTGGGATCGACATGTACACACTGCTATCTTTAAAATGGATAATCAACATGGTCCTACTGTATAGCACAAGGAACCCTGCTCAGTGTAATGTGGCAGCCTGGATGGGAGAGGAGTTTGAGGGAGAATGAATACATGTATATGAATGGTTGAGTCCTTTTGCTGTCCCCTGAAACTGTCACAACATTGTTAATTGGATAGAATCCAATATAAAACTGAAAGTGAAAAAATATTTAAGAAAAAGAGTCTGAGTTTATCCTACAAGCCCAGGCCCATACATTTTTACCTACACTCTTCACTTTGGTTCCGGTTACTGCAGCCTCTTCCTCTTCATTATGAAGATGAAGTTTCATCATGCTGCTTCCCAAATGAGGGAAGATCTTACAAGAGCCAGGAACAATCTCATCCCTGCGGTCCTGCTTTGTACTAGCCAGACCCAGAACAGAGCAGAACATTTTCTCCTCATTATCACTTCATCAGTCAGTTTCCCTTCTCTGGGCAGGGTCATCGAGGCGGGGCTCCGAGCTGAGTGCAGGAACCGAAGTGCTAATGAGGAGAAAGTATTTAAGCTTGGATCCTGCCCTCTCACTCAGGCTGCATTGAAAATGGTAACACCTTGAGATCATCTTTCTTCTTACTACTAAGTCTGAATGAATTTTAATGCTGCTGTATTCTGGAGTTAAGTAGTATATAGCAGGCTTTCAGTTCATTTCAGTCGCTCAGTTGTGTCCGACTCTTTGCGACCCCATGAATCGCAGTATGACAGGCCTCCCTGTCCATCACCAACTCCCGGAGTTCACTCAGACTCATGCCTATCGAGTCAGTGATGCNCCAAATTTGCTGGCATACTGAGTGCAGCACTTTCAGAGCATCATCTTTTAGGATTTGAAATAGCTCTACTGGAATTCCATCACCTCCACTAGCTTTGTTCGTAGTGATGCTTTCTAAGGCCCACTTGACTTCACATTCCAGGATCTGGCTCTAGATGAGTGATCACACCATCGTGATTATCCGGGTCATGAAGATCTTTTTTGTACAGTTCTTCTGTGTATTCTTGCCATCTCTTCTTAATATCTTCTGCTTCTATTAGGTCCATACCATTTCTATCCTTTTTTCGAGCTCATCTTTGCATGAAATATTCCCTTGATATCTCTAATTTTCTTGAAGAGATCTCTAGTCTTTCCCATTCTGTTGTTTTCCTCTATTTATTTGCATTGATAGCTGAAGAAGGCTTTCTTTTCTCTTCTTGCTATTCTTTGGAACTCTGCATTCAGATGCTTATATTTTTCTTTTTTGCTTTGCTTTTCACTTCTCTTCTCACAGCTATTTGTAAGGCTTCCCCACACAGCCATTTTGCTTTTTGCATTTCTTTTCCATGGTGATGGTCTTGATCCCTGTCTCCTGTACAGTGTCACAAACCTCCTTCCATAGTTCATCAGGCACTCCATCTATCAGATCTAGGCCCTTAAATCTATTTCTCACTTCCACTGTATAATCATAAGGGATTTGATTTAGGTCGTACTTGAATGGTCTAGCGGTTTTCCCTGCTTTCTTCAATTTCAGTCTGAATTTGGTAATAAGGAGTTCATGATCTAAGCCACAGTCAACTCCTGATCTTGTTTTTGTTGACGATATAGAGCTTCTCCATCTTTGGCTGCAGAGAATATAATCAATCTGATTTCGATGTTGATCATCTGGTGATGTCGATGTGCAAGCTTTAGTTCTAAGCAATAAACTCTGCCGCCGAGAGGGAAATTAACCAAATATTAGGGTGGTTCAGAAGATTCTTGTTTCTTTGTGAAAAGAAAGACAATTTGAGTTGGGGGAAATGTTTTAGAGCAGGGGTCCCTGATCCCTGAAACGGGGCTGCACAGCAGGAGGTGAGCAGTGGGAGACAGAGCCAAGCTTCATCTGCCTCTCCCCATCACTCTCCACAGCTTGCATTACCCGCTGAATAGTCACTCACATCACCACCTGCACCATCACCCCTTGCTAGCGTTACCACCTGAACCTCCCCCCCACCCCCTTCTATCTGTGGAAACATTGTCTCTGCAAAACTGGTCCTTGGTGCCAAAAGGATTGGGGACCACTAGTTTTAAAAGACAAGTCATGGCTATGTGTTAAGCTTTGGGCTGGGCGATAAGAATATGAATAAATATTTAACATTGATTAAATATTTCTTTTAGACAGGAACCATGAGCTAAGAGAGAGACTTTGTGGCAATTTTATTCTTTGTCAATTCAGCTAAACTGGATCTACGGTTCCTGTATTTCCTTCCTGGCATGGTTGTGGGTTAGGGTGAACTACAAGAAGAATCTACATGAGAATTGAAAGGTAGAATCAAAACAGCAGCAGGTATGCTCGAGAGGTCCAGGGAGAGCCCCAGGTGCTCATGCACGTCGTCACCGAGCTTCCACTCACCTGCTGGCATGGGGTGACAGCTGAGTTTTCAGATCCTCCAGCCCCCATAGAATCTTGCCTTCTGCCTCTTGAACCAGATATGTGTGCATCTTTCTGTCGAGGGAATGAGTCTTTGAGGTAGAGGGGATGAGAGACACATATGGGTTTAGTTGGTGGGTTCAAGTTTGTCCTTTCCTCTTCTCTCCCCACTTCATAGCCAGCTTTTCTAACTGCTAGCCCTGCTGACCTATACATAGCAAGTTCAGTTCCACCCCCAGAAAACAGAGCCAACAGCCCTGTGCAGACTTTTTCACTATTGTCTTTTTTTGCCATCTCTATTACTGTTTCTCTGATATTCCAGCCATCCTCTCCTGGACTCATATTTCACTGCTGCTGCTGCTGCTAAGTCATTTCAGTCTTGTCTGACTCTGTGCGACCCCATAGACAGCAGCCCACCAGGCTCCCCCCTCCCTGGGATTCTCCAGGCAAGAATACTGGAGTGGGTTGCCATTTCCTTCTCCAATGCATGAAAGTGAAAAGTGAAAGTGAAGTCGTTCAGTCATATCCGACTCTTAGCGACCCCATGGACCACAGCCTACCAGGCTCCTCCGTCCATGGGATTTTCCAGGCAAGAGTACTGGAGTGGGATGCCACTGCCTTCTCCCTCATTTCTCCCAAAGTTGTGTAAGGTCTCCTCTGTGCAATCAATCCTTTATTCTGTGCCATTCACATGATATTGGTTTTGAGACTGGCAGAGGCTTGAGGATCTCAAGGAGACCAATAGTAAAGACTTGACAGATAGCAGGGAGTTGATATTGGAGACTGGAGAAAAGAAAACCAACCCATAGTGTGTAGTGGTGAGAAGTTTGAGAACACTGCTATCTGCAGTCATGTGAAAAATAGAAAATATACCTAATAAACTGGTAGATTTGTGTAAGGAGATTTTCAGGAAGATGATTGAAAGTGCCAACTGGTTTCTTTTCACAATGTGCAAGGCAGAGATAGAAAGAGATGAGCTTAAAAGGGAGCTGTTAGGTCTTCAAATGGAATTTAGAAGAAAATTGAAGGCTAAAGTCCAGCAAAAAGACTTCAAAGTAAGAAGTGATCTCAGGGCAAGAAACAACTTAGGGCTGTAAAACATTGTCTTAGGGTAAAAATAGTTACTTAAGTGTGTGTTTTATAGACCTCAGGTAGACAGCAAGACTTCTTAGAATCCTGATGTACCTATTAGATGTTCTTTATTCTTCATATGTACACAGAGCTTCTGAGACTCTTTAGGGTCTAATATTCACTTGGCACAAGATGGAAAAGGAATTATCTCAGAAAGAAGTGTGGATATAGCATTTGCCCTGTAGATTGGAAGATAATTGGTACATAAGAAACGTACATTTTTTAAAGGAATTGTATCAACTGTAATGAAAAGAACTAACTCTTTTCATTTCAGTTCAAGTTAATACAACATTAGACCCTAAAGAGTCTCAGAAGCTCATGTCTGACTCTTTGTGACCCCCTGAATTGCAGCATACCAGGCACCTCTGTCCTTCTCTGTCTCCCAGAGTTTGCTTAAACTCACGTCCAGTGTGTCTGTGATGCCATCCAGTCATCTCATCCTCTGTCGTCCCCTTCTCCTCCTGCCCTCAATCTTTCCCAGCATCAGCATCTTTTCCAATGAGTCAGCTCTTCGCATCTGGTGACCAAAGTATTGGAGCTTCAGCAACAGTATCAGTCCTTCCAGTGAAATATTCAGGGTTGATTTCCTTTAGGATTGACTGGTTTAATCTCTCTGCTAAGAGAGGAATTTTGTATGTAAAAGGCTTTGTTGAGATATTTTAGGTGGGGGGCTGATATTGTTAGACACAAGAAGATTACTGTGTCTGCTGTAAAGAGAGGCGCTTACAGTTGAGGTCCACACTGAAGGCAATGATGATGAGGGCTTGAAATAAGCAGTGTCTCTGAGGATGGGGAGAAACAGTCATTTTTCTAAAAGAGGCAAGATGCAGTGGGTAGGCACTGATGACAGACTTGTCAGGGGTGGGGAGTTGGGGGTGGAGGGACATATAACAAACATGTTGAGCAAATGGTGGTCACTGAAAATTCTATCTTGTGGCTGCGTTCTCCTGTCCTCTTGTAGTTAGGTAGGGACTTGTGGCTAATTATGCCCCATGGGCTATAGTTAGACTTCTTAAATGAAATATGTATCAGCACTCTGCTCATCCATGACAGACAGTATAACCTAGGCTATTCTTCTGAGTTATCAGGAGGCCTCAAGGGTGACAGCTGACTTCTGATGGGGATGACTGGGTGGACAGGTTGGTCACTGAGGTATCCTGGAAAGGAAGGGCACTGTGTTAAGATGAGAGATACGTTTTCAACTCCCTAATACAGAGGATTGTTAGTGATTTTTCTGGAAATAAAAGCAGCAGGACAAGAGTAACAGGAGCTAATCATTGCACTGGATACTGTATTCACTGAGCATCAACTCAGTGTCCTGGCCCGTGCTGATGCTAAGGGAGAGTGGTTCACAACATTGCCTTTGCCTTCTGTGAACTCACAGTCTGACTGGTGAGATGAAGCATGTACAGAAGAGTCAAATAAGCCAGGTCAGCAAGTGGCCCAAAGGGGTGGAGAGATAGCCACTGCCATAGGATCCAGGGAGAAGGAAACAGCTGAGTAGAGGAGCTAGATTTAAGGTTCCTCCCAGACAGAAGAGGGGCCCCACTGAGACACATCTTAGACAGCTGAGCTTAACATACTTATCTAAAGGACTTGAGAAAAGTCACAGGGAAGTATAAAATGGAGCCTCCGCCTGATGCTTATTTGCCCTAAAGAAGACAATTGGAATGAACATGAATCTCATGTCAGTGGCAGGAAAGATTTTTCATGGCCAGACCAGCCACTTAAAATTCCCTCCACATCATCTATTCTATGTCCCCGAGATAGGCTCCTGGATATTCATGTGATAAATATCTCCATGGGTAGGTGGTAGAAAGAGGTGCTAGTGCTGGGGGATGCTGCATAGCTTACAAAGGAGAAGTACAGTTTTTCATGCGTCTTTTATTTCTTCCACCCATCAGCATCTTCTACTCAACAGGAACATGTGTGTGCACGTGAGCATGCATACACACACCTCTTATACCCTCCACTTCCCAAGCAGGAACACAGAGCTCAGGCCACAACCACACAGAGAGCAGTGCCTTGAATTTCCTCACTAATGTTATGGATTGCTTTACAGGAAAGCATGGAAAGGCAGCTTTTCCCTACAGGGGCATGTTTGCTAATCGGGTGTTAGCAGAAGTACCTCCAGGGTTTGTAATCTATGTGCTTATTTTATTTAGTGCCTGGACGTATGGCTGTATCTGTGCTAACTTTCCTTACTTGGGTTGTCTCTGAGCCTCCTCCTCATTCCTGTGAATATCCGGCTCCCCAGGGGTGTGGAGGCTATTAAATTAGCTTAGACAGCAGGTGGGCACTGAAGAAATTGGAAAACAACAGCTGATCTAAGGCACAATGCGCTGTGCACTCCTGCGAAGGGGACATGAGATACAGCCCCACCAGCAAGGGACCACCTCCCCCTCCACAGCCTCAGAAACGCCACTCTAAACAGCCAGGAGCAGAAGAAGGAGGTCTGGGTTCCCTGAGTTTCCTTCTTCAGTGTTGTTTTTCCATGGGGTCGTCCCACTGTTCACAGGCTGTCCTGGGCAGTGGAGTGTGTGTATGTGTGTGTTTTGGTGGAGTGGATGTGTGTGTGTATGTTTTGGTGGAGTGGATATGGGATATGATTGATCCTGCCTCCTATTGGCATAAAAATCCAGGAGCTTCTGTGTAAACGGGACTGAGAAAGGTTGTGGGGAAAGGATTTAAAAAGAGCCAGCATGAGCCATTTATCCACTAGTGTGCCAGGCACTGTGTTTTACCTGCAGTGTTTGCGTGCAATGTTTCCTTTAGTTTCTGTAATGACTGCATGATGTAGGGACTGTTGTTTATATGTATTTTACAGCGAAGGAGACTGAGTCACAGTGAAGCAATACCATCAGCATTTGCAGCTCGGCACTCTCACTCCAGAGCTTCTAATTTTTCCTGCTCTATTGGCAGGCAGCAAAATGGAGAGGGTAGCAGCAGATAAAGAAATGCCTAGAGTGGGTGATTGCTCTGGGCAGGGATAAACTAGCCCCAGTTCCTGGGAAAATACCAAGGCAGGACCTAGAATATTCAGTGGAACTGAGCGAAGGGAACTGTTACTGCCTTTGGGTCTTTGACTCACTCGGGAGCAGGATGTAGATAAGGGCTAGCTGGCTCTGCAGAAATGCTTTTCTGCCTGTAAGCTCTCAGCTAACTGAAGATAGATTCTTTGGATTAGGTGGGTGGTGAGAGGAGATAATTTTCCCAGAATCTTCAGAATGGCTGGCCTGGAATTAGACGAACCTGAGCCGGCAGCTGCAGCCTGGTCCAGGTACTGCTCTTCTCATCAGACCCTTTTATGGCATCAAGTTCCTGGTAATACATACTGTAATAGTAGTAAACAGCAAAGACTCATTGGAAAAGATCCTGATGGTGGGAAAGATGGAGGGCAGGAGGAGAAGGGGGGGACAGAGAATGAGATGGTTGGATGGTATCACTGACTCAATGGACGTGAGTTTGAGTAAGCTCTGGGAGATGGTGAAGGACAGGGAAACCTGGCATGCTGCAGTTCATGGGGTCGCAAAGAGTCAGACACAACTGAGCAACTGAGCAACAACAGCAGTAAACTACTAGTAGGTAAGTGGTGGGACTTCCCAGGTGGTGCCAGTGGTAAAGAACTCGTCTGCCAGTTCAGGAGATTTAAGAGACGCGGGCTTGATCCCCAGGTTGGGAAGATACCCTGGAGAAGGGATCCTCTGGAGAAGGACATGGCAACCCACTCCAGTATTCTTGCCTGGAGAATCCCATGGAAAGAGGAGCCTGGTGGGCTACAGTCATAGGATCAGAAGGAGTAGGACACAGTTGAAGTGACTTAGCACACGTGCATGCGTGTGGTGCTTCGTTAGATGCTGGGGCTCTTCTAAGTGTTTCAGCTCATTAGCCACTTCATCCTGACAAAAAACCTGTGAGGTAGGCATTATTATCATTTCCACTGTAGAGATGAGGAAACAGAGGCACGAGAAGGTTAAGTGTTTTTTCCTAAGTCACCTAGCTAGAAAGGAGCACAGCTTGGTTTGACTCAGGCAGGCAAGTACCAGAGTCTAAGCCTTGAGGCACTCAAGCCACCTTCAGGGGTTTGTCATGTGAGAGATGTCACAGCGGTTAGGAAGTGTGGAGGAGTCCTTGCACCCAGCTAGAGAAAGCTCTGCACACGAGCAGAGGAGAGGAAACCTTATTGTGCATTTAGGTTGAGGAGAATATTGCCAGAGGAGGGCATGACACATGAATGGGTGGCTGGAGCTTCTTGGGGTCCCTGGGGGGATCTGCTTACGTGATTCATCTCTGCTTTCTGGAACAGTCTGGCTCTGTTGTTTCAAGATTCTACTTTGGGCTCTGTTAGAGGAAATAACTCCCTTGGGCCAAAGGAGCAGCAGCAGATGTTGCCAGTTGGGAGTGGCATGATTAAGCTGTACATACACCACCACCTGTTGCCCGACTCTGGCGCCTTTGTTCTTTGTTCAGCTGGGAAGTTCATTAACAAAAGGCCAAGATGCCAAGTTGCTCCTGACCTGTGCCATGGAGGTATGGAGCTCACCACGATGGGAGAGGAGGGCCCAGTGTTGCACTGCAGGGACCCTGTGGCATCAGGGAAGTAAGAAGGAGTGAGTAATGCAGAAAGCCTCCTTGTGGGGAAAGAGGCCAAGGGGCAGGTTAACCTACCTAGAGCTCAGTAGGGCAACCTCACTCCAGGTGGAACAACACCATTAAGCCAATATCTATGGAAGAGAAAGGGAGCGAATGCTTACCAAACAGCCCTTTCATGCCAGGGACCTAACTACACATGTTGTCTCAGCCAGTCTCCTCACCTTCTATGTGAGGGTGGTGGTATTTTATTGTTCTCATTTAACACATAAAGAAACTGGGTTCAGAGAAGTTAAGAAACATACCCAAGGATTCTCAACTATTAAGGGCAAAACTGGAATATGAGGCTAGCTGGGATTTGGCCTTTAGAACTTCCTAATGACTGTAGATGCTAAGCCAGTGCCCCCACTGCTCTGTGCAGGCAAACCCAGGGCACCTGCTCATCTCTGCAGGTAAACCAGCACACTTCAGTGCCCTGGACAGGCCAACTAGCACACCCCATTGATCTGTACGGACAGCACATCTCACTGATTTGTACAGGTGAACAGCACATGCCACCACTCCGCTGGCCTGTACAAGTAAACAGCGTACGTCACTGATCTGTGCAGCTTCTAACCAGCAGACAGGATTATTATAGGATAGGATATGGAAGAGAGAAACCAAAATGCTCACCATGTAAAGGGAACATTATGGGGAAAAGCTGAAAGCGTCCTGCAGGGATTTGATTCAGGATCGAGAAACCTGAAGAGCTGCCTCCATAACAGTCTTAAGGGTTTTGAAGCTTCCTTAGTGGTGCTTTAAAGATGCATTTGTCCTGAGAATAGGAGAGGAGAGACTCCTGGGCGTATTCAGGTCAGAGTCTAAAGGGAAAATTCCTTTTTCGCTGTGGAGGGAATTTCACTCTGGAGATGATATAATCTCCTTCCCCCAGTACTTAAAGTAAGATAGGCATTTTGCCTATTAGTGAAGGAAGGTGAATGCTGAGGTTGTTGACTCCACCTGGGGTTCCCAGTCCTTGCCTGTGCTGCTGCTGCTGCTGCTGCTGAGTCGCGTCAGTCGTGTCCGACTCTGTGCGACCCCATAGACGGTAGCCCACCAGGCTCCCCCGTTCCTGGGATTCTCCAGGCAAGAACACTGGAGTGGGTTGCCATTTCCTTCTTCAATGCATGAAAGGGAGAAGTGAAAGTGAAGTCGCTCAGTCGTGTCCGACTCTTAGCGACCCCATGGACTGCAGCCCACCAGGCTTCTCCAGCCATGGAATTTTCCAGACAAGAGTACTGGAGTGGGGTGCCACTGCCTTCTCCATCTTTGCCTGTGAGCTGTGTGAAATACAGACTTTCCGGTTCCCTGACAGACTTCATGGGTCAGACTTGGAGGTGGGCCCAAGCATCTGAGTGTGATTTTGACTTTCAGAGATTGACATCCACTGCTGGAAGTCTTAAACCTACTCTGAAGCTATAATTTCCAAGTAAGCATGGAGTTCTTCAAAGCTACTTCCAGTCAACCACTTAGGCATTCTGCTAAATCAGGTTTTCTTCACCCAGGGTTCATTGCTGACTTCATCAACCCAGGAATCTCATAAAGTTGGAGGTAAATTCTGTATGGATGTGTGTTTTTGTGGAGAGAGGATCTTTTATATTCATCAGATTCACTGAGAGATCCAAGTTTACAGTAGCTTAAGAACTTTGGGCAGTGTATATTTTGATAACCTCTCTGAACTTATTTAAGATCCTTACAAGAAAAGAAGGGTCATTGATTTATTTATAGACAGATTTTTGATTGTATGTGTGTGTGTATGTATGTGTGTATACTGGTGTGTTTGATGGCATACGGAATGATCCTACTCAGAGAAACCATTCAAGGTGTTCACTACACTTAACTCAAATTACTTAATAAAAAAGTATATGCAGTACTGGAAACTCCCATGGGCGGAGGAGCCTGGTGGGCTGCAGTCCATGGGGTGGCTAAGAGTCGGACATGACTGAGCGACTTCACTTTCACTTTTCACTTTCATGCATTGGAGAAGGAAATGGCAGCCCACTCCAGTGTTCTTGCCTGGAGAATCCCTGGGACGGCGGAGCCTGATGGGCTGCCATCTGTCGGGTCACATCAAGTCGGACACGACTGAAGCAACTTAGCAGCAGCAGTTAAAAAACCCCAAACGATCCATTTAGAAAATGAGCAAAAGACATGAATAGGCATTTCACCAAGGAATATATATAGATGGCAGTGAGCATGTGAAAAGATGTTCAATGTCATCAGCCATTAGAGAAATGTCAACTAAAACCATAGTGGTATATTACTACATACCTCTCGTAATGGCTAAAATAAAAAGTAGTCACTTGTGAGTATGCAGATAAACTGGGTCGCTAATGCATTGCTGAATTAGTGCTGATAGAAATAGAAAATGGTATGACCACCCTGGAAAACTGTTTGGTAATTTTTAATGCAATTAAATATATAATTACTGTACAATCTAGCTATGACACTTGTGTATTTATCTCAGAGAAATTATAATTTGCATTCACATAAAACTCTCTACATAAATGTAAGTGGTAGCTATATTCATGATAGTCTCTAGAAATAACCCGTATGTCATTCAGTAGCTGATTGGTTGGCTGAACAAAAAGAGGGACATCTTTATAGTGGAATATTACTCAGCGCCAAAAGAGTAATTTATTGATACGTGTAATGACTTGTATAAATCTCTAGGGAATTTTGTTGTGTGAGAAAAGCCATTCTTACAGGTTGTATACTATTTGCTTTCATCTATATAGCGTTCTTGAAATGACAGACTTATAGAAATGGATAACAGACTAATGGCAGCAGCAGCAGTAGCGGGGTTTAAGGAAAGGATGGGGGGGCAGTGGGGGAGGTAGACGTGGCTATAAAATGGAGATTTGAGATATCCTTGTGGGGATGGAGAGATCATCTCTCCTTAATGGCAGTGCCCTCGCTGTGATACTGTACTATGATTTGTGAGGTGTTACCATTGAGGGGAAACCAGATTGAGTATAGACATGATAAAAAGTGAGAGTGAAGTCATTCAGTCATGTCTGACTCTTTGCAACCCCATGGACTATAGCCTGCCAGGCTCCTCCATCTATGGGATTTTCCAGGCAAGAATACTGGAGTGAATTGCCATTTCCTCCTCCAGGAGGTCTTTCTGACCAGGGATCAAACCTGGATCTCCCACACTACAGGCAGACTGTTTCCCATCTGAGCCACCAGGGAAGCAATAGACAGGATATCTCTGTGTTATTTCTTGAAACTGTGTGTAAATCTGCAATTATCTCAAAATATCTAAAACATCAGATCTACCCCCAAAGCGATAAAGTTTTACCACTACTTAGAATATTAAAAAAAAGTGCCCTATGCTATGAGGGCAATTCTGAGAGCAGCATTACAGAGGTGCCTGGGGCAGGGATGGCAATTCTAGGACAGTGTTCAGCCTCACAGGACTCCCAGGAAGGGAGTTCTTCATCTGTGTTCATCAACTCTGACCTGTTAGTTAGACAGTCAGTCTTATCACCTTAGCCTGGTTCTGTGTAAGAAAGAAGTACAATTCTACAGGATCTCACGGGCTTCCCAGGTAGTACTAGTGGTAAAGAACCTGCCTGCCAATGCAGGAGATGTAAGAGATGCAAATTTGATCCTTGGGTCAGGAAGATCCCCTGGAAGAGGGCATAGCAACCCACTTCAGTATTTTTGCCTGGAGAATCCCCATGGACAGAGGAGCCTGGCAAGCTACAGCTCCATAAGTTCGTAAAGAGTTGGACACGACTGAAGTGACTTAGCATGCACACACACGCTCTGGGGNAGAGGAAATAACTCCCTTGGGCCAAAGGAGCAGCAGCAGATGTTGCCAGTTGGGAGTGGCATGATTAAGCTGTACATACACCACCACCTGTTGCCCGACTCTGGCGCCTTTGTTCTTTGTTCAGCTGGGAAGTTCATTAACAAAAGGCCAAGATGCCAAGTTGCTCCTGACCTGTGCCATGGAGGTATGGAGCTCACCACGATGGGAGAGGAGGGCCCAGTGTTGCACTGCAGGGACCCTGTGGCATCAGGGAAGTAAGAAGGAGTGAGTAATGCAGAAAGCCTCCTTGTGGGGAAAGAGGCCAAGGGGCAGGTTAACCTACCTAGAGCTCAGTAGGGCAACCTCACTCCAGGTGGAACAACACCATTAAGCCAATATCTATGGAAGAGAAAGGGAGCGAATGCTTACCAAACAGCCCTTTCATGCCAGGGACCTAACTACACATGTTGTCTCAGCCAGTCTCCTCACCTTCTATGTGAGGGTGGTGGTATTTTATTGTTCTCATTTAACACATAAAGAAACTGGGTTCAGAGAAGTTAAGAAACATACCCAAGGATTCTCAACTATTAAGGGCAAAACTGGAATATGAGGCTAGCTGGGATTTGGCCTTTAGAACTTCCTAATGACTGTAGATGCTAAGCCAGTGCCCCCACTGCTCTGTGCAGGCAAACCCAGGGCACCTGCTCATCTCTGCAGGTAAACCAGCACACTTCAGTGCCCTGGACAGGCCAACTAGCACACCCCATTGATCTGTACGGACAGCACATCTCACTGATTTGTACAGGTGAACAGCACATGCCACCACTCCGCTGGCCTGTACAAGTAAACAGCGTACGTCACTGATCTGTGCAGCTTCTAACCAGCAGACAGGATTATTATAGGATAGGATATGGAAGAGAGAAACCAAAATGCTCACCATGTAAAGGGAACATTATGGGGAAAAGCTGAAAGCGTCCTGCAGGGATTTGATTCAGGATCGAGAAACCTGAAGAGCTGCCTCCATAACAGTCTTAAGGGTTTTGAAGCTTCCTTAGTGGTGCTTTAAAGATGCATTTGTCCTGAGAATAGGAGAGGAGAGACTCCTGGGCGTATTCAGGTCAGAGTCTAAAGGGAAAATTCCTTTTTCGCTGTGGAGGGAATTTCACTCTGGAGATGATATAATCTCCTTCCCCCAGTACTTAAAGTAAGATAGGCATTTTGCCTATTAGTGAAGGAAGGTGAATGCTGAGGTTGTTGACTCCACCTGGGGTTCCCAGTCCTTGCCTGTGCTGCTGCTGCTGCTGCTGCTGAGTCGCGTCAGTCGTGTCCGACTCTGTGCGACCCCATAGACGGTAGCCCACCAGGCTCCCCCGTTCCTGGGATTCTCCAGGCAAGAACACTGGAGTGGGTTGCCATTTCCTTCTTCAATGCATGAAAGGGAGAAGTGAAAGTGAAGTCGCTCAGTCGTGTCCGACTCTTAGCGACCCCATGGACTGCAGCCCACCAGGCTTCTCCAGCCATGGAATTTTCCAGACAAGAGTACTGGAGTGGGGTGCCACTGCCTTCTCCATCTTTGCCTGTGAGCTGTGTGAAATACAGACTTTCCGGTTCCCTGACAGACTTCATGGGTCAGACTTGGAGGTGGGCCCAAGCATCTGAGTGTGATTTTGACTTTCAGAGATTGACATCCACTGCTGGAAGTCTTAAACCTACTCTGAAGCTATAATTTCCAAGTAAGCATGGAGTTCTTCAAAGCTACTTCCAGTCAACCACTTAGGCATTCTGCTAAATCAGGTTTTCTTCACCCAGGGTTCATTGCTGACTTCATCAACCCAGGAATCTCATAAAGTTGGAGGTAAATTCTGTATGGATGTGTGTTTTTGTGGAGAGAGGATCTTTTATATTCATCAGATTCACTGAGAGATCCAAGTTTACAGTAGCTTAAGAACTTTGGGCAGTGTATATTTTGATAACCTCTCTGAACTTATTTAAGATCCTTACAAGAAAAGAAGGGTCATTGATTTATTTATAGACAGATTTTTGATTGTATGTGTGTGTGTATGTATGTGTGTATACTGGTGTGTTTGATGGCATACGGAATGATCCTACTCAGAGAAACCATTCAAGGTGTTCACTACACTTAACTCAAATTACTTAATAAAAAAGTATATGCAGTACTGGAAACTCCCATGGGCGGAGGAGCCTGGTGGGCTGCAGTCCATGGGGTGGCTAAGAGTCGGACATGACTGAGCGACTTCACTTTCACTTTTCACTTTCATGCATTGGAGAAGGAAATGGCAGCCCACTCCAGTGTTCTTGCCTGGAGAATCCCTGGGACGGCGGAGCCTGATGGGCTGCCATCTGTCGGGTCACATCAAGTCGGACACGACTGAAGCAACTTAGCAGCAGCAGTTAAAAAACCCCAAACGATCCATTTAGAAAATGAGCAAAAGACATGAATAGGCATTTCACCAAGGAATATATATAGATGGCAGTGAGCATGTGAAAAGATGTTCAATGTCATCAGCCATTAGAGAAATGTCAACTAAAACCATAGTGGTATATTACTACATACCTCTCGTAATGGCTAAAATAAAAAGTAGTCACTTGTGAGTATGCAGATAAACTGGGTCGCTAATGCATTGCTGAATTAGTGCTGATAGAAATAGAAAATGGTATGACCACCCTGGAAAACTGTTTGGTAATTTTTAATGCAATTAAATATATAATTACTGTACAATCTAGCTATGACACTTGTGTATTTATCTCAGAGAAATTATAATTTGCATTCACATAAAACTCTCTACATAAATGTAAGTGGTAGCTATATTCATGATAGTCTCTAGAAATAACCCGTATGTCATTCAGTAGCTGATTGGTTGGCTGAACAAAAAGAGGGACATCTTTATAGTGGAATATTACTCAGCGCCAAAAGAGTAATTTATTGATACGTGTAATGACTTGTATAAATCTCTAGGGAATTTTGTTGTGTGAGAAAAGCCATTCTTACAGGTTGTATACTATTTGCTTTCATCTATATAGCGTTCTTGAAATGACAGACTTATAGAAATGGATAACAGACTAATGGCAGCAGCAGCAGTAGCGGGGTTTAAGGAAAGGATGGGGGGGCAGTGGGGGAGGTAGACGTGGCTATAAAATGGAGATTTGAGATATCCTTGTGGGGATGGAGAGATCATCTCTCCTTAATGGCAGTGCCCTCGCTGTGATACTGTACTATGATTTGTGAGGTGTTACCATTGAGGGGAAACCAGATTGAGTATAGACATGATAAAAAGTGAGAGTGAAGTCATTCAGTCATGTCTGACTCTTTGCAACCCCATGGACTATAGCCTGCCAGGCTCCTCCATCTATGGGATTTTCCAGGCAAGAATACTGGAGTGAATTGCCATTTCCTCCTCCAGGAGGTCTTTCTGACCAGGGATCAAACCTGGATCTCCCACACTACAGGCAGACTGTTTCCCATCTGAGCCACCAGGGAAGCAATAGACAGGATATCTCTGTGTTATTTCTTGAAACTGTGTGTAAATCTGCAATTATCTCAAAATATCTAAAACATCAGATCTACCCCCAAAGCGATAAAGTTTTACCACTACTTAGAATATTAAAAAAAAGTGCCCTATGCTATGAGGGCAATTCTGAGAGCAGCATTACAGAGGTGCCTGGGGCAGGGATGGCAATTCTAGGACAGTGTTCAGCCTCACAGGACTCCCAGGAAGGGAGTTCTTCATCTGTGTTCATCAACTCTGACCTGTTAGTTAGACAGTCAGTCTTATCACCTTAGCCTGGTTCTGTGTAAGAAAGAAGTACAATTCTACAGGATCTCACGGGCTTCCCAGGTAGTACTAGTGGTAAAGAACCTGCCTGCCAATGCAGGAGATGTAAGAGATGCAAATTTGATCCTTGGGTCAGGAAGATCCCCTGGAAGAGGGCATAGCAACCCACTTCAGTATTTTTGCCTGGAGAATCCCCATGGACAGAGGAGCCTGGCAAGCTACAGCTCCATAAGTTCGTAAAGAGTTGGACACGACTGAAGTGACTTAGCATGCACACACACGCTCTGGGGCTCAGATTTGCCTGCTCTCTCTCCAGTGTCTTGGGAGTCTGAGACACTAATCCAAGATGGGCATGAACAGCTCTGAATGAATCAGTTTGGTGGTCACATAATCAAATGAAAGTAAGGAGACTTATGGAGTGAGCGTGAGTGTTGTGTACGTGCCCATGTGCCTGTGTGTGCATAAACATCACATTTGCTGTGTGTTAGCAAGATGTTGGCTAAGTTTCTTCACATACATTATTCCAATGAATTTCCATGGCAAACCTATGAGTCATTCCCATCTTACAGATGGAGAAATGGAGGCTTGGAAAGATAAAGTGGCTTGCTTTAGGTCGCATAAATAGAAATAAGCACAGTCAGTTTGAAACCAGTTTTTTCTGACTTTGAAATCTCTGGGGCCTCCAGCTCACTGGTGCAGGTATTCATGAGTGCTCATCTGAAAAGGAGAACCTGCAGGAAGCAAGATAGGGAAGGAAACCTAAGGACTTTTTCCTTTCTAAGCCTAAGTTTTAAGCTGGTGGTTTGAATGACAGTGGAATTAAAGAAAAGCTGTGTCAGGAAATCTTACTGCACAGAAGTAAAAAGAATGCATTTTCAGAATCTCTGTGAAGCCAAAGTCATACTGATTCCTCTGGTCTTTATCAGGACCCTTCCTCTGCTTCCTCCTGGAGCTATATCTGTCTGGCATTCGATTCCATGTCCTAAGAGGAGAGTATGGTAAATGTGCTGTGAATAGGCACTGTTGGCCCATCCCATCTGTGCTTCTTGTCCTGGACTGTTGTCTGGGGCCACACCAGGGAACTATAGGCAGCTTGATTCTGCTCATCAGTGTGGAGTGGTTGGGACAGGGGTGGCTGCCTTGGGGCATCTTCTGTGTGTTCTCAGTTGTGTCTGACTCTTTGTGACCCCATGGACTATAGCCTGCCAGGCTCCTCTGTCCATGGGATTCTCCAGGCAAGAATACTGGAGCAGGTAGCCGTTCCCTTCCCCAAGGGATTTTTCCAACCCAGGGATCAAACCCAGGTCTCCTGTATTGCAAGTGGATTCTTTACTATCTGAGCCAACAGGAAAGCCCAGTTAACAATGTTGTGATAGTTTCAGATGAACAGAGGAGTCTCAAGCCATTCATATACATGTATCCATTCTCCCCCAAACTCCCCTCCGATCTAGGCTGCCACATAACATTGACCACAGTTGCCTGTGCTATATAGTAGGTCCTTATGGGTTATCCATTTCAAATATAGCGGTGTGTACAAATCCATCCCAAACTTCCTAGCTATCCCTTCCCCTCTTCCTTTCCTGCTGACAACCATAAGTTCATTCTCTAAGTCTGTGAATCTCTTTGTATTTTGTAAGTTTGTGTAATTTCTTTTTAGATTCCACATATAAGGGATGTCATACAATATTTTTCCTTCTCTGTCTTAATTCACTCAGTATGACAATCTCTGGGTCTAGCTACGTTGCTGCAAATGGCGTTATTTCATTCTTTTTAATGGCTGAGTGATATTCCATCGTATATATGCACCACATCTTCTTTGTCCATTCCTTTGTTGGTGGACATTTAGATTGCTTCCATGTCTTGGCTACTGTAAATTGTGCTACAGTGAACACTGGGTGCATGCATTCGTTTGGATCATGTTTTTCTCCAGCTATATACCCAGGAGTGGGACTGCAGGGTCACATGGTAGCTGTAGTTCTAGATCTCCATAGTAGCTGTACCAATTTACATTCCCACCAACAGTGTAAGAGGGTTCCCTTCTCTCCATGCTCTCTCCAGTGTTTATTGCTTGTTGACTTTTTGATGGTAGCCATTCTGACCAGTGTTAGGTTATATCTCATTGCAGTTTTGATTTACATTTCTTCAATAATTAGCAATATTGAACATCTTTTTGTGTGCTTCTTGGCCATCTGTATGTCATCTTTGGAGAAATGTCTATCTGTGTCTTTTGCCCATTTTTTGATTGGGTTGTTTGCTTTGATGCTGTTGAGCATCATGAGCTGAGCTGTTTGTAAATTTTGGAGACTTAATCCCTTGTCAGTCACATCATTTGGAAATATTTTCTCCCAATCTGTGGGTCATCTCTTCATTTTGTTTATTGTTTCCTTTGTTGTGCAAAAGCTTTTGAGTTTAAGTATGTTCCATTTGTTTACTTTTGTGTTTATTTCCATTATTCTGGGAGATAGACTGAAAAAGATATTGCTATGATTTATGTCAGAGAAAGGACCTCTTTGATGCAGTAAATACTGGAAGTTTCTTGAATTGAGCAGCAATCTGAGATCCAAACAATTAACTTGTCTTTCTTTAACATGTGTTTAGAGCCATCAGGGAAGTCCAAGGGTTAGATGATAGTTTGAGAAGTATTGACGTATAGCACCGAGTCAGGCTTGCTGGAAAGTTCATTTCCCTAGTACCCAGTCTGGTGTGGTCTTTGGGGACTGGGTAGAAACAGCTCTGCAGCCAGAAGACTCAGTTTACAGAAACAAGGCAGGGCAATTGTGTACTGACTACAGTGGTCAGGGGGTTGGGCCAGTCTCCTCAGAGACCCTAGTTCAGGATTAGGTTGTATCTTGCAGCCTAGAAGCCCCTGAATTTGCATGCCTGAGTAAGCAATGGAGACAGTGCCTCACCAATAACTCAGTCATACTTTCTTGGATGCCTTGAAGAGACCCTTGTGGCATACAATACTTAAATATAGATGATCACAGACCCTCATTAGGAGTGGGTTTCAGTAATTAAACAAAATAGAAATTTTATTCAGATTGAACATTTCCCCTTTGTAATTATCTTCTTGAAGTCCCTTTGTAATTATGCTTTTTTAAAATTGTCCCCTGAATTAGCATATTAAGTCTAAACTGTTTAATTAGATGGAGGTTTGCTCAAATTAGAGATGAATAAGTTTCCAATATAACCCTCAGAAAAGATTGTTTTATGCTTTGATACATCGATGGAGAGAACATCACAAAGCAATGGAGAAAGCCAGGATTGTGCAGACTTTGCCAGGTAATGAGGCAAATTCCACATCCATACTTAAAGCCCCTCTATCTTTATGTTATAGGCTAATGTGAAACTGGGCATTTGCATTTTGCCACTTGCCACTGGTTAGGCTACCCATTGATCCATTGAATATATACACTGTACTGGACTTAAACCAGGAGCTGGGCTTGATGGAAGGAAAATAGCAAGTCATGGCTTTCATTATCTTGTGGTTTTTTGAAGAGACAGACATTCGTCACATAATCAGAGTGAGTGTTACTTTCAAACTGAAATTAAGTTTAGGAAATAAACTAATATGGTGTCATGAGAGAGTATGCAAAGGAGTGTTGGGAGAGAGTTCTTCATTGGTTCTTTGCATTTATGCTTTTCTTGTAGCAGCTCTTGTTATGGGCTGTTTTCAAAGGTATTTGCATAGGAAGCAACCTTAGAGAATATAAATAGTATCTTCCTCTGGGGCAGAGGTCAGTATTGTTTCCTGGCCAGTACAATAAAAATGTCTCCATCTGGGCAAAGATTGGGCAGGTTTGCTAGCAGCCCCTTTGTAAGACCAGGGGATTCCTATGACTGGAGTGCCTTAGCTGTGATGTACACCTAATGCATGGTATCCACCTGGGCTGCTTTACACTCCCTCGTGAGACTTGCGGCTTAGGGAAAGAATGTGAGCGTGGAGCTCCTGCTGCTTGCTGTGCAATGCTGATCGTTGGATCTTGTGTCTTCTGCCCACATCTATGAAACTGTGGTAGGATGATTTGAGAGCTTGCAAGTAGGGTAAGTTCCCAGATCTTCTACAGTTCTTGGCACAAATGGAAGTAGGGCTCATTCTACAAATGGAATGAGCCCAGCATCATTCATAAGAAATGCTTGCAGGCTTGTTAATATTGAGATAGCAAAGACTGGTCACTGGGAGATGCTTTTCTTTTGGTGCAGAAAGTGAACAAGGTAGAGTTGTCATCCTGACAGCTCCCCCACCTCCACACCCACAGAGCGGGGTATCCTAGGCTTCCCTACTGCTGTAGGGTATTTAGAAGTATAGAGGAAGAACACAGTGCTGGACGGCTACTCATTGTCATCAGCATTATGGAAGAGATAGAGAGCAGAGCCCCTCTCCTGGAGCTTCATCAGGAAGAGGTCAGGTTCTTGGGGATCCCTGACAGCTATTCCCCAAGAAAAGATTTATGGTCTGAGGCTGCTCCCTAATGTCTGAACTCAGGGTCGCGCCACCCTCAAACTTCTAATTTCTGTCTTTTATGAAATGGAAGCTATTTGTCTCCTGCCCTTCCTGCAGGCTGAGTGGGACCATGAAACACCATCCTTTCCCCATAGCTGTGTAAAGTGTAAAGTAGTGAGGGAATGAGGCAAAGATTGGGGCCCTGGCTGAGTCAGGTCCCAGGGCTGGGTTTTGATTTTTTTCACTTTGACAAGGCTCTGAATGCATTTTTAATAATAGTTTTCCTTATCATTTTTCCCCAATGACAGGTTCACACACAAAACTTATGTATTTCAAAAATATGTCATTTTAGCAGATAAATCTGTAGGAAGCTGGGATGGTGATGAGCATGCAAAGCCCCTCTCAGTCTCCCTCCACATGCCTGGCCACTCCTGAGTCTTCTCAATTATGTTTGTTGATTGAAGCAAAACTTATAACACTGTCTGATATGGTTCTAAATGTGTGTAGAGGAAATATTTAAGATTATGTCATACATGGGACAGAATACAATTTCTATACTTCATGATATAGAAATTGGTTAAATTTCAACACCAACAGTCTCAGAGGACTGAGGATGGCCCCGGCCTGTAGTACCAGGCACAGGGCCTTGCAACAACTCAGATACTCCAAAAATATCCTAGGAGTAAACCAATGAGGATTAAAAAAATAATCTTTTCTCTTTTTTTGGCCACACCACATGTTATGTGGGATCTTACTTCCCTGATGAGGGATTGAACCCTGGCCCCTGCATTGGAAGCTCAGAGTCTTAACCACTGGACCGCCAGGGTAGTCCTTTAAAATATAGTCTTAAGGTTACACACTGACTCCATTTGTTTTTCCTCAGATCAATCTACCCATCAGGCAGTTTTACCCCAGACAGACCTTCCACAGGAAGGAACCTCAGATTTTTCCCTTAGGTGGTCTAGCTAAATTTGTTTTTGCTCTTAAGGAATTACCATCCTTTGAGCCAGGAAAGTAAAAATCCTTAGAAGGGCTGGTACCGGCCCCCTCAAGGGTACTCTATATTCTGAGAACTTCTGAATGTTTCTAGAGCACATTTACAGTAGCACAAGAAGCATAGGCCTGCCGATTTTGGGGGTACATTTCATGTGGGCCCAATATTATTTCCTCCAGACCACATTTACCTTGATCTTCACTCTCAAGGAGCTTTTAGTTTTCAAAGGTCACAGAACTGTGTAGACGTAATACTGTTCACAGCTTCCCATTTCTTGGTGGTATGGTTTATAAGTTTCTTTCTTTCAATCGCCTTTCCTTTCTCCTACTCCTCCTCTTTCTTCTCCCTCTCCCACTCCTCCTCTTTAACATACATGCTTCCAACAGATTTTTTTTTTTTTAATGGAACATTTTGGGGAGAGAAAAACATGGGATTGAGGAGAAGTATGAAATACAAAATAAACACAAATGTAAGATCTCTGAATAATTGTTTTATAACCACAACCAACAAGTACAGAGAATGCTTTGTATACAACAACACAGTAAAGGTTTGAAGATGGAGGTATTCCCTTAGCAAGGATGATGATTTCAGAGTCTGGTATTTGGAACTTAGGCTGCAGTCTTTGCTTTTGGCTAGATCACCAGATGTGTGGCACTCAATTTGTTGTTGCTGTGGCTTTTTCTAAGGACGCGTGAGAGGCCCTCAGGGCCTCTGTCAAAGGGACAGTCTAGTGATGTCATCTTCATCTCCCTTCCTAGCAGACAGTTCAGTATTCCTGTTTTTCTGGTGTGGATGGAGAAGGTCTGCCTTGGTTTCTAAAGCTTGGTCAAGGAGCTATATATCTATAATACTGTTCATAGCTTCTTGCCTCTTGGTGGTATGGTTTATTTATCTTTCTCATAGGGTAGAAGAGACATGTGATGTTTGTTGAGAAGCACTTGGGTGTGGTGGTAAACCCCCTCTAGAGGGAACTCAGGGCATAACGATAGAGCAAAACTAAACTGAACAGATCCATGGTGCTCTGTAGATGAAAGCTACCTTTAGGGCCTTTTGTCAGGTCCTTCTGATGCAGAAAGTCTTGGACAGTCTGGGACTGAGTTTGGGTCACTGAAAGGAGGTGAGCCTTTGGGAAAATTGCTTACCCCTCTCTGAGATCCAGTTTCCAAATCCATGAAGCAGTCCTCTCAAAAGAGGTAGATTCCATGAACTGACATGTCTGGTAATAGATACCCAATGGTAGGTGGCCCAAAGTTGTTACAGCAACAGCCCTGTCTTCAGTGCTCCCTACTAATCTTACCAGCATGTGGTTGCCATTTCTTATGTCATCTCTTGGTCTAAGGTGCTGCTGGAACTCCTGTCTTCTCCTCTGACTTTCAGAAGTTAGGAAGGAGAAGAAGAACAAAAATGTCACACTCCACATCAGAGTCAGTTCCTTTGAAGCGTATTAGCTCCAAGGGAAGCTGGGAAATATAATCTTTTAGTTAGACTACAGGTGTTTCATTAATAGGGTAGGGCGGCATGGTAGTAGGAGATGGAGACTGGGTGGACTCCCAGCGGTTTCTGACACAGGAAACAATCCAGATTGGATGGGTACAGGGAATAGTAGTCACAGGATCAGAGTTGGGGAACATTATTCAAGACAGGGTGAATATTTTTCTTATAGCACCTTGGCATTTTTTTTTTATTCTGTCATTTAGTTGGGCATGAATGTGTTTTGCCCTGCAGAAGGGACTTTTTTGAGGCTTTTTGGTCCAGTGTAGGAGATAGAAGATTTCTATTGAAAACAAACAGACCAGCTGGCAGCTGAGCACACATGATAAATTACTGCCTGGTTGTGGGAAGCACAAAGGAGCTCTAAGCAGTAATTCTCAGCCATCCTCCCTTCTATGAACACAAGGCCCTACAAAGTCTTTCACAGTGACAGTTGTTCTAGCACCATGGTTCAGATTGGCTGATTTTGGAGAATTTCAGAATAGAATGCCATTTGCCATTTCTCTTATCTGGAAGATGTAACTGAGACAAGATAGGGATATTTCAAGTGGGAATTTTCAGCTATAGGGACTCAAGGTCATTCCCACTGCCTTCTCATTTATCCTTCAAACTCAGTCAATCAATAACATTGGTAATTTTTTTTTTTCTTTCTGTTATCTCCTGCCTTCATCTATGGCCTCATTCCTAACAGGTCTAGCTTACTGTCCCACCCACCTCCTAACTAGTATCCATATGTATCCTCTGAAGGTAACTAACCTACCAACCCTCCAGAGTGGGTAAGTCTTCATCAAAGATTTGTCAGTCTATTCCCCACCTGCTCTAAACTGCTATTTCCTCTTCTGATGTGAAAATATCCATTTATTTGGGCTCCCCAGGTGGTGCTAGTGGTAATGAATTTGCCTGCTAATGCAGAAGAGGTAAGAGACACAGGTTCCATCCTGGGCTGGGAAGATCCCCTGGAGGAGGGCATGGCAACCCACTCCAACACACGTGCCTGGAGAATCCCACGGGCTGAGGAGCCCTTAGGGCTACAGTCCATAGGTTTGCAAACATTCTGACATGACTGAAGTGACATAGCATGCACACACATCCATTTATGCAAAACTAATAAAAATGGTTGGAGGGAGTGGACATGCAGATTACTCACACATAAGAATGCTGGATTTCTCCATAAGACTCTGTAAGATGGCATTCCTAGGCTTTATTTTCTTTCTTTTTTAAGAATAATTTTTATTAGAGTATAGTTGCTTTACAGTTTGTTAGTCTCTGCTGTATAGCAAAGTGAGTCAGCCATGTGTATACATATATCCCTCTTTTTATATTTTCTTCCCATTTAGGCCACCACAGAACATTGAGTAGAGCTCCCTGAGCTACACAGCAGGTTCTCATTTGCTGTTGTTCAGTCCCTCAGTTGTGTCCCACTCTTTGAAATCTCATGGACTTCAACACACCAGACTTCCTTGTCCTTCACTGTTTCCCCGAGTTTGCTCAAACTCATGTCCATTGAGTCAGTGATGCCATCCAACCACCTCATCCTTTGTGGCCCCCTTCTCCTCCTGCCTTCAATCTTTTCCCATGAGTTGGCTCTTCACATCAAGTGGCCAAACTATTGGAGCTTCAACTTCAGCATCATTCCTTTCAATGAATATTCAGGGTTGTTTTCCTTTAAGATTGACTGGGTTGATCTTGCAGTCCAAGGGACTCTCAAGAGTCTTCTCCAGCACCACAGTTTGAAAGCATCAATTCTTGAGTGCTCAGCCTTTTTTATCGTCCAACTCTCATATCCATACATGACTGCTGGAAAAAACCATAGCTTTGACTAGATAGACTTTTGTTGGCAAAGTGGTATCTCTGCTTTTTAATATGCTGTCTAGGTTTGTCATAGCTTTCCTTTCAAGGAGCAAGCATCTTTCAATTTCATGGCGGTAGTCACCATCTGCAGTGATTTTTGAGCCCCTCAAAATAAAGTCTGCCATTGTTTCCACTGTTTCCCCATCTATTTGCCATGAAGTGATGGGACCAGATGCCACGATGTTAGTTTTTTGCATATTGTGAAAAAGCCAGCTTTTTCACTCTCTTCTTTCACTCTCATCAAGAGGCTCTTTAGTTCCTCTTTGCTTTCTGCCATTAGGGTGGTGTCATTTGCATATGTGAGGTTATTGATATTTCTCCCAGCAGTCCTGATTCCAGTTTCTTATTTGTTATGTATTTTATATGTAGTATCAATAGTGTATATATGTCAATCCCAATCTCCCAATTCATCCCTCCCTCCTTTCCCCCCTGATGTCCATACATTTGTTCTCTACATTTGTGTCTGTATTTCTGTTTTGCAAATAAGATAATCTGTACCATTTTTCTAGATTCCACATGTATGAGTTAATATACAATATTTTTCTCTTTCTGACTGACTGCACTCTATATAACAGTTTCTAGGTCCATCCATTTGTTTATAAATGACCTAATTTCATTTCTTTGTATGGTTGAGTAATATTTTATTGTATATATGAACCACTTGTTCTTTATTCATTCCTTGATGAGATGGATTTTATTTTCTATGTTGATAAAAAAAATTGTTCATTTTAACATTTGCCTCCCCCCAGTAGAATAACAGCTTATGTTGTCTTTCACGTGGATTATTTCATATATTTCGTACAACTCTGTCAGTTTTCTAATTTATGTGTGCACACATGTGTGCGTGTGCATGGTTCTTCATGACCGTGTGTGGGCATGTACTTCTACCCTCCATTCTATACTCATGCCTTCATTCACTTATTATGTGTGCTTAATGAGCACTTTCCCCCCCCGAATTTTCTGTTCACCAGGCATTGTGGTAGCTGCTGAGTTTTTATTTGTGTTACAGTTGTGATGCCATTCCTCAAATTGATGTAGATTGTTCTTACCTTATCAATTCGCTTATCTAAATTCAATCATCTTTCAAGGCCCACTTCTAATTTAGATGCTATCAGAATTAATCCCTCTGCCTCTCCAGTATTCACAGATTGATTGTGAATGTTTGTGGAAGTGTGATACTACTATATTGGTCATACAGAGCTCTTTGAGTGTAAGTGACAGAAATCCAGCTCAACTTAGTTTAAGCCAAAAGGGGTTGTATAGCCTCTCAGAGCCAAATTGTGGAGAGGGCAGGATCTGACCCTTATATTATTTGAAGTGATTCAGTTTAAGGCTCTTGAGGATCTCTTTCTGTTTGCCTCTATTTCTATCTTTGCTTGTCTCTGATATTCTTCTTGTTTTCTTTTGTTCCTAGGGCACACTAATGGACAACAAATGCATGTATTTCAGGTGGAGCTGAAATATGACCTATATTAGCTTTGAACTACCTTATGACTTTGTAATCAGAGAAAGAAAAGATCCTAGGGGAGGATTCTGATTCTGTTTGGACTAGCCAGAATCCCAAGACCATCTCTGTGGCCTGTTACAATAAGACAGAACATTGAATACTGGGTTGACAGGAACAATTGCCACTGCAAAGGTTTTCCTGAAAAAATTTCTTCTAGTCTTGTTTTGAAAAAAGTTAAAAGACTCCTGTGTTGGTTATTCTATGTTAATTGTTGCCTGTTGCTCAACGTGCCACCTATAAGGGAAGTAATCACTATCTTGTATTCTCCTGTTAGGGCAGGTCTGATCCTAGTTAATTTGAGGAAGATCTAAGGTAGGGCTCATTAGATGCAACTATTCTCAGGAAAGAGATCATGAAGAGCCCCTGGGGTCTCTTTTACTTTAGAATCAGAGCTCTTTGGAGACAAGTCAGAGGGTTTTCAAACACTGTCAATAGCTGTTGTATCCAAGTCACTTGGAGATTGCTACACATCTGCTCCAAGTTAAGTTGGAATCAGCAAGCATTATTCTGGTCCTCTTTAGTCTGAGAGATGGCCTGAAAGATAATGTGGCACTGGGAACCCAGGCTCATGGTAGTTACTATGCTCCAGTGTTGCTGCCTGGTCCTGGTGTCTCTCATAGGACCTTTCTTCTACTTGGAGTCACCCAAAGGCCAGCTTTGTCCAAGNTTAAGATTGACTGGGTTGATCTTGCAGTCCAAGGGACTCTCAAGAGTCTTCTCCAGCACCACAGTTTGAAAGCATCAATTCTTGAGTGCTCAGCCTTTTTTATCGTCCAACTCTCATATCCATACATGACTGCTGGAAAAAACCATAGCTTTGACTAGATAGACTTTTGTTGGCAAAGTGGTATCTCTGCTTTTTAATATGCTGTCTAGGTTTGTCATAGCTTTCCTTTCAAGGAGCAAGCATCTTTCAATTTCATGGCGGTAGTCACCATCTGCAGTGATTTTTGAGCCCCTCAAAATAAAGTCTGCCATTGTTTCCACTGTTTCCCCATCTATTTGCCATGAAGTGATGGGACCAGATGCCACGATGTTAGTTTTTTGCATATTGTGAAAAAGCCAGCTTTTTCACTCTCTTCTTTCACTCTCATCAAGAGGCTCTTTAGTTCCTCTTTGCTTTCTGCCATTAGGGTGGTGTCATTTGCATATGTGAGGTTATTGATATTTCTCCCAGCAGTCCTGATTCCAGTTTCTTATTTGTTATGTATTTTATATGTAGTATCAATAGTGTATATATGTCAATCCCAATCTCCCAATTCATCCCTCCCTCCTTTCCCCCCTGATGTCCATACATTTGTTCTCTACATTTGTGTCTGTATTTCTGTTTTGCAAATAAGATAATCTGTACCATTTTTCTAGATTCCACATGTATGAGTTAATATACAATATTTTTCTCTTTCTGACTGACTGCACTCTATATAACAGTTTCTAGGTCCATCCATTTGTTTATAAATGACCTAATTTCATTTCTTTGTATGGTTGAGTAATATTTTATTGTATATATGAACCACTTGTTCTTTATTCATTCCTTGATGAGATGGATTTTATTTTCTATGTTGATAAAAAAAATTGTTCATTTTAACATTTGCCTCCCCCCAGTAGAATAACAGCTTATGTTGTCTTTCACGTGGATTATTTCATATATTTCGTACAACTCTGTCAGTTTTCTAATTTATGTGTGCACACATGTGTGCGTGTGCATGGTTCTTCATGACAGTGTGTGGGCATGTACTTCTACCCTCCATTCTATACTCATGCCTTCATTCACTTATTATGTGTGCTTAATGAGCACTTTCCCCCCCCGAATTTTCTGTTCACCAGGCATTGTGGTAGCTGCTGAGTTTTTATTTGTGTTACAGTTGTGATGCCATTCCTCAAATTGATGTAGATTGTTCTTACCTTATCAATTCGCTTATCTAAATTCAATCATCTTTCAAGGCCCACTTCTAATTTAGATGCTATCAGAATTAATCCCTCTGCCTCTCCAGTATTCACAGATTGATTGTGAATGTTTGTGGAAGTGTGATACTACTATATTGGTCATACAGAGCTCTTTGAGTGTAAGTGACAGAAATCCAGCTCAACTTAGTTTAAGCCAAAAGGGGTTGTATAGCCTCTCAGAGCCAAATTGTGGAGAGGGCAGGATCTGACCCTTATATTATTTGAAGTGATTCAGTTTAAGGCTCTTGAGGATCTCTTTCTGTTTGCCTCTATTTCTATCTTTGCTTGTCTCTGATATTCTTCTTGTTTTCTTTTGTTCCTAGGGCACACTAATGGACAACAAATGCATGTATTTCAGGTGGAGCTGAAATATGACCTATATTAGCTTTGAACTACCTTATGACTTTGTAATCAGAGAAAGAAAAGATCCTAGGGGAGGATTCTGATTCTGTTTGGACTAGCCAGAATCCCAAGACCATCTCTGTGGCCTGTTACAATAAGACAGAACATTGAATACTGGGTTGACAGGAACAATTGCCACTGCAAAGGTTTTCCTGAAAAAATTTCTTCTAGTCTTGTTTTGAAAAAAGTTAAAAGACTCCTGTGTTGGTTATTCTATGTTAATTGTTGCCTGTTGCTCAACGTGCCACCTATAAGGGAAGTAATCACTATCTTGTATTCTCCTGTTAGGGCAGGTCTGATCCTAGTTAATTTGAGGAAGATCTAAGGTAGGGCTCATTAGATGCAACTATTCTCAGGAAAGAGATCATGAAGAGCCCCTGGGGTCTCTTTTACTTTAGAATCAGAGCTCTTTGGAGACAAGTCAGAGGGTTTTCAAACACTGTCAATAGCTGTTGTATCCAAGTCACTTGGAGATTGCTACACATCTGCTCCAAGTTAAGTTGGAATCAGCAAGCATTATTCTGGTCCTCTTTAGTCTGAGAGATGGCCTGAAAGATAATGTGGCACTGGGAACCCAGGCTCATGGTAGTTACTATGCTCCAGTGTTGCTGCCTGGTCCTGGTGTCTCTCATAGGACCTTTCTTCTACTTGGAGTCACCCAAAGGCCAGCTTTGTCCAAGCAGCTGTTCACCAGAACTGATCGAAGTGGGTCAGGAGGACAATTTGGGATGAACTCCCATTGAGGATTTTGATGTTGAGGCCATAAGGTATGGTGGCCAAATCTGAGGTCACACTACTGAGTTTAAATTTTGTTTCTGTAGCTTATAATTTTGAGGTCTGTCTTAAGTTACTTTGGTTTTGTGTGCCTCAATTTTCCTGACCAGTAAATTCAGGATAATAAGGCATACTGTTAAACTTCAATAATCTTCACAGCTACTGACCAATTAGACCAAACATGGTAGACACTGGCCATAGTCCTGGAGTGGGAATCTGGGACCCTCTGCTCTGCTGATTCTTTAGCTGTTAAACATGGTGAGTCCAGAGAGTCCTAAGGGGGGGTGGTCCCCATGAACAGGGTGGCTGCAGAAACATTGAAGGATTCAAGTTTTGAGTTTTATTACCAGTTAATATTTTGATATTTTCTACTGCTATACCTGTGGGATTGGTGAAATATTAAGCCTGGGGATAGTAATTGTACTTCACAGAGCTCTTGTCACTCCCTCTAGTTATTATTGTATAAGCCATCTTCTTCTCAACCCTACTGGCATCATTTGCCTTGGACCCACTGTAGATATGTGGAGTTATAATGACAATTTTTGGGGCAGACAGAATTAAATTGTCTCAAGGAAAGAATGCCTTTTTCTCATTTGCAATGTGTTGCCACATGGGTTAGTGGTGGGGGTGGTTGCTATGAAGGTTAAATGAGATAGCCCATCCCATGTGCTTATGATAATGCAGGTGTATGCAAAACCTCAGTGTGGGTTCCTTATTTGTCTCTGTAAATGAAGCGATGGCACACTCACAGCATGCAAAGAAGTAGCTCTTTATCATTCAGCTCGAAACGTACCACACTTCCTGCAATATACAATGAATTCACATTAAATTCTATCTTTATCTTTTTTGCTCAATATTGAAAAATTTCAAACATTCAGCCAAGTTAAAAGAATTATACATTAAGCATTCATGTGTCTACAATCTAGACTTAAGAATTAATGTTTTTCTGTATTCCTTTTGTCACATACCTACCTATCCTATCCATCCACCAATTCATTTAAAGATGCGTTTCAAAGTGAGCTGAAGGGGTCAGTATACTTCACTCTTAAACTTCAATATGCATATTATTAACTAGACTTCAGTATTTGTTTTTGGTGTTTTTTTGTTTAGGTAAAATTTACATACAGTGAAATAGACAAAATTTAATGTACCGTTCGATAAGTTTTGATAAATTATTGAAGGATCATCAAGAAAACAAGAGAATGTGACCACAGGCTGACCTACAAGAGCAACCCTGGGCAATGGAGGCTCCTCATCCCTGCCTCCCACTGTGGGTGCATCTGCTAAGTCACTTCAGTTGTGTCTGACTCTTCGTGACCCTACGGACTGTAGCTCACCAGGCTCCTCTGTCCATGGGGATTCTCTAGACATGGAGAATGGTTGCCATGTCCTCCTCCAGGGGATCTTCCCAACTCAAGGATGAAACCTGAGTCTCTTACGTCTACCTGAATTGGCAGGAAGGTTCTTTACCACTAATGCCTGCATTTCCAAATAAATTTTAGAATAACCTTGCTAATTTCTACAAAAAACGGCTATAGCATATTTACTGGGATTTGGGAAAAAATGTCATCATATAAACGTAGTCTTCCAATTCATGAACATAAAACATTTTCAACATTATTTTAAAATATTTCTGTATTTTTTATAGTAGTAAAGTTTTCCCTGAGATTCTTTTAGCAATATATTATAGTTTTTATGTCTTATACATCTTTTGATTCATTTGTTCTTAAGTGTTTTATATCTTTTGAAGATATTGTAAATAGAATTTTAAGGAATTGTATTGTCCGTTTTTTGGCTACCGATATAAAAACATAATTGATTTTGTATGTTGACCTTGCAAACTTAATTTAGTAGTTCTAATAGTTGATTTGCACACTCCAAGTAAATAATCACATCATCTGTGATTATAGAGAGTTTTACTTCTTCCTTTCTGATCTTTATTCCTTTCTGTCTTCTTGCCTTACTGTGCTAGGTAGGATCTTCAGTACAATACCGAACAAATTGATAAAAATTTTCCTGATTTTGTGGGGAAAGTGTTCAGTGTTTTATCATTGATTACAGTAATAATAATGCTGGTTTTTTTCCTTAGATACACTTTACAGTTTGGGGTAGTTCCCGTCTGTTCCTAACTTGCTGAGAGATTTTAGCATAATGGGAATTGAATTTTGTAAAATTATTTTGTGTGTGTGTATCAATTGAAATAATAAATATTTTCTTCCTTAATCTGTTAATATGATAAATTACATTGATTTTCCAGTGTTAGACCAAACTTACATATCTGGAATAAGCTCCAGTTGGTCATGACATATTGCCATTTTTTCTGTATTGCTATATTTGATTTACTAATATTTCACTGAGACTTTTTTGTTGATGTTCATGAGGGCTATTATTTTGTAATTTTTTTTACCTTTCTTTTTAATTTTCTCATACTTTTTATCAAAGTTATGCAAGTCTCAGAAAATAAATTGAGAATCAACCTCCTATTATTTTCTGAAAGAGTTCATGTTAACATTCATATTGGTTAATCTATAAATCTTTGATACAATTCATCAGTAAAATTATCTGGGCTTGGAAGTTTGTGGGAAAGTTTTTGATAATAGACTTAATTTGATAATTGGATAGAAATGAGATTATTCATATTCCTATTCATTTAGCCTTTTTTTTTTTTTTTGCTTCACCACATGGCATCAGTCCCAACCAGGGACTAAGCCTGTGCCCCCTGCAGTGGAAGCATGGGGTCCTAACCACTGGATCACCAGGGAAGTCCCCATTTTGCATCATTTTTGTAAGTTTTATTTCTTGAGGAATTTTCACTTTCATCTAAGTTGTAAAAAATTTTTCTTTACATTGTTTATAATGTCCCTTTTTTTGTTATTCTTTTAATGTTTGTAGGATCAGTAATGATCTCCTCTCCTTTACCTTCACTCCTGAAGGTAACGTGTGTTTTCTCTTAATAAGTCGGGTTAGGAATTTATCAGTTTTGTTAAGGTTTTCCAAACAGTCATGTTTTGGTTGAACTTATTTGTTTATTTTTATTTACTTCTACTCTTCTCTGTATTATTTTCTTCCTTCTACTTACTTTGGGTTTAGTTTACTTTTCTTTTTCAACCTCTTTTGGTTAAATCTTAGGTCATTGATTTTTGTGACAGACTGTGTTTTTCAAAGATGGTCATAACAACGTATCTTATCCTACCTGCTCTTTTAGAACCTTATTACAATCTATCATGAGTGAAGTAGAATTTCCCTCCCCTTGAATTGGGGGTGGGGAGAGCTTATGATTCACTTGTAACTAACACAGTGCAGTGAAAGAAATGCAGTGTGAGTTTTGAGATAGGTTTTGAAAAAGCAATGCAGCATCTGCCTTGTTAGCTGTTAGTTTTATGTTTGGAATCTCAGTCTTCATATAATAAGGCAAATTACCCTGAAACCTTAATGCTATGAGAAAGCCGAGACTTGTGTATGTGTTGGGATGGTCCTAGCTTTCAAGTTCTCCCAGTCCGGGAGCCAGACAAGTGAATGAATGAGTATTAAGATGACTCAGGGTTAGCCTGAGTCCCCCTCAACCTTAATGTCTTCCCATTTGATGCCTCTTCGCTTTCTAGATAGTAGCCCCCAATCCAGCCTCCTACATGGTGCTTACTGAGGCCAGGAGAAGACTGTGGAAAACACAGACCTCATTCAGGCCCAATACCTTCTTCCAAGTGTCAACAATCCTCTAATTTCTGTCTGCTTCTGGCTATGCTAATACTTTAGGGCGTGTTGGCCTAACAGAAGCTCCTTAGCTATGCATTACCAGAAATGGAAACTCAGCATCTATCTTTTAAATCCATGATTGTATTACCTGCTATATTTACAGAGTCAATTTAATACAAATATTTAGTATTTGTCACAGTTTTGGTAAGCTTGTTTAGGGATTTTTTTTCATTTTTTTAACATATTGAGAGTCTCTCTCCTGGAAGGCCTCTGGTCCCTCTGAGCCCAGTTCTCCATTGGGTCCCAGAGAGCAGCCAGAGCAGAACTGACCTCCACTTCAACTGCTCTCACTCTGGAGTACAGGATGGAGGTCCGTGTGTCTTCTCCTAAATAATTGGCCTTGGACACTTCAGCAGACTTACCTTGCTCCTTGGGTAGAATTTTCAGAGAACAGATATACCCAACAAACCCCAAATGCAAAGAAGTAAAATAAAAACAAGAATCTCAGGGCCACAGGCTGGAGGGGCTGGGAGTAGTCAGAGAAGGTCTCACCTCTGGCTGTGGTTGATGCTACACCAGGAGGGAAAGATATACCCAACTGAACGCAGAGTTCCAGAGAGTAGCAAGGAGAGACAGAGAAAAACAAGAGAATGGGAAAGACTAGAGATTTATTCAAGAAAATTTGAGATACCAGGGGAACATTTCATGCAATGATAGGCTCAATAAAGGACAGAAACGGCAAGGACATAATAGATGCAGAAGAGATTAAGAAGAGGTGGTAAGAATACACAGAAGAACTGTACAAAAAAGGTCTTAATGACCCGGTTAGCCACAATGGTGTGGTCACTCATCCAAAGCCAGACATCCTGGAGTGTAAAGTCCAGTGGGCCTTAGAAAGCATCACTACGAACAAAGCTAGTGGAGATGATGAAATTCCAGCTGAGCTATTTCAAATCCTAAAAGATGATGCTGTTAAAGGGCTGCACTCAGTATGCCAGCAAATTGGGAAAACTCAGCAGTGGCCACAGGACTGGAAAAGTTTTCATTCCAATCCCAAGAAGGGCAATGTCAAAGAATATTCCAACTGCCAAACAGCTGTGCTCATTTCACATGCTAGTAAGGTAATGCTCAAAATCCTTCAAGCTAGGCTTCAACAGTATGTGAACCGAGAATTTTCAGATGTACAAGCTGGATTTAGAAAAGGCAGAGGAACCAGATCAAATTGCCAACATCCATTGGATCACAGAAAAAGCAAAGGAATTCCAGAAAAACATCTACTTCTGCTTCATTGACTATGCTAAAGCCTTTAACTGTGTGGATCACAACAAACTGTAAAAAATTCTTAAAGAGATTCTTAGTATCAGACGACCTTACCTGTCCCCTGAGAAACCTGTATGCAGGTCAAGAAGCAACAGAACTGGACATGGAACAATGGACTGGTTCAAAATTGACAACAGAATGTGCTAAGGGTATATATTGTCACCCTGTTTATTTAACTTCCGTGCAGAATGCAGCATGTGAAATACCAGGCTGGATGAATCACAAGCTGGAATCGAGATTGCTGGGAGAAATATCAATAACCTCAGGTGTGCAAATGATACCACTCAAATGGAAGAAAGCAAAGAAGGAACTAAAGAGCTTCTTGATGAGAGTGAAAGAGGAGAGTGAAAAAGGTGGCTTAAAACTCAACATTCAAAATACCAAGATCATGACATCCAGTCCCATCAGTTCATGGCAAATAGATAGGGAACAAGTGAAAACAGTGACAGATTTTATTTTCTTGGGCTCCAAAATCATTGCAGATGGTGACTGTGGCCATGAAATTAAAAGATGCTTGCTCCTTGGAAGAGAAGCTATTACAAATCTAGACAGTGTATTACAAAGCAGACACATCACTTTGCCAACAAAGGTCTATGCAATCAAAGCCAAGTTTTTTCCAATAGTCACGTGTGGGTTTGAGAATTGGACCATAGGAAGGCAGAGTGGCGAACAACTGATGCTTTTGAACTGTGGTGCTAGAGAAGACTCTTGAATCCCTTGAATAGGAAGGAGATCAAATCAGTCAACCCTAAAGGAAATAAACCCTCAATAGTCATTGAAAGGACTGATGCTGCTCCAATACTTTGTCCCCTGATGTAAAGAGGCGACTCATTGGAAAAGACCCTGATGCTGGGAAAGATTGAGGGCAGGAAGAGAAGGGGGTGACAAAGGATGAGATGGTTGGATGGCATCACTGACTCAATGGACATTAGTTAGAACAAACTCCAGGAGACAGTGAAGGACAGGGAAGCCTGGCGTGCTGCGGTCCATGAGGTCACAAAGAGTTGGACATGACTTAGCGGCTGAACACCACCACCAGGAAGGCATTGAATTCTGCATTCCTGTCTGCAGCCCAACCCATCCCACGGCTGCACTGAGCTCATCTCTATAGCACTGAATGCTGTCTGTTTTTCTGTGATGTTTTCTTCTGGGGTGAATTATTTTTGGCTGTGATAGAATATTGTGTCCCCTTTTACTCCAGGAGGTGGGAACAGAGATGGCTTTTGGGAAACAAAAAGTGAGGTCTATCCTTAAAGTTAATTGAAGCTAATCATTATAATTTATTAAAAGTGCAATTCTGTTCAGAACATGAAATGGGGATAATGGCTTAATAGATACACAAATGAGTGTGAAATCAGGCACAGCTGAGAAGGGACCCAAGATAAAAGTGGAGAAGGAGTAATGGTGCAGAGAGAGGACCATAGTTTCTGATTAAAGCCACAGGTAACCATCTGTGAAGGTTATTACTAAGAATCTGAGGAGCAGTCCTCTGGTAGGGAGGTCTGTGGGGCTTCCCAGGTGGCTCAGTGGTAAAGACACACCTGCCAATGCAGGAGATACGAGAGATGTGGGTTCACCCCTGGGTCGGGAAGATCCCATGGAGAAAGAAATGGTAACCCACTCCAGTATTTTTGCCCGGAAAATTCCACAGACAGGGGAGCCTGGAGGGCTGCAGTCCATGGGTTGCAAAGATGACTGAGCATGCAGGCACAGGGAGGTCTGCAGTGTTGTGTGTGTTCCTGTGTATGTATGTGTGAGCTGAGGGGAAGAAGTGGGTGTGAGAGCGCTGTAATATGAGAATACAAGCTGAGTACAGAGATTGGGGAAAAAATAAACCAGACATCTGCCCACTCTCTCTTTTACTTTTCAGCCTCTACACTTTTTTTTTTTTTTAACTAAAAGCACGGATCCCTAGGTTGGGAAGATCCCCTGGAGGAGGGCATGGCAACGCACTCCAGTATGCTTGCCTGAAGTATCCTTATGGACAGAGGAGCCTGGTGGGCTGCAGTCCATGGGGTCACAAGGAGTTGGACACGACTGAATGACTAAGCACAGAACAGCACATACTTCTTGATGTGGAAAGGATCCTAGAATTTAAGAGAATTACCAGACACCTTTCAGCTTTCTATTGTCACAAGTATTTATTTAACACTCTCTATGTGCCAACCATTGTACCTAGAGTTGGAATTCAGTATTGAACAGTTATCAACCCAGTTCCTGCCATTTATGCAACTTACAATCCAATGAGGAAAGAGGCTTTCTTTGAGCAGATATTATGCAGATAACTATTCAATCATAACAGTGCTAAGTGGCAGAAAGCAGAAGTGAGTGCTCTGTATGCAAGTACAGTGGAACCTGATGTAGAAGCTGGTGTAGACTGGAGGGCCAGTGCAGGGAAGGGTGGCCCCAGAAAAGTGGCTTTGGGTTGAGACTTTAGGGATGAGCTAGAGTTGGCCTGGTGAAGAGTGGGAGGAGAAAAGGAGATCCGATCGAGAAACTGAAAAATGTCAGTGAAGCCGGAAAGGGGAAGTTTGGGTGGGGAAGTTTCATGAACTTGGGTGAGCTGGGTGGTTGGGTAGTTGGGAGCTGTTGAGAAAAGAGGCTTAAGGAAGCCGAGCAGGAGAGGTAGGCAGGGACTAGACCCTGCTGTGGAGGCATAGCCAGGGTATTGACAGGACAAACCAAAACGTAACATAGCAATGATCTTCCTTTCCTTAGGGTCTTATGGTTGGTTCTCTTCTGCTCTCCATGGCAATCCAAGGCTGTGAAGGGGAAACACAGAGTTGATGAGGGCATGAAGCTAACACTTGAAAGGAGTCAAGAAGTCATTTCTTTCTAAATAGATTGATGTAATGCCGAACAATGAGTCTAAGTGGTCTTAGAAATTTATTTTTTCAGTTGGGAACTGGTCAAAGTGGAAGGTTGACAGAAAATAGTATAGATTTTCATTTTCTTAAAAAAACAAACTTATTTAACCTGTTTTGAGAACATTCTCAAAGAATGCTTCTTTAGAATTTTTCTACCCAGTTCACTGTTAACTGCAGGGAACCCCTCACAGAAACCTGTAAATAAGCAACTCTGGAATTAAACTGCCTCCCAGCTATCTTAAGCAAATATCCTACAGGGGGAATTGTGTTATCTAACTGGCCAGTTGATTCTTGGCTTTTTTCAGCTTCAAGAAAGAATTTAAATGGAATCCCTGTGTGTTACTCTCATTTCAAATCCTTTGGAGCAGATAAACATTATCATGAAACTGGCCAAGGATGAAATTTAAATAAGTAGTGATTGGAAAGGATGACAGTAAGAGTTTCCAACTCACGAAAACAGACAAATTAGTTTAATTAACTGCAAAATTTGGAGGACAAAGATATGGGGGAAATCATTTATGTTGATGTGAAATGCATGCTCAATATTTTTGTAAACAAACCTCTTAGGGGACGAGAACCCCATGAATATAATCATCCCTCAAAAATGTACCAACAAAGAGCAATTTGCAGCCAAAGACCTAATTTTCCCCTCGTAACTTTACTGTCCATTTATATGGCAGCATGACAGGCCTCTCCTCACCAAAGTGGATCTTCCTCTGTTGTGTCCTTATAGTGCTGGTCTGACTGTGTGTGTGGGGAGGTGGGGGGAACATGGTGCCTGCTCATGTGGTTGAATTATTGTCTGAATAGAGGAGATAGAGGCTGCCTTTATGATAGAAGCAGCCACCCGTTCCTGATGTCTGGGGTGGAAAGGACTTTGAACAGACATTGGAGCACAGCATGGAGTAGTGGAAAGTAATTACCTTTGCCCAGTGGCTAGCAAGGGATGTTTTCACATCAAAATGGACAGCTAATTTCTGCTGTCCTTCCTCCCCCATGATGAAGCCACATAAGCACCTAAATCTTCAATTTGCTCTTCTGTTACTCTGGTTGTGTAGACAAGGACTAGTTCTGATACAGTAATTCTTTCCTGGGATGGTAAACAGACATTGGGGAAGAGAATATCTTTCTGTTGGAGAAGATAAGCTGGGAGGAAGTGACTCCAGGGCTGCTGCTACCATATTTTTTTGCAATCCAGAGAGACACCAAGCTGAAAAGAGTGAGACAAGTAATTTCAGCATTGTTGAACCCCTGAGGTTCTGGTTCTTATAGCATTTGTGCCTGCTTCCCTTTTTCCTCTCAACAGTTATTTCAGTTCAGTCTCACAGGCATGCCTAACTCTTTGCGACTCCATGGACTGCAGAATGCCAGGCCTCCCTGTCCATCACCAACTGCCGGATTTTATTCAAACTCATGTCCACTGAGTCGGTGATGCCACCCAACCATCTCATCCTCTGTCATCCCCTTCTCCTCCCACCTTCAATCTTTCCCGGCATCAGGGTCTTTTCAAATGAGTTAATTCTTTGCATCAGGTGGCCAAAGTACTGAAGTTTCAGTTTCAGTATCAGTTCTTCTAATGAATCTTTAGGACTGCTTTCCTTTAGGATGGACTGGTTGGATCTCCTTGCAGTCCAAGGGACTCTCAAGAGTCTTCTCCAACACCACAGTTCAAAAGCATGAATTCTTCATCATTCAGCATTCTTTATAGTCCAACTCTCACATCCATACATGACTACTGGAAAAAAATTGGCTTTGATTACATAGACCTTTGTTGGCAAAGTGATGTGTCTGCTTTTAAATACACTGTCTAGATTCGTAATAGCTTCTCTTCCAAGGAGCAAGTGTCTTTTAATTTCATGGCCACAGTCACCATTTGCAGNATTCAGCATTCTTTATAGTCCAACTCTCACATCCATACATGACTACTGGAAAAAAATTGGCTTTGATTACATAGACCTTTGTTGGCAAAGTGATGTGTCTGCTTTTAAATACACTGTCTAGATTCGTAATAGCTTCTCTTCCAAGGAGCAAGTGTCTTTTAATTTCATGGCCACAGTCACCATTTGCAGTGACTTTGGAGCCCAAGAAAATAAAATCTGTCACTGTTTTCACTTTTTCCCTATCTATTTGCCATGGACTGATAGGACTAGATGTCATGATCTTAGTTTTTTGAATGTTGAGTTTTAAGCCACCTTTTTCACTCTCCTCTTTCACTCTCATCAAGAAGCTCTTTAGTNAATTCCTGTCTCCTGTACAATGTCATGAACCTTGTCCATAGTACTTCAGGCATTCTGTCTATCAGATCTAATCCCTTGATTCTATTTGTCACTTCCACTGTATAATCATAAGGGATTTGATTTAGGTCATACCTGAATGGCCTAGTGGTTTTCCCTACTTTCTTCAGTTAAAGTCTGAATTTGGCAATGAAGAGTTCATGATCTGAGCCACAGTCCGCTCCTGGTCTTGTTTTTGCTGACTATATAGAGCTTCTCCATCTTTAACTGCAAAGAATATAATCAATCTGATTTCGGTATTAGCCTTCTGGTGATGTCCGTGTGTAGAGTCTTCTCTTGTGTTGTTGGAAGAGGGTGTTTGCTATGACCAGTGTGTTCTCTTGGCAAAACTCTATTAGTCTTTGCCCTGCTTCATTCTGTACTCCAAGGCCAAATTTGTCTGTTACTCCAAGTATTTCTTGACTTCCTAAATTTGCATTCCAGTCCCCTGTAATGAAAATGACATCTTTTTTGGGGTGTTAGTTCTAGAAGGTCTTGTAGGTCTTCATAGAACCATTCAACTTTAGCTTCTTCAGCATTATTGGTCAGGGCATAGACTTGGATTACTGTGATATTGAATGGTTTGCCTTGGAAACAAACAGAAATCATCCTGTCATTTTTGAGATTGCATTCAAGTACTGCACTTTGGACTCTTTTGTTGATTATGATGGTTACTCCATTTCTTTGGAGGGATTCCTGCCCGCAGTAGTAGATATAATGGTCATCTGAGTTAAAGTCACCCATTCCAGCGCAACAATTATTATTATTGTTATTATCGAAAATTTATAATATTTTAGTTTCTAAGGGAGGGGGCAATTATGATGAACAAGACAGAGAAGTCCTTGCTGTCTTGGTCTTTACATACTGTTGCTCTTCAGTCGCTCACTCGTGTTCAACTCTTTGCAACCCCATGGATTGAAGCATGCCAGGCTTCCATGTCCTTCCATGTCCTTCATCTCCCAGAGGTTTGCTCAACCTCATGTCCATTGAGTCAATGATGCCATCCAACCATCTCATCCTTTGTCATCCCCTTTTCCTCATATCTTCGATCTTTCCCAGCATCAGAGTCTTTACCAGTGAGTCAGCTCTTCACAGCAGGTGGCCAAAGTTTGGAGCTTCAGCATCAGTCCTTCCAATGAATATTCAGGATTGATTTCCTTTAGGATTGACTAGTTTGACCTCCTTGTTGTCCAAGGGACTCTCAAGAGTCTTCTTCAGCACTACAGTTTGAAAGCATCAATTCTTTGGTGCTCAGGCTTCTTTAGAGTCCAAATCTCACATCTGTACATGACTACTGGAAAAAACCATAGCATTGACTATAAGGACTTTGTTGGCAAAGTGCTCTCTGCTTTTTAATACACTGTCTAGGTCTGTTATATCTTTTCTACCAAGGAGCAAGCTTTAAACACTAGGGTGAAGAAATAGACAACAGATTATTAAGCAAATAATAATTATAAGAACAGCAAATGATAATAAGTTCTTTGAAGGAAATACAGTAGGAGGTGATGTGATAAAGTCTGACTCCAGGTGGGGAGGACAGCTTATGTTGTCTGAGTGGTCAGGACCAGCTTCACTGAGGAGGTGGTACTTGGGCTAATGTACAAAGGCCAAGAAAGAACAGGCCATGTGGAGATTTGAAGAGCAAGAAATTCAAGAGAAGAAACAGCCAGAAGAAAACCCCTGGTGAGGAAAAGCTTAGTGTTTTAAAAACACATAAACAATAAAAAAGTGATGGTAGAAAGAACAGAAGAAGGAGAAAGTAGAGACAGATGAGACTGGAAACTATGTGAGGTTTACAGTCCTTGGCCAGGAGATGAGGTTTTGTTCTGGGAGTTGAGGGATATGTTTGGAGAATTTTAAACAAGAGGATGACAGTATTTAATTTGAATTTAAAAAGGAGTATTTTGGCTACTATACAGAGACTAATTATAAGGAGGAAAGAGAATAAGCCAGAAATCTGGTTCAATATTTTGTTCCTTATTAATTAGAATGGTTATAATTATAAAAAAGTCAATAAGAATATGATTATATTATCAATACACAAACAATTCCAGAATGATTCTCTTGTCTCACAAATCCCATTCAGGAACCAGGGTCTTGCCATCTTTTAGCAGGTTGTGCTCAGCATATTAACTTGGTTCTCACGCTTCTGTTCTCTTGTTTACCAGACAGCTGCCTCAGTTCCAGGCATCTCACTTAGACACACACCTAGGTGATGGAGGGACTGTCCTGTCCTCTAGTGATTCTCTTTATTAGTAAGGGAAAACTCTTTCTGAAGCCCCTTCCTAGAGACCAGGATTGAGACACATGTCAAGGGGGACTAGAATGATCAAAGTTGTGTTAAACCCTCTATGGTTCTCTCCTTTCAATGAGCACATAGAAAGACAAATGTTGAACAAAATCAAGACTTATCAACAAGGAAGAAGAGAGGCAACTCACAGTGTCTCCTGTGATTGATTGGATTACTCTGAGTAATTACTCTGGATAACTCAGATAACTTTTAAACGCCTTTGTTAAACTATTTTTGACAGAGGGGAGACGTTGGGTAATAATATATATATTTTAATCATAGTCTAGATTGAATTTTAGAAACACTATAATTCATAGTAGGTCTTCCTGAGTTTGTCAGTTAACATCTTCTTGATCACTGAGCTCTCTTTTGTTGTCTTTGGGTCTGAGACAAAAGATGGTAACTGGCAAGTAGGGGTGACATTGTCGCTGCTCCATGGGTTGGTCCATCTGAGACTGATATGAATCAGTTCAATCCGGGTCCACTCCCTCATCCTCTTTGTCATTTTCCTCTTGCTTATGAATGTGCCCATCTCCGTTTGTATATGATGGTGACCTGACAGTTCCTCTCCTCCTGAAATCAGCTGGCATTGCTCTCTATGATTGCCCTTGCTCTGGCTTCCTTTGGCCAAGGTTCTGGCCCTGCAACTTTGTCATGAAACTCTGTGCTTATTCTTTTGTCTTCACTGCTGCTGCTGACCCCTTCCACAGCACTGCCAATCTTCCGTTTAGCTGGAAGAGGGCTATTTCTTAGGGAGCCTCCAGGCTGCAGTTCTGGATTCCTTTCTGAAGCCAGAGTGCTACTTCTATCCTATGAGGTGTCTCATTGCTGTCATAACACAGCCAGTATAGTCATGTCTTACTCAAGTTAGTTTGTGTTTGATTTCTTTCCCTTGTTACCAATGTTCATGACTAAATATACTTACCCTGAATAAATTGTATTCTAGATGAGAGGAGGTAAGTATAGATAAGTAAGGATTATAAAGGAAGAGTGCCTTGTCCTATTGGATCAGCTGAGTCAGGGACAGTGCTGGGCAGAATTTTCTGGGCTGTCAGTTTGGTAATCCTTCTACTTGCTTGAAGCCTGTGAAATTTCTTTCCCTATCCAGCTTCAGTCATTATTTAAAATCATTCAAGTCAATGTCACTAGGCTCGCCCAAGAGAAGCAGGCAATTGCAAAGTCAGCTCCTGTGTGTGACTTCTGCAACTTGACTGTCAGGCTTTGTTGAGTTGCTCAACTGTAAGTGCCTTTTAGCTGGACACTGGGTCTGGTTATATGTACATATCAGGTAAATAATGACCCAACCAGAAAGATTCAAGAAGAAATTACAAGACCCTCTTGCTTTTCATATTTCCATAAACAGCTGAAGTCACAACATCCATAAAAGAAGCAAAATCCGACTGTCATCTAGGAGAGAGGAAGGGCATATAGCAACTCATTATCATATCCTCTTGAATTTGTTGACAACATCAGCTATAAATTGAGTCACTCAGCATGGTAGAAGGAAATGGCAACCCGCTCCAGTGATCTTGCCTGGAGAATCCCAGGGACAGGGGAGCCTGGTGGGCTGCTGTCTATGCGGTTGCACAGAGTCGGACACGACTGAAGCGACTTAGCAGCAGCAGCAGCAGCAGCAGAATAAAAAGCGGAGAAGGCAATGACAGAGAAGTACTGGAGAACCCACTCCAGTACTCTTGCCTGGAAAATCCCATGGTCAGAGGAGCCTGGTGGGCTGCAGTCCATGGGGTCGCTAAGAGTTGGACACGACTAAGCGACTTCACTTTCACACATTGGAGAAGGAAATGGCCACTCACTTCAGTGTTCTTGCTTGAAGAATCCCAGGGACAGGGGAGCCTGGTGGGCTGCCATCTCTGGGGTCGCACAGAGTCAGACATGACTGAAGCGACTTAGCAGCAGCAGCAGCATGGCAGGGGCCACAGACCGGATACATTTTGATAATGCTGATGATTAACTGAAACAGTTCAGGACAAGATCATAGACTCTTCGGATGAAAGGAATCCTCAGGTATGTTTCATTTTCTGCCTATGACCATGTAGTTCAGGGATGCTTAATTTAAATTCTAGACTTCAGGGACCTTACAGACCTGCTAAAATAATATGTATACTTTATAAGTCTGGGCAATTTTTGATAAAGAAGATTGTTAATAGCTTCCATTAGATTCTTAAAATGGGCCTGTGACTAAATAGAGTTAGTCGTTGAGGTACAACCTCTTCCCCTCCCGTGTGTGGGTTCTTACAGCATCCCTTCCCGTGTATGAACACTCTAGTTAGAGAACCCTCCTTCCCTCCTCCTGCTCCCCTCTTTTCCTTTTGAAAAGCAACCAGTTTGGTGCCAGCTTCTCAAACGATAGTACTCAGAGTCGTGAGGTATGTGAAGAGGGATGGGAGCTCTAGGACAAACCAGGACCATCTTCCCAGAAGGAAACTGTCACTAGAAGATGCGGACAAAAACTCATTTTCATGTTTAAGGACAAATCGCATATATGATGATAGAGTGAACATGTACAATTTACATGAATTTGTAAGTTAGAACATGAAGCTTGCATCCAGACGTTCCTCTGGAATCTTCCCTCAGCCAACAAATAAGGCTAATAAAATGCCCCACTGCGTTGTGGGCTTTAAGTAAATGAGGACTGAGGGGTGCCTGACTCACTGTAGGCCTGTTCTCAATGGTACTGCCCCCTAACCCCACCCCTAAGATTTATATGATGAGCTGAAATCTGCCTCCAGGAAACTAGTCCTAGTTCTGTCTTCTGGGGCCTTGGGATTGTGGATAGCCATCTTTTCCCTTCCTTCAGTACAATTCTTTGGTCGCATTAAAAAATTGTGGTAAAATATGCATAACATAAACTACATTCTAACCCCCTTCTTAAAGTGCCCCATTCTATGGCATTTAGTACCTTCACAGTGATGGGTGACCATCACCATTATCTAGTTCCAGAGCTTTTTCATCACTTCACATGGAAGCCCTGTGCTGGTGAAGCATCACTTCTTTCTCCCTTCCCTCCAGCCCCTGGGAAACAATATCCTGCTTTCTGTTGCTGTGGATTTGCCTGCTCTGGATATCTCATGTAAATGGAATCCTTTTGTTTCTGGTTTGTTTTCCTTGAGCTCAGAGAAATAAAGGGACCAAGAGACTTTAGGTGAAAGGAAGGCCTAAGGGACTGACAAGTGGGGAGGAGCACTAAGGGATCGACAAAGGTGAACACAAACATATTTGGCCTCATACTGTAGCCCCAGGTCCTGGCTTTTATGCCTGGCTATCAGAATCCAGCCCTGTTGCTGCAGGCACACAAGGCCTGGCAAGATCATCACTGCCAGGCATCTGAATATCGAGTCTAGGCCAGAGGCATCTGTCAGATCCAAGGTCGGCTTGGGCAGCACGTGCTCAGGAAGCAATCTTTCAAGCTCGCTGAGTCCAGCTGGATGCCATGCTCCGTTTATCCTTGTATGGCACAGTGGAGCCTCGTTATAGGAGCCGCACTTGCCTGAACATTCACAGGGAAGGCAAACCAGACTGGCCTGGCCGTCGTGGCCTTTGGAAAAGCAGAAAGGCTGCTCATGTGTGCAGCCAGCACGCTGCATGGGTAATTAAATCACTCCCGAGGAAAATCTTGTTTGAGCACTAAAGGTCACGGCTATGATTCGTCTGTGATTCTTTGTCAATACGTTTTTCTAACCAAGTACCACATAAAGAGTCCATTATATGGGCTTCGGGGCTGCCTGCTTGCCCAGGGATGGGAAGGAAAAAATTTGTGGGCTGGCCCTGTTACATGCACCATTTAACACAGCACAATTGCCCTCCCTCCTCGAGGAGTCTGCCTTTTGTTGACTCAAGTCCTAATTCATGTGGGGGGAGTTTAGTGTAACTAGAAGTTTAGGGTCTCATAAAAGGCTTTAACTAGTTTCACAAAGATACTCACAGATGCCTGAACAGTAAACACTGGAAAGGCCCACTGCTGGGTTAGAAGTTGGGAGAATGGAGCCTGAATTGCGTTTGTGTTTTGCTTTAATGGTTCCAGTAAATGACTAGGCTAAACCCAGGATTTGCACTTTCCCCCTGGGTCCTCCCCTATCCTTTCTCACACAGAGCACCAGAAAAACCACTGGATCAAACTCGGACTTAGGGCTTGAGAGTTGGGGGCATTTTCAGAGGTCTTTGAGGAAACTGGTGTTGGATGGCAGCTCGAGCAATTGGCCCCCTTGTGGGAGCAGGTGAACCACAGAGCCTTGACTGTGACTGTTAGACCTTATGGTCTTTTCCTAGGACCTGTCGCTCCAAAGATCACCGAGACTCAGATTCAATGCAAACAGCAGGAGGATTTATTGGGCCGGCGCGCCGGGGTTCAGTCACCTCCAGGGAGGAACGAACCCCGAACAGTCGTTACAGAGCATTTTTAAGCACATAAACCACAAATGGGTGCAGCTAGGGTGGGAACAGTCTGATTGGTGCGCAGGTCCTGACCTTTACAGGGATAGGCTCGTTTGCTACCAGGTCTAAACGGCTGGTCAGGGCCACATTCCGACGGCCTGGAAGAACAACTTCTTGGAAAGTCCCCGAAGGGAAAACAACCCCTGAGAGAGCCTAAAGGCCATAATGCATGAGATAAGAACCTGCCATATTGCATGAGGTAAGAACCTGCTCTCAAGGGTTTAGCAAAAATTTTAACTTTTCCTCTCATGATAACCCAACCCTCCAGAAGGAAAGGAGAATTCCCAGTTGCTCAGGTACAGTCCAAGTGGAGGAGCTTCTCCTCCTATGGAAACTCCAGCGCAATCCCCACCCCCTCCATGAAACCCTAAATAATGTAAAGTTTTATTTTTCTCTGAAGTAAAGTTAAGACCAGGGTAGATGGCGGCTTCATGACAGCATCAGAGACCTAGGTGCCTTTGATCTCTCTGCTGTTCCATTCTTTAGTGTGTGGGCCGTGTGTTAGCTGGGACTGCATCTGTTGCATTTAGTGTAAAAAACAGAAAAATATGTCCTTTTAATTTTTCCTCTTCCATGAAAGAATTCTGGAGGCAAGGATTGCCTTGAAGGGATCAGGCTCCTTCCAGGTGATCACTCTGCTGTTCCTGGGGTGGGGTTCTCATCCTCAGGGTGTCCTAACTATCAGATCTGAATTCTAGGCAACTTGGTAGGGAAGAAGGGTACACTCTGACCTTGTTAATGTTTTAAAAAAAAGCCCAGAGTTTAGAGGCTGGGGAGATGACTGTGATTACCAGTAATTGAGATCAAACTAAGATGAAGTGGTGATTTTATTGACTTATTCTATCTAAAATGCATGAAGAAGAATGAGCCCACAAATATGTGAGTCCACACTTGGAGCTAGGATGCTGGGTTCACATCTTGGTAATCAATGTGACCTTAGGCCTCAATTTTCCCATTTATGCATCAAAGGGGTTCGATTTTCAAAAAACCAGATCATAAAGCTGGGCTCCCTTAGATTAAGGATGAATGAACCAAAATGGGCTCACTGGCAGGTTAGGTGTCCACCAAGAGGATGAATCCATAGCAAAATGCTGAGTGGAATCTAGGAAATGGAGCAGAAAAGTAGAGAGCCAGTAAGGTAGGACAGCTAGCATGTGAAGCTAGAGATGGTAGGCTGCAGAGGAAATGGAAGAAATGCATTTGGGACTGAGGTAGCCAGAAATCAGTGTGTTAGTCGCTTAGTTGTGTCTGACTCTTTGCGACCCCATGGACTTTAGCCCACCAGGCTCCTCTGTCTGTGGGATTCTCCTGGCAAGAATACTGGAGTGGGTTGCCATTTCCTTCTCCAGGGGGATCTTCCTTACCCAGGGATCAAACCCAGGTCTCCTGCATTGCAGGCGGATGCTTTACTGTCTGAGTACTAGGGAAGCCTGAAATCACAGTTGCTGCTGCTGCTGCTGCTAAGTCGCTTCACTCATGTCCGACTCTGTGCGACCCCATAGACAGTAGCCCACAAGGCTTCACCGTCCCTGGGATTTTCCAGGCAAGAATACTGGAGTGGGATGCCATTGCCTTCTCCCGGGGTCAAATGAGACTGTGTGAGAACTGATTCAGTGCTGGGGCGCCATCTGCCCAACACCCCTCTTCTGTCTGAGCTTTCTGGATCTGAGAGAATTACTCAAAGTGGGTGGAACCTCTCAGTTTAGGTGTTCAGATCTGGTGTTCAGATCTCCTATAGCTCTAAAATGGCTGTTGGTCTAAGTTGAATCCAGAGGTGATAAAAATGCTGAGGAAACGTAGCTGGCCTGGGAGCTGACGCCTCTGACCCCTCTGGTCCTCCCTGATCTTTAAGTGAAGCCATAGGCTTCACTGACTCTGGAATAGGAATGGGCAAGACTGGTTTCAAGATATTCAAAGGAAAACAGTTCTCTCTCAGCTCGAGATGAATGGGTTAATCCAACCCAAAAAACCATGGAGAATTTCTGAGAGGAATTGTGTCATCTGGCTTTTAAGATGATGAGACTTGTGTGGTATTTCTCTCTGATTCTCAGGAAAGAAAAAAGTGAGTGAGAATGAGCAAAGACAAAGAAACCGTGCAGAAGAAAATTAAGGGTTGGGTTTTAAACCTCCATGCAGGCAAATATTCTGTGTTGAGGAAGGTGATTTTTTTAAATACTTTCTGAGGATGCCAAGAGTTTTCAGATACTCTCAAGTAAACAAACGGAGTCAGGTGCATGCTTGCAAATAGTTTCTTCAGCTGTCCATGGGCTAGGATTTCAAAAGTCTCCAGAAATCATTGTGCTCTTCAACCACATTCTCTGTAATTACTGTGCATGGAATATGCACTAGTTCTTGATAATCTTATGTTTGATTTGATTGATGGCATGTGCAATAGAGAGGCAGGATTGGGAGAATAAAACAGGGCTGTGTTTCCTTTAAGAAACTCGCCCCTATCTCTCGAGTAATGAGCATTTATTCTGTAGGGGATGGGGGTGGTGGTGGGAGTGGAAGATGGAAAGAGAGGATTTCGGAAGGGGCCATGGATCAATCCAACATGCTGAGCTGTACTGCAGTCAACTAAACCAGATGGAATTTTCTGGTATGATGAGAAAAACTGAGTAGTGTAGTGTTTCAGCAAAACTAAAGGGCATTTTTATTTGCTTCTCTCTTGTATGTCTTGTGACTATCAAAAAATAGAATCAGGACGTGCTTTGGCAGTTAGAGACTTCTATATTTCCAGGTGGAGGCGAATAATTTATTAGGATCTATTTACAACAGGTGAAGTTCCTTTTTTCATGTTAGGAAAAACTACCTTGTTGACAAGGTAAATAGCAAATGAGTCCAAGGACCCTGAAAAAGAATGTTTGGAGGGTTTGCAATAATATCTTGAGGGTTAAATTGTCAAATACCCATGATTTAAGATACATTAATTTCATCCGGTTTATAGTTTAAAATAAGTAGTGAAGAAACAACATTGATTTTCTCTAATCTGCAGAGCTTAAAATTTTTTTTGAGGAAAACAGAGCAATATGAAATTTGGGCAATATTCTGCTAAATGGAGAAAATTCAGTGAACAGAATGGAGGTTATCTTCCATGGCACATTTTCAGGAATTAGAGTGTGTATTGGTTTTCGTTAAGGTTGCAAAGTAGATACCTGAGTAAATGAATGAATAAAAGGTGATCTCTGTTTTTAAGAAGGCAAGATACATTCAAAAAATATAACACATGGCTGCCAAAAATGAAGGCTAATTGAGAAGCCTCAGTTGTGTTCAGAGCTTCACCATCTGCCTGCTACCCCAGGAATAGAAACTTGGGGTCATCTTTAACTTAGTCCTTTCCCTTGTTCCCTACATGTGTTCCTTGATTCCTCCCCCTGGAATTCCCTCCCTCACCTGATCCTTCCCATCCCTCAAGACCAAGGTCAAATGTTGACTTCTGCACAGAGACTTCCCTCANAGCTTCACCATCTGCCTGCTACCCCAGGAATAGAAACTTGGGGTCATCTTTAACTTAGTCCTTTCCCTTGTTCCCTACATGTGTTCCTTGATTCCTCCCCCTGGAATTCCCTCCCTCACCTGATCCTTCCCATCCCTCAAGACCAAGGTCAAATGTTGACTTCTGCACAGAGACTTCCCTCATGTCCTCAGTACAAACTACCTTCTGAGGCTAAATCTCCTTGCAGATTTCTAGTGATCTTGGGTGGACCACATGGAGACTGCCTTTGGCCCAGGTTAGATAAAAGAGAAGAGAATAACAGGTTTTCATCTGTAAGACCAGAGCTGAACTGACTCACTGACCTTCCACCAGAGGCATTTTCAGGCCAGCTGTTCACACCTTCATACCTCACCTGTCTGACAGGAAGAATACAAAAGTGGTAGGTGTGCATCTCCTCAGAAGAATCCTGAGCTTGTGGGCTACACTAGGAAGGAGTGAGAGAGACAGCAAGACAGAGAGAGACACAGTGAGACACACACACACAGAAACAGAGGGACCGAGGCTGGAATGGGCCCTATCCTGGAAGGAAGCAGGCTCAGAGCATCCCACTTCTTCAGCTTCATGATGAAACCAATGCAGCAGGACCGTGTAATATTGAGTGCTAAGTCGCTTCAGTTGTTGCGGGGGTCCAGCCTCCGCGGGGGTCCAGGGGATGGCGGGATGAACGGCGTTGGCGAATTGTCAAGAACGGAGACTGGCCTCTTTAGGACACAGCCGATTTTATTGAATCCACTTGAACTGACCGGNTGGGGGGGTGGGGGTGGGGGGGTGGGGGGGGTGGGGGGTTGGGGGAGGGGCGCACTGGGGAGGGGGAGGAGACCTGAGCCTCCACTAGAGGCCGCCAGACACCACAGAGCAGGATACTGCTATCTGATTGAACAGTAGCCACTTCAGTGGAGTTCTTGCAAACCACTTAGCGGAAGACTGTGTCACACCAAGTCTTAGCCTAAACTTGCACCCTACCCTCTATTTGCACTGAAACTTTTGGTGCTGGATTAAGAGGGACTTTACTTTTAGAAAGCTTTGGTAAAAGATTCTCCTTGAGAGGAAGGGATGTTTCATTACGGAAATCTATTTTTTTTTTTGCAAATGGTTCTTTTCTTACAGAGAAGCTGATAACATAAAAACTACTAGGCACAGTCTCTGGTGTTCTCAGAGATATTAGAGATGACTGAGTTGTCAGTATAATCTCAGGGGCAGAGCCTTTTTCACTGGACTTTTGATAGATTGTGTTGGATGCTTGTCAGTCACCACGAGAAGTTCCTGGATTAGGGAACAGCAGGAAGATGCTTCACCTTTGTCTGTTTCTGGGACACGTAAGCACTTCAAGAGCCATCTCTTTAGCACTTGGGTACCTAATCAATTGCGTATCTCAATTTTGATTTTTTGATACAGTCTCTTGAGTCTTAGGTGTTAGATACAATGAACATGATGAGTAGCTTGGAAATGCTCTCCTGTCCTGTCGAAGTGAGCGGTTAGCATCCTTTCTGTGGCCCAAGGCCTGTGTGCATGCGTGTCAACTCACTTCAGTCGTGTCCGACTCTTTGTGACCCCAGGGACTGTAGCCTGCCAGACTCCTCTGTCCATGTGATTCTCCAGGCAAGAACACTGGAGTGGGTTGCCACACCCTCCTCAGGGAAGCTTCTCGGCCCAGGGATCGAACCTGCATCTCCTGTAGCTCCTGCATTGCAGGTGGATTCTTTATCACTGAGCCACAGGGAAGCCAAGGCCTGTCACCCTCCTTAATAGTTATCTCATCTTAAAACCAGATTAAAAACCTTCAATGGATCCCCTTGAGTCCAAACTCCTTAGCCTGGGATCTGAGGGCTTCATTAGCTAAAGTTTGTCTTGATGTCAGCTGTCACCTGGAATATCCTCTTAGCCTGATACTCTTGCTTGCTTGCTTACTAAGTCATNAGTTATCTCATCTTAAAACCAGATTAAAAACCTTCAATGGATCCCCTTGAGTCCAAACTCCTTAGCCTGGGATCTGAGGGCTTCATTAGCTAAAGTTTGTCTTGATGTCAGCTGTCACCTGGAATATCCTCTTAGCCTGATACTCTTGCTTGCTTGCTTACTAAGTCATTTCAGTCGTGTCCGACTCTGTGAGACCCCATAGATGGCAGCCCACCAGGCTCCCCGTCCCTGGGATTCTCTAGGCAAGAACACTGGAGTGGGTTGCCATTTCCTTCTCTAATGCATGAGGATGAAAAGTGAAAGTGAAGTCACTCAGTTGTGTCCGACTCTTAGTGACCCCATGGACTGCAGCCCACCAGGCTCCTCCATCCATGGGATTTTCCAGGCAAGAGTACTGGAGTGGGGTGCCAGTGCCTTCTCCGCCTGATACTCTAGCTATGGGAAAATGAGTGTTGTTCATGGAGCACACCAGGTTTCTTCCACACCTTTGTGCTTTTGTGTATAATAGTACCCAAAATATCCTTCCCCTTTGTCCATCTAGTAAAAACCCACTTGTATTTCAACACTTACCCCCTCCCTAAATTCTTCCCTGAACTTCTAAGAAATCCCAACTCTATATCCCTTATAATACTTCTGGTGCACCATGTTTATAGCCTCTTTAGGGTTTTGTTGGCATGATTTTATCATGTGGCTGTCACCATTTCTAGAAAGAACTCTAAAGGCAAGGACTACATCCCAGCTTGCTCTGTGTGCCTAATGCCTGGTGTCTAACCCTCAAGAAGTGTTTACTGAGTAAATGCAGTGGGCTTTGATTTCTGCAAAAATTTTGTAGTATTGCTAGTCTGACAATGATGACAGATAGCTGTTTTCCAGGAAGCTGGATGTGGCTCTATTGAGGAGAAAGATTTCAGCTCATGATTGGGAAGACTTTGACTTCAGGTCAAAGGAACCACTGAATTATCACCATCAAAAAACTGGGAAAAGAATTTTAATGCAATTTATCATGTATGGTCTCATTTAAAGAGATTTTGTTGCCATTAGCAGGTCAGCCAACCAAGACCACACCCTCATTTGAGAAGCTCCAAACAAGTTCTTGAAATTAACTTCTGGAGAAGTCTTGCTTGAAGGGTAGGTTCCAAGCAAACTGTAACACTGGGACATTTGCCTTTACCCAGCAGTTTTTCCTCCTCCCTCATTCCCACCCTGATCTTTCAGATTGCTACTAAGAGATTCAAGGTGCCCCTTTGACTTCCTTTTGAAGATCATAATCGAATCCTTTTGATTATTAATTTGCCTTACAGTGTATTATAATTACATGTTTGTATGGTTATAACACCTATGAGATCTTTGGGCTTCTGGAGGTCAGGAAAGTATATCATGTTTACTTTTTCAGGTAAACACGAAAATATGTCATGCTTATCCTTGGGCTCTATATAGTGCTGCCATGAAAGTGAAAGTGCTAGTCTCTCAGTTGCGTCCGACTGTTTGTGACCCCATGGACTGTGCAGCCCACCAGACTCCTCTGTCCACGGAATTCTCCATGCAAGAATACTGCAGTAGGTAGCCATTCTCTTCTCCAGGGGATCTTCCTGACCAGGGATTGAACCCAGTCTCCTGCATTGCAGATGGATTCTTTACCATCTGAGCTACCGATAAATGTTAGTTGAGAGACAGCCCTGGTAGTCCAGTGGTTAAAACTTCGCCTTCTGATGTACAGGGTACAGGTTCAATCCCTGGTTGGGGAGCTAAGATCCCACATGACTGAAAACCAAAACATAAAACAGAAACAATATTGTAGCAAATTCAATAAAGACTTTAAAAATGGTCCACATAAAAAAATTCTAAAAAAATATTAGTTGGATAAATGTATAAATAAAAAGTATAGAGATTTCCTACCTCGTACTATGTTTTAAGAAATTTCCTTGAATTTTCCTAGAAAAGACTATTCTATTTTTCTAATTTTTAGATTAAGCAAAAGCACACAAAACTTAGCACTCTTCTCACGACTGCCCTAATTCACTAGTGGAACTGGAAGATTTTATACCCTCCATCTGTGGAGTGCTTTATAGTTTAAAAGGCATAATCACCACCTTTTCTCTCATTTGACCTTTCCAATGACCCTGCGAAAGAAGTGTTACTCTCAGCAGTTTACCAATGAAAAAACTGGTGCTCAGAGAGGTTAGCAATACTCCTGAAGTTGCACAGCTAGCAATTTCCTGAGCCAGAACTAGAACTTCTTTTGAAGATAACTCGCTGTCCATAGGGTTGCACAGAGTCGGACACAGCTGAAGCAACTCAGCATGCATGCTTGCATTGGAGAAGGAAATGGCAACCCACTCCAGTATTCTTGCCTGGAGAATCCCAGGGACAGAGGAGCCTGGTGGGCTGCCTTCTATGGGATCGCACAGAGTCGGACACGACTGAAGTGACTTAGCAGCAGCAGCAGCAGCAGGAGCAATGTTCTTTTCATTATAATACACAGCCTTCCCAGCTTAGTCACTGCTGGGCCTAGTGAGGTCTCTGATGGCAAGGCAATGGCAATTTTGGATGCAAATTTAATTGAAATGTCTTTAAACATGAGGCTGCTATTAGTGTTTTCCATTGTCCTAAGAGTTATGTAGTAAATTATCCTAAAAGCTATGCCTATATTTCAGATACTTTGTTAATAGTACACATACTACAAAACAGAATTACTAAAATACTCTTGGCTCTCTGCTGATACAATGTATGCAAAATATGCTATAAGCTCTCAACTTTTCACTTAAACCTAAGAGCATTGGGAAAATTCAGTAAAGTGAAGATATCACAGTCTCTTCAATTTTGTGTATTTGCTCTATCTGTAGTATTAGGCAAATATGAAACTTTGTCATATCTATGCAATGTTTAACAATGAAATACTTGGGAAAATAGCAAACCAAATGCATGTTGTGCAGTAAATTAGGAAATTTGACTTTTTATAACCTTGAGCATTGTCAGATTCTCTACAATGCTTCTAAATCCTTTTGCTTTATGGTTTTCATATATCTGCTAGAGATAAGTGTATGTAAAATTGGATATTTTCCAGGCAATATGTCTTTCATTTGTAGCTCTTGAGCTCAGCTATATGCAGTAATGTATTTGTGTTTTAGAATGCTGACTATGGGATAAAGTACTACACTTAAATATACAATACTTCTACCAACATTCCTTAAACTATTTGGATAAACGTGGCTGTGACTTCTATATAATTTATTGTACTCTGTCAAGTCATACTTATAACTCCCACTTTGTATTTTAGAAATTTGAAAACGTATCTTATTTCTACTACTAGAATATGGTTTCCTTGAGGGCGACTTCTGTAACATTTACAACTGTGTTTAGCTACCAGTAGTAGAAAAGTTTGCTAAAAGGCTGAAACAAATAGGGGTTGAATTATTTCATAGAACAATACACTCAGAGGAAAGCAGCTCCTAGGGTTCACTAATTATATTAGAACAAATTTTGTTGCAGTTTTCTTGGTCTTTTCCTCATGTTGTTACCTCATGGTTGCAAGAGGGCTACTGTCCCTCCAGTCATCAAGTCATCACTAAGGGCAGAAAGAAGGGGAAGTAGGCAGGAGCTATTTGCCATCCTTTTTATCTCTCAGAAACCTGCTAGTAGACTTTTGACTTACTGTCTCCTTGGCCAGAGCCATGACCTGACCACTCTCCATTGCAACAAAGGCTGGTAAAGTGCATATTTAACTTTTGAAGCTTTACTGGGGGAAGGTGGCAAGGCAGAAGGTGGTTGGGAGGGACTGTTGGCTCAGCCAACCAGCAGTCATCTCCCTGAATCTCCTGTAGCTCTAAAACTGTGCTTAAACTGCATAGGTACTTTAAATGGATAAAATGACTTCATTATAATCCAATTGAGGGATTATTATGTTGGCTTTGTTGCTGTAGGTTTTCAGGGGAAAAGAACTAATGTGAGTGCCTGTGATGTGCTAGTAGGCAGTCCACATGCTTTGAATCATTTAAGCCTCAGAACAATCCCCATTTTACAGCTAAGAAAACTGGAGCTCAGGTGGATTAAGAAGCTTGAGGTTGTAGTTAGTGAGGTGAAAAGACACTTTTCAAACACATCCATCTGATGCCAAAGCCCAAGCTCTCTCTAGTCTACCACCTGACTCTTGAATGATTCAAATCACACGTTATGAAGATCCTCCTAGTATGCTGGCACATCCTGCATACTCTTTATAATTGTGAAATGGAAAGTCTGACTCAATACTGTCAGTGACTTTCTGTGATAAAGTCATAGGCTGTAACATCATTAGACATTCTAAACTACATTTGTTTTTGAAAAAAGTATGTCTGTTTAAGCAGAGGTTAAATGAACTTCCTAGTTTGGGTTGAGTGAGAGGTAAGGCTTATGCCAGTCTCTGCTACATTTAAGGGTAGAGGCAGCACATCACCTTGGATCTGACTTTGTGCAGGGAAGGGTCATTTCCATGGTGCTTCTTAGTTATGCAAACTGAAGGTGAGTACATACTCCTTGCTTTAGGAGGGCAGAAGGACCTTTTGTGGCTTCCTTTGGAGAGTCAGCCTGAGTCCAAAGCCTTCAGGCCAGAGAGTGCTGAGACTTCAACCCCTGCTTCTGAGATTGGTATTAAGGAAACTGATTGGTTGGTCCACTGGCAGAAGATACCAGTGGATTAAAGACAGTTCCTCCAAAGGAAGTTTGAGATGGTGAGCAGAGCCAACGCAGCATGTGGCAAAGACTCAGGAGTCCTCTGGTAGGGTGACCTAAGCAGGGGAACAGGACTGAATAAATGAATAGAGACTGGGAGCACCAGGCCTCCCCACAGCACACAAAGCACAGAGACAGCTGGTAGAACTGGTCCTCCCCTGTGACATCTTGCAGCTGTAGGAGGCTATAGCAGCAGTGGACTGACAAACTCTACAGTTCTCTGCTTGCCTGGGGTCTGGTCAAGACAATGTCCTGTGCACTGGGTAAGCCCAGGAGCTTTGGAGTGGGCTGTGAGAATCCAAGCAGGAAATCCCCAGTTTGCACCTCCACAGGGTTAATATAGGGTCTGAAGTCATGCTCTGGAGAAGAAGCAACTGTATTTTATAGGGAGTTTATCATTTATGGGGGCTTCCCAGGTGGCTCAGTGGTAAAGAATCTGCCTTCAATGTAGGAGATGCAGGTTAGATCCCTGGATCAGGAAGATCCCCTGGAGGAGGAAATGGCAACCCACTCTAGTGTTCTTGCCTGAAAAATCCCATGGACAGAGGAGCCTGGTGGGCTACAGTTCATGGGGTCACAAAAGAGTCAGACACAACTGAGTAACCTATAACCGAGTGTAGGTTATATCTTGAAAGTCAATAACAAAAATACTGCTCTGCTGATGAATTGATATTATATGTTTCCAGGCCTACAGGTGGAGGCAGATAAAAGCACAGCTAGATAATTTGGTATTAAATTGTTGGGTCTGGAACCTAGAGGTAGAGAAAAATGTTAATAAAGGCATCTCTTTCAGGGGAAGTGAGTCCTGATGCACAAAGACAAGACAGAAAGGGAGATTACAGAAGATCACTCCAGGGGGTCAGTGTGTGTGCACACACAGAAAGCACAGAGTGACTACATTGATAGGAAACAAGGGGTGGAACAGATGGGAGCAGAGATTAGTGGGGTTAACTATGTAATTTATTATTTGTATTTGAATAGGTAATATGTTCACATGTTCAAAATTTGAATCATTCGAAATTGTGTAATAAAAGTGAATTCATTCCTGTCCTACCCACTCAGTTCCTTACCTTAGAGACAACCAAGATTTGAGGTCCTTACACACCTCTGGAGAGATATTTTATGCATATGTAAGTAAGTGTGTGTGTGTGTATGTGTGTGTGTGTGTGTGTGTGTAGCTGCAACATTTACATAGTTGGTTTTATAGCACATATATCATTTTCCATCTTGCTTAAAAAACTTGGCAATATGATTTGGAGATCATTTCATATTAATATAGAGGGAGCTTGCCATTTGTTTTTCTTTCTTTAGAGCTTTGAACAACCCATTGCTGGATGTGCTGTACTTTAGCCAGTCCTCTCTTTATGTGCATTTTTGAGTGTTGCCGATGTTTTGCAATGATTAGTCTTGGGTGTACCTACTGTGTGTGTGTGTGTGTGAGAGAGAGAGAGAGAGACAGAGAGAGAGAGACAGACAGAGTGTTGCTAGCATGAAGATTTGTTTATAAGGATCCCAACTCTGCTCTGCAGCTACTAAACAGATCGTGAAGGCTCCCATTAGATTTGGTCATGTGTGCTCAGTTGTTCAGTTATATCCGACTCTTTGTGACTCCATGGACTGTAGCCCACCAGGCTCTTCTGTCCATGGAATTCTCCAGGCAAGAACACTGGAGTGGGTTGCCATTTCCCTCTCCAGGGGATCTTCAGATTCAGGGATCTAACCCATGTCTCATGCGTCTCCTGCATTGGTAGGCAGATTCTTTACCCCTGCACCATCTGGGAAGCAGCTATTAGATTTAGTTGAGCCTAAAAACTCTACTATAATGGTTGACAGGAAGGTTTAGAGAACCATGCTTGTTTTCCATTTTGCCTCTCCGAGACCTCCTAATTTTCCCTCACAGTTTGGGGATGGATGACATTATGATTTTCAGACTGTAGTAAGAAAGCAGCCTAAGTAGATATCTCTAGATCTTCTAAGACTGGTTATTTCTCACTCTCTCACAGTCTCTGCAGGTAAAGGAGATGTTTGATTTGATGGTGTGATCACTAATCTAGAGCCAGAAATCCTGGAATGTGAAGTCAAGTGGGCCTTAGAAAGCATNGATGCTAAAGCTGAAGCTCTAGTACTTTGGCCACCTCATGCGAAGTGTTGACTCATTGGAAAAGACTATGATGCTGGGAGGGATTAGGGGCAGGAGAAGAAGGGGACGACAGAGGATGAGATGGCTGGATGGCATCACTGACTTGATAGGCATGAGTCTGAGTGAACTCTGGGAATTGGTGATGGACAGGGAGGCCTAGCATGCTGCGTTTCATGGGGTTGCAAAGAGTTGGACAGGACTGAGCGACTGAACTGAACTGAACTCAAAAGACATCCCTTTCATAACAGGTCTAAGAAAGAGGCAAAGTAGAGATTTTGGTAGCAAGGAGGGTTGGGCTGGGAGAGCAGATAATCAGGCCAAGGAGAAGCTGAAATTAAGACTTGTTATGGTGGATCTACTTGTAGATATTTGAGAGTTGGTTGTAATTGAATTTTTATTGTTCAATCAGAATGCAATATATCCACTGCTCTTTAAAATTTTTAATTGAGGAGACATATTAAAGTTTTAAATTACTAGATCTATTTTGCCTTGATTGGTCACTATATAAAAGCAGGCAGAGTCCATCTATAGCAGCTCCTAATAGTTCCCTACCATCAATCAAAGTATGTTTCTCCATTTTATTTCTTGCCTCTACTATTAACTTGTCACTACCAACCTGCTTTTATTCTTTCACATGCTGTGTGATGGATTAAACTAGTTAGCTAGCCAGATAGATTATAAGGGATACATTAACACTTAGTATTTTTGACGGAGCACTGAGCCAAACAAAAGCTATTTCTTACAGAAGACAATGAAGCCTGCTGTTCTCCATGTGTCCGTGTGGTTCTCACTTTCTCTGAGTGGGTAGATAATAGCCATGTAATCATTTTAGTGCAGACGCATTTAATTAGCATCTTTCTTAACAGGTTTCTCTTATCGCCTGATGGTCAGTTCTCTGAGTAGCCAGGATCGTTATTTCAGGCTTTCCTCTCCGCTGCCCCAGGATCTATTTTTGGCAGAATGAATGAGAAACTCCTGAAGCAAACTAAGTCCATCAGGTTTTTGTTCCTAAGAAATGGACCTCCGGGTTTCTGAGCAGGAAACTCCAGAGGTTTTCTCCAGGTGCTCAGTGTTTTAGTGGCCCCAAGTACCTGACGTTTATTGTCTGCTATTTAGAGGCAGGACCACATCGCCGGGCTGCTCGGCAGATACCCTGACACGCGCACAGCGAATCTGGGGCCTGGCCGCTCGCTCTGCCTCATCAGGGGAGACTGCTGGCCTGTGATTGGCCCCCAGGTGATCCTCATTGCTGCTCAAGACCCACACCCGCGCGCAGGAGACACCGGCTCGGTCTGAGAGGCTCTGATTGGTCCGCCTCCCCAGAGAAGCCACACCCTTTCTTTCTCCGCGATCTTGGGGAAGGGTGGAGAAAGTCTTTGATTCTGCTCCCTGCGACCCAGTGACTGTTCTAGAGGGATTCTAACACCTTTGGTCACCTCGACCCACATCTTTGGTAATGTTTGGTGTCTGAGCACAGGGCTCAGTTATATTGTCTGGCTTTCATACTTCCCTGTGAATTCCAAATTCCCGGGGCTGGCTCATTCGAGTCTAGGAGGAAAAAAAAAAACACTGGAAGGAGCTGAGGGAAAGGTTAGTTGTCTGTTTTCTGATCACCCCGGTTGTTCAGGAAAGCCATCCAGACCCGGAGCTCTGGTACTGTAAGCTTGCTGCTGACTCTGTCACTGTGGCGGGTGGTAGTTGTGGAATGAAAGTTGACCCCCATCACAAGCACCCAGAGGCTGGCCTGTGCCACACTGGCTAGCAAGGTGGGGCAGGTAGAGGATGAGAGTGGGTAGTGCAGCTGGGGGCCTTTCCTCCCTGTTTGTTCTTCTGGGCGGAAACTGGGTCACATCCACCTCTTTCCCCACAGAAGAGTAACGGCAGGACTTAGAATATGCAGCTGCTTGGCTATCACTCCACATTCTGCCTGATCTTAGTTCCCCTACCAGGGATTAAACCCAGGGCCTCAGCAGTGAAAATGCTGAGGCCTGACTACTGGACCAGCCAGGGAATTCCCCCCTGTTACCTTCTACTGCTGCTGCTAAGTCGCTTCAGTCGTGTCCGACTCTGTGCGACCCCAGAGATGGCAGCCCACCAGGCTCCCCCATCCCTGGGATTCTCCAGGCAAGAACACTGGAGTGGGTTGCCATTTCCTTCTCCAATGTGTGAAAGTGAAGTCGCTCAGTCGTGTCCGACTCTTAGTGACCCCATGGACTGCAGCCTACCAGGCTCCACCATCCGTGGGATTTTCCAGGCAAGAGTACTGGAGTGGGATGCCATTGCCTTCTCCATACCTTCTACTAGTAATACTATTAAGAGTTGCAACAGGAACCAATGATATATTCTGTGGGAATGACAATGGGGCTTCTTGCCAGGATTGTTTGAAACTCCAGGTGCCCCAATGACCCATCTTCACGTCATTCATTCCCCTGGAGGTAACATGCTATCTCACATTATTGATCTACCATATGCTGGTACTTTATATACCAGCGCTAGGACTTGACTTCTAAGCTTGAAGAGCCTGCCTTTATATCATAGGTGCTGTTTTAGGTTACGCAAATCTTTCAGTCCTCACCATAGCCTTGTATTGTAGGGCTCTTATCTATCCATGGCACCATTTTCCAACACCCATTTTATTTTTTAAACTGTTATTTTGTATTGGAGTATAGCTGATTAACAAGCAATGTTGTGATAGTTTCAGAACAGTGAAGGGACTCAGCCACGTGCATACAGGTATCCATTCTCCCCTAAAGTCTCCTCCCATCTGGCTGCCACATAACATTGAGCAGAGTCCCATGTGCTATACAGCGCTGCTGCTACTGCTAAGTCACTTCAGTCGTGTCCGACTCTGTGTGACCCCATAGATGACAGCCCACCAGGCTCCCCCGTCCCTGGGATTCTCCAGGCAAGAATACTGGAGTGAGTTGCTATTTCCTTCTCCAATGCATGAAAGTGAAAAATGAAAGTGAAGTCGCTAGGTCGTGTCCGACTCTTAGCGACCCCATGTATTGCAGCCTTCCAGGCTCCTCTGTCTATGGGATTTTCCAGGCAAGAGTACTGGAGTGGGGTGCCATTGCCTTCTCCAGTGCTATACAGTAGGTCCCTACAATAGCCTTTTTAGATCAAAGATATCTGATAAATTAAGAGAAACAGCAGCAGCAGGTGCTACCAGTTGTACTTATTATGTATCAGGCACTGTTCAAAGCCCTTTGCATATGTTAATTGATTTAATCTCCACAACAACCTTATGAGCTGTGAGGAAGGTGTCATTATCTTCATTTCACACATAAAAAAAAATGGAGCAGAGGTTAAATAAGTTTACCAGTCTCACCCACTGATAAAGCTTTCTAGCACTGCTACAAGCTAGATAACATTATTACTGTTTTAAATGTTAATAATAAGAAATCAATGATATTTAGAAAGCTCACTGAATTTGAGCAGATTGACCCGAGAGGAAGGTAGAATTAATTCCTCTTTCAGAGACAGAATTATTCTTTTGTTTAGGGAAATGCCTTAAAGAGCCTGTTTTTTTTGTTGTTGTTGTTGAAAGTAAGGTATCTGAGCATGCCTAGAATTGAAGTTAAAATATAGATGAGGAAACTGCTCTGCAGAGTACAATACAGGAAGTTTGGGGTTGTGCTTTGGCACCTTGAGATGGTAGAAGGACCTGCAGGAGAAGGAAGTAGGAATGGGTGAGAGAGAGAGTGGAGCTCAGTAATATGGTGGGAAGTTAGGATCCTTGAAGGAAAGTAGTCATTGACAAATTCCCTGTGGAGGGAATGGCCAAGAAATCTCTTGGAACCAGGATAGTTGAAGTTCTTTCTACAGGTGTTACAACTGTTCTCTGTTGGACTCAAACCTTCAATATATGATTGCTGCTCACTCAGTGTAGTGCTCCTGCTTTGGAGGAGTAAAGAGAGAGGTCATGGGCCAGGCTTTCTAGACAAGTGACCAGCAGTGATAGGATTTAGACTCCTGGGCCATAGCTGGGAGTGAGTCTGAGTCAGGTGGCAGCAGAGAAACAAGCTGAAGTTAGGCTCTCTTGGAAACAGGTGGAAGGGCTCCACCCCTGCCTTGACCACAAAGGATGTGTATTCTTTCAGGATAAGACCTGAAGTAACTGAAAGGGTTGTCTCAAATAGAACTAAACAACAAGGAAATTATCTCCTACATTAGGCGGTCCAGAGGTAGGGTGACTTCCAGTTGGTTGATTCAGTAACTCAACTGTGTCGTTAAAGATGTAATGCTTCTCACTGTCTTCTGCTATCTTCAGACTGGGTATCATCCCTAGGGTGGTAGTGGGATAGCTGCAGATGCTCCCTGCCAGTCTTGGAGCCTGGATTCCTATGGAATTAAATTCTGCTGGACATAAACTCTTTAGTGTCAGACCTACTACTTGTCATCACCAAAGGGCTGCCAATTGGTACTTGATGGCTTTTCTTTGTAGAACTCATTTGTTCCTTAGCCTGTGTTCTCTGGTGGAATAAGGAGAAATGCGAGGTAGGGAGAGCTAATACAGTCTTTTCTAGAAGAAAACAGTCACCACCAACCACAAAACCCCCAGGATTTGTGGAAAAAATGGTAAATTCCATGTTTGGGATAATAAAAGTATAAGGTGAGCCTGGACCATTTTGTATCAGTAAATCCTCAAAGGAATTACTGGAGGATTACTGGAGGAATTACTTTGAGGATTTACAAGGAAATCCTCAAAGACTTTGGGGGTTGTGTTAAAAAGATTCAGGAGCCAACTTGAAGGACTCTTACTGGCCAAAGATGGAAAACTTTGAGAATCAAAAAGAATATAGCTATGAATGGATTGAGACACATTTTATGTGTATAATTTATAATATACAAAAAATAATCAGTCACCTATGAGAAATGCTAGAGAACCAGTCCATTATTCTGAAACTAGATGAAAAAGAAAGTGTCCAACTCTCTGTGACTGCATAGACTGTAGCCTACTAGACTTCTCTGTCTGTGGAATTCTCCAGGCAAGAATACTGGAGTGGGTAGCTATTCAGGCAAATAAGAGCAAAGAACTCACTCTTTAATTTGTTTTTCTTGCATAAACTGTCCCATGGAGCAACAAACTCTTTGAAAGTTCTCTTTATAGAAAAATTCCAATTGGTGAGGAGAATGATTGATTTAAAATATCAAGATCCCAATCCTTAATGTGATAATTGATCTAAGCAATTAACATCAGTGCCCACTAAGATCGTTAGTTGACAAGCTGATAGAAAACTTTGTAATGGATGAATCAGGCTGGCAACTCCTGAACTCGTTGATCAATATTAACATCAGGTGTTATGTACCTCCTGATGTGATGCCATAGGAAGTACACAACCATCTATGAAGTCTTCTTGCCAAAAAAACACACAAAAAACCTGAATGTAAATATAATCAAGCCTTCCAGGTTGCAGGAAATATTGGGACATAGGAACAAAATATAGTATATGAACTTTTAAAAATTCTTCTTTAAATAGCCCAACTTCTAAAAATATGAGACAATACAGCACTAACTGAATATTTTATGATATAAAGGTATTGTTAACTTTCTCAAATGTGATCATGGTATTAGGGTTATATTTTTTTAAGAGCCCTGATTTTAAGTAGCTGCATAATGAAATATTCACACTTGAAATAACATCTGGAATTTGTTTCAAAATAGTAAAATATGTGTGTGAGGTAAGTGAATGAGGGTGTAGGTTGACACGCTTGGCCATATATTGATAATTGCTGAAGCTGAGTGATGAGTGCATGTTCATTCTAGGTTTCTATCTGGCATATGTTTGATCTTTTTCATGATAAAATGTTGAATCAGCTATGGTCAACCACTTTCGAATCTTTGCGATTCTGGCTTCAGTACTTTGGCTGTAGGCAGGGGACTTGATGCAAAGACTTCTGGCAGAGACTAGTAATGACTTTATAGAGTCTGTCTTGTGAGCGAGGATTGCTTCCCAGGGTCTGTTTAAATATATGTGACCATTGGTTTTCAGGTCTCAGCCACATTGGTGTATTGATCTTGCTTTTCTTGTTCTCCACTCCCCTCCTACCACTCCTGCCATATTCTGGACTGGTAACAGGATTCAGTGCAATAGACTGGGTATAAACTATGGCATTGACTCTTAATCAGCATCCTCTCCCTGCTTACACTTTGATTCTGGGAATTAACCACAGACCATAAGTCAAAAACAGCCCTCTTCTACTAGTAGCTAAGATTTGACATCACTTCTCTACTGCTAAACAGTCTTTTTTTTTTTTCTTCCAGTTTTGACATTTTATTGAGCTATAGTTGATTTACAGTGTTGTATCAATTTCTGCTGTACAGCAAAGTGATTCAGTTATATATGTATGTATATATATATATATATACATCCTTTTAAAAAAATACTCTTTTTTCCATTATGGTTTATCATAGGATATTGAACATAGTTCTCTGTTATAGAGTAAGGCCTTGTTGTTTATTCATTCTATATATACAAGTTAACATCTGCTAACCCCAACTTCCCACTCCTTCCTTCCCTTAGCCTCTTCTCCCTTGGCAACCACCAGTCTGTTCTCTGTGTTCATGATCCAGATATGAAGTCTTGTATCCTGTTAAAAGGTAAAACCCATGAAAAGTGGCTGATTCTGTAAACTATTAGTTTTCAGGTTAAAGTTCCAAGGAACTTAAGTTCTCAGAGGTTTCTTGCTGCTCCGGATATAGCCATTTTCATTGACTGGTTAAAATGGTTAAAGGATGGGATATTATCAGTTGTAAAATTTTATCTATTCAACTATTTTCAAATATTATAAAAAAAACTCTTAGCATATACTAATACTGGAATCTAAAATGGGATCTGATTTAATAGAGAATTGTATAATTTAATTTTCAAAATTTTAGTTTTTATAAGTTTTAAATGATATTTCAAGAAAAACATGATTTTCAGGGGCTCTGCTACTTGGTCAGATTTGAAAACAGAACACTGAGGTGTAGTTATTTACACTTTAGTATGAGTGAAGGATTTCGGGGATGAGTTTGATGGAATGCAGAACAGCTTTATTCTGGGCAAGAACTGAGAATAGAAAACCCCAACCCATTTCTTTTCCGGTTTAAGATTGTGTTTCCTTGACAGCAATATTGAAATAGAATGACTTAAGTGAGGATTAAACTCTCTTAGAAGCATCACCCAAGCCAAGAGAAATGATATCTAAGTTCCAAGACTCCTGGGTATTAGTGATTGCAACTGCCAGGTCCTAGGCTGTGAGATTTATTTCTTGCTTTAGGGGATAAAGCTAGTTGTAATGACACAGAAATGGAAATTAATCAGAAAGTCTTTCATTCTTTCTCATCTTTGGTTAAGTAGTTCAAAATCTTAGCTAAGGGATGGAGACAGTTGTTGGCAAGAGGAAACTCTCAGCCTGGGTGTGGTCATTGAATGCATCTGAGTGGAAAAGGAGACATTTAATTTAATTGGCATTTTTAATCTGGAAAATTGGAAAGAAAGGCAGGAAGCATTTAGGCCATCAGTTAATTAATTGTTATTGTCTTAGGCATTTCTCTCAGCTCAACACCTTGGCCAGATGTTGCCAAGGAAAATCATGCTTAAGTGGAATAGCTGGAACCCTGCATGCTCTGATTCTTCATAGTACTTGGTGTCTGTGGATTGTCTACAACTGTCCTCCACAGGTAAAATTTGTCACTTATTGTTGCAAGGATGAAAACACATTTTAAAAAATATACTTTAAATTTCTATGATACTTCCCATTCTAATTGATTCTAATCTGTGTATTATCATCTTTCTCTCATATCAGTTTTCATGCTAACTCACTTCTCTCATAGTAGACAGCAGAGTTGCACTGTTCACTGGCCATTGTAGCTGTTGAGCACTTGATGTGTGGCTAGTCCAAACTTAGATGTGAGTATTAAATAAACATCAGGTTGGGAAGACTAAGTGTGGACAAAAGAATATATAATATCTCATCAATAGTTTTTTAAAATAGCTTTAAAAAATTGATTGCATATAGAAATAAAAATATTTTGGATACTTGGATTAGATAAAACATATTCATTTTAGTTTCATCTGTCCTTTAAATTTTCTTCAATATATCTGTTAGAACACTTAAAATCACCATATGGCTCACATTATATTTCTTTGGGGCAGTGCTACACTGGGAAATACTTGTGACATGTCTAATTTGTGATATCTTGAGATCAGTGGTGTGCGATCATGGTTGGATTTCACGAGTTTAAGGGATACCTTTGGAAACATCCTGAGACTCTACCCATTGACATTACAGTGTCTTTTCATTTCTCATGGCAGCCTATAGGTTTGTCAGACTATCTACTGACTTCTGCTCTAAATCTATGTTCAGTAAGGATTCCCTCCCAGAAGGAAAGCTATGCATTTTTTTTTAAAAAAATGAAGACAGTGTGTAATATCTGAAAAGTCTTTGTTAAACATCATTGGCTGTTCCAAAATCAGGCTTACCTGCTTGCTTTTCTAGTTCTATTGAGTAAAGACAAGCTCCTTTATGCCTCAAATGAGCTACAATAATGGTGATAGGATATTGCCCTGAAATCTGGCTCATGGAAGAAGGGAGTTAGGATGAGGTGACCTACTGACCCTCAATCTTTGCTCAGAGGAAGCAATCAAAAGGAGGAACACAGGCCTTCCTCTGCAGTACTGAAGGAGGCTTTGCTGTAGGTACTGGATGTCCCTGCTTGCAGCTATGCCCAGAGTCAAGTGAGCTGCTCACAGTCTGGAGTCCAGGCCCATCTGGATAAATGAAGAGCACACACTTTAGGCAGAGGAACAGAGCAGAGGAGGGATTGTCCTGCGGTCTAGCCTTGTATTTCCTAGGCAGCAAAAGAATGGTAAACGACATTGATTGGTCTCCAGTCCCTAACAACCAAATCACAAAGGTTAAATAAATCTGATTAAGTGCTGGCCCAGACTGGGGTGACTTCTCTGGCTTCCCTGGTTTAGCACTTTTTAAAACTGGCCACCATAGTATTCTGTGGAGTGTTGTTCATCCAGTATTGTAGAGTACAAGAGAAGTATCCTCAGTCATTTCACCCAAATGTAACTTACATGTACCCACCTGAGTGGGTACTGGTGGAGCATGAGAATGGCCCCAGATGGCCTACTCAAACTTCACTGTAAGGCATATTCAGAAAGTAAAGTATAGAAAAACTAAATATTAGGAGATTTCATTTATTCATGATATCTGTATCAGAGGAATCCTGAATTATTGAGCTGATAAAAAATATTCCATTCCTCTTTGCAAAATGCAGAGAACAAATAATTTTACACAAACCTTAGCCACATTGCACAAAGGAACAGGTGAACAGAGGGCCACTTGCTTCTGGCAGTTTCCTTGGACAAATTTGTAAAACAAGTTACAGCCGACTCAACAACCAGAGGCTCTGGTCTTGTTTTAAACCTTTCTTCTCTGGAACTGGCCTTTTGCCTAGCTTCCTCTTTGGACCTAAACTATTCTTTGTCTCTATTTTCCTCTTTTAGATGAAGAACAGCCGTTTTCTGTTCAGATACAATGTGCTATTGTGAGGATGAAACTCATAATGTTTCAGCAACCTTCAGAGACTTCAAGGTTCCCACCATATCAGTTTCAAACTCCTCTGTCTTGCTTGGGGACCCTCTACTATCGTCAAACACACAGTCTTTTGCAATACGTGCGTTCCATGCCTCTTGATTTTGTTCATCTCATCTGAAATGGCCTTCTGCTCCTCAGGTTCTAGCTGACATTTAGGCTCAGTTTAAGTTCTGCCTCCCCTGAGAAGACTTCACTTTCTTTTCAGCCTTCCTGAATGCAGTTAGTCAGTCTGCACACCATGCACACACTGCCCTGCATTATTCACTGTCGCTTCAGATGTGCAAATCACCTCTCCCAGCTAGTGGCTAAGGACCACTTGTCACTTTACTTTTCACCCCCCAAACCTAGCTACTCATAAGGATACTTGGTTCTCACTACAAGAGAAATGTTTCTGACAACTAGAAATGCACCAGATCGAATGTGGCCCCCTGGGACATAGTGAATTTCTTGTCACTGCAGGATATCAATAACAGACCACTTGAAAGGACCTTCCTTAGTAGATAGGTGGTAGTTTGTGTTTTATACATTTTTGATGAATGAATAAATGTAGGGTACTGGAAAAGAAATTCAAACATCCAGCTGGGTGTCTTTCAGAATTCTATCAGACTTCTTTAATGTTGAGCTTCTGTTATTCTGTAAAATGGTTGTTCTCTAAGAAATAAGCATTTGTTACATTCATGGAATATTTTCTCATTTGAAAATTAGTTCATAGGCATCACTCATTTGATTTTAGCAAACTTGTGAGAGGTGTGAATCTTTTCAGTTATCTAACTGGTATACGTGAAGATAATGATGGAATCCTAGCAAGGTTGTGCAGAAAACACATGAGAGAAGAGGGACACAAATAACCAGAACTCACTGTTCTCCATGCTCTGATATTAAGCCAGTTAGTGGAGCAGGGAGGATTTGGGAGAGAGGTCAATGTTTTATGGATAAAATAACCCACAACAGAACTTACTGTTTTGGTGTGAGTCTGACCTCCCCGTTTGTGCTTGGGTTTGTTGAATTTTTAGAAAATATTTATTGAGGTATAGTTGATTTACAATATTATACAAGTTTCAGGTGTATAGCAGTGATTCACAATTTTTAAAGATTATATTCCATTTATAGTTATTATAAAACATTAACTATATTCCCTGCCTTGTTTAATATAATCTTTGTAGCTTATTTATTGGGGCTTCCCTGGTAGCTCAGCTGGTAAAGAATCTGCCTGCAATGCAGGAGACCCTGGTTTGATTCCTGGGTTGGGAAGATCCCCTGGAGAAGCTTTAGGCAACCCACTCCAATATTCTTGGGCTTTCCTGGTGGCTTAGATGGTGAAGAATCTGCCTGCAATGTGGAAGATCTGGGTTCAATGTCTGGGTTGGGAAGATCCCCTTGAGGAAGGCATGGCAATCTACTCCAGTATTCTGGCCTGAAGAATCCCCATGGACTGAGGAGCCTGGCAGGCTACAGTCCATGGAGTCACAAAAAGTCAGACACAACTGAGTGACTAAGCACACAGCACAGCTTATTTATTGTATACATAGTATTTTTTACCTCTTAATTCCCTACTCTATCTTGCTCCTCCCCACTTCCCTCTTCTCAATGGTAATCACAAGTTTTGAACTACCTATTAAGTCAGAACTCTACATAGCAGTGGTTGATTTCACTCTTGATCAGAGAAGTTAGAATTGCACTTGGGTGAACATTTTTAGCTGAATTTTACTTGCTATTTTGTTGCTTAGTGATAGAGTCTAAAAAGCTCAGAAAATTAGAAAATTCTAAACCGTGGGTCTTTAGAGGGTATACATATTTGGAATTTATTTCCTGCTTTGGAAATGATATTTTAATGGAATGGTTTATGGTTACATCATCATATAATAAAGCATGTTTATTTTAAAAGTAAAATGTGTTGAAGGCCTGAGGTAAACTGTGTAGTATTTTGCTATGCCTTCCTGTAAAGCATGACAGTATAATATCAATTCAGCAACAAAATTATCAGTCGTATATTATGTGCAAATTGTAAAACTTCTCTTGAAGAGGCTACCCTGAAAAGACCTGGGCAACATCATAAATGTGAAGTAGGAGAGTGACCAGTTGATCAGTGTGTATGATGTGTGATTGTTTTTGTTTTCTATTATTGCACAACAAATTATCACAGATTTAGCAGGTTAAAACAACATATTTATTGTCTCACAATTTCTATGAGTCAGGAGTTTGGGCACATCTAAGCTGGGTTCTCTGCTTTGGATCTGGCAAGGCTGCAGTCAAAGTATTAGTTGGCTTGTGTTGCTTTCTAGAGCTCAGAGCCCTCTTTCAAGCTCTCAGGTTGTAGACAGAATTCAGTTCCTTGTGGTTGTAAGACTGAAAGCCCCATTCTGTAGCTGACTATCACATGGGGTCTGCTTTCTGCTCCCAGAGGCCACTCCATTCCTTGCTACATAGTCCTCTCATAGGCCTTCTCAGTGTGGCAGCTTTGGGCTTCAAGCCAGCAGCAGAATTCTGACTTTCTCTATGACTTATAGATTCTCTTTCAAAGGGCCTATCTTATCTTCTAGGCCTATCTGGGATAATCTCCTTTTTGATTAACTCAAAGTCGGCTGATCAGGGACCTTAATTACAGTTATGAAATCCTTTCACTCTTGCTGCATGTGTGTGTGCACATAACTAGTTGTGTCTGACTCTCTGCGACCTTATGGACTGTACATAGCCCACTAGGCTCCTCTGTCCATGGAATTTCCCAGACAAGAATACTGGAGCGGGTTGCCATTTCTTACTCCTTGCTGCATAACATGATCTAATAACAGAAGTAAAGTCCTGTCATAGTCACAGGTCTTGTTCACACTAAAGGAGGGGATTATATAAGACAGGCACACCAGTGGTGGGAATTCTGGGACCTCCTTAGAACTTCGCCTACCTTACTGGGCAATTAAGAAAGCAAAAACACTATTTGTTATGGATTGGGATGAGGTTATGGGAGGGTATTTTTTTTTTTCCCAACACCAATTCTTTTACACAAGCTGGGTACAATGTAATGTAATGTGTTAGTAGCTCAGTTGTGTCAGACTCTTTCTGACCCCATGGATTGTAGCCTGTCAGGTTCCTCTGTCCATGGAATTCTCCAGGCAGAAATACTGGAGTGGGTTACCGTTCTCTTCTCCAAGGGATCTTCACAACCCAGAGATTGAACCTGGGTCTCCTGCATTGCAGGCAGATTCTTTACTGTCTGAGCCACCAGTCTGACAAACTGGATGTGCTATAGTTGAATCCTGACACTACCTACCTGGAGTTAGCAGTAGATCTAAGGTAAGGTCTCAGTCTCACTAGACTGCTCTCACCTTGGATGCCAGCTGCAAGTTCAGAAGTCTTCCTGTACTTCTGCTTGGAGAACTACAAACTATTAGGGGTTCCCATCACCACCCTCTTGGATTCAGGAATTCACTGGAATGACTCATAGAACTCAGGAAGGCACTGTGTGTCTGAATACTGTTTTATTATCAAGGATTCAAGTAAACAGCCAGGTGAAGAGAAATAGGGCAGCAGGGTCTGTGTAGTCTCCAGGGCAGAGCACTCCAGGCTCTCTCTGGGTGCACCATTCTGCCATTATATTGTTGTATCCACCATCCTGAAAGCTTCCTGAGCTTTCTTGTTCCAGAGTTTTATGTGAAGCTTCATTATGTAGGTGTTATGGACTGAATGTGTCCCTCCAAATTCATATGTGAAAGCCGTAAGTCCTAATGTGATGGTATTTGGAGATGGGAGATAATTAGGGTTAGATTAGATCATGGGAGTAGGGGGAACATAATGGGATTAGTGGCTTTATAAGAAGAGGACAGAGAAGTTTCTCTGTATGTTCATGCACCAAGGAAAGGCTGTGTGAAGACATACAAGTTGGTCATTTACAAGCCAGAAAGAGGGCCTTTAGTAGTAATGGGATCAGCTAGCACCTTGATCTTGGGTTTCTAGCATTTAGAACCCTAAGAAATAAATTTCTGTTGTTTAAGCCACCTAGTGTCTGGCATGTTGTTATGGCAGCTTGGATAGGCTAAGAGAGTAGGTATGGTTGATTACGTTGTTGGCCCCATGACTGAACTCCATCTCCAGCCCCTATCCCTCCTGAGGACTTCCTTGGTAGAGTAGGGTTGCAAGATCCAACCATGTCATCAGGTGGTGGCTTCCTCTAGTGACTGCCCCTCCCCCTCATTTTGAAATTATGTAGGCTCCTTCCCATGAACCACCTCATTAGCATAAGCTCAGGTATAGTCAAGTGAGTCCCTTAGGAGTAACAAAAAACACTCTTTCACTCAGGAAATCTCAAGGGTTTTAGGAGCTCTGTGCCGGTTACTAGGGACAAAGACAAAATATATTTTCTATTATACCACAGAGGGTATTACCTTCTTTGTGTATCAGAAGTTTGACAGAAAGTGTCAGTTTGGCTCAACCAATTCAGATACTCCTTAGCAACACCTGGAAAGGCTAGTAAGCCTATAAATATATATATTCATTAGCAAATACACTATACATAGTGTATATATAGTGTATTATATATAGCATATATTTAAGCTACTATATATATATTTAATGTGTGTATATCTACACATTGAATAGCTGTGATTTTGTTTAACACAAAATTGCTCCACTCAAGGAAATGGTTAACCAGTGTTAATAAGAGGATAACATTTTCCTTGTTTCGTTCCAACTTTTCTTCCTCAATACATTCATGGTTATTCCTGATCTAATACCAGGCTACCTCTGACATGAATCCATGGTACACTGGAAGTCTCATTTGGGTGCAAGGACTGATGAAGGACCTCTGGAGAAATGTTAGTCTGCCTGGATGTACTTGCATCATGCTGAAGCTTTGTGGAAGCGTCTTCAGCACCTGGGAGTCTCCAGGTGTATTTTGTTCATGGCATATTTATAACTTCATTCCTAGCCAGTGCTGAAACTGAGGCAAATTGCCCTCAGCTGATGCCTGCTGATATTTAATAAGAACTGCTTTATTCCTCACTGTTATTTTAGTGGGATTTTATCATCGATTTTTTGCTTTGAGAACAAGAAGGGTAATCTTCATGCAGAGAAAGGCTTCCAAAAGTTTTCACCATTTTCCTCCAGATATGTCCATATTGCACTCTCAAATGTGTCCCTTGGCTGCAGCTGTGTTTGTCGTCATTTCATTTCCATTTGCTTGTGCTATAGATGTAAACTGCTTTAAATTGTTCCTCAACTGTTCTTCAGTGACTTAACACAACTTTGAACTGACTCTGTGTGTACGGAATGATGAGTGTGTTTTTCATCCTTGAGCGTTATCAGGCAAGTAAGCAATGCCTGTTAAAGGATGTCAGAAAGGTCCAGGTAATTGTCAGGGGCAAGAAAGGAGAGAAAGAAGGGAGAGGAAAAAGACATGGGAAGGAAAAGAAAGTATAGAGCAAAAGGAGAGAAAAAGAAACTACTCTACCTTGTAGCAGAGGATCAAAATGCCCCCAAAACCATCCAAATAAACCCCAAGTTACTCTAGGTGACAATCACTGATGAAGCCTATTTGAAACATAGTTTTAAAAGTAATTTAGATTTCTGAGGTGTTCTCTTCTAGAAGTAGCCTACACAGGGTTCCAGATGAGCTCATGGAAGACCAGGAACCTAGACAGGGGCAGAGGCACGTGAGGCAGAGAAACCTGGAAGAGTAAGAAGCGAGGTGTGAGAGGCCTGGAAAAGATGGCAGTCCTGGCTGTGGTTTGCGGGGCTCCTTGCTTTCGGGCTCAGAGTGAGGAGCGACAGAGCAGGGCAGAGAAGTGCCTCCTGACCCCGCGGTGAAGCACGCTGACCTCTGAGGCCCAGACCATGAAGGAGGGCAGCACATCTGATTATGTGACTCTGACAAAATGTCAGAGAAATGAAAATAAACGGCTGAACAGTCCCCGGAAGGATAAAGAGTTCAGTTATTAAGCTCCCCAACCAGAAACATTGCGATGTAGTCGTCTAGAATGATTTTATTCCATCGTCTATTATGAGCCACACCACATAAATCTGTGTTTTATTGCTGGAGTGAGATGCTGGAGAATTTCAAGATTACTTTTGGCACTGTCTGAGTCGGCTTACTGCTGTGCCGACAAGTGCTTGTGGAAAATTAGTGGCAATGATATTAATCACCTTCTTTGGGGCTCTCCGCTCCCACCCCCCCCCCACTCTGTTAGAGCTTTGTTTTTGTCCTTCTTTGAAAACAAGGAACAAAAGAACAAAACCTAACCTGGGCCCTGCAACTCTAAAACACAAGTACATCAGGTGGAATTAGAGAGTGGTAGTCGGAAGGAGAGCTGGTCGTCAGGAGCTGGGAGGGTGGGTGGGAGGAGTGAGTCGTCATTTGTTGTGATGCTGTTGCTACGTCACATCTTATGCCTGCAATTCTCTGGGCTTTGGCTCTTGGGAAGAGGAAGTAAAACAAAGAGAAGTGGTGTCGAGAAAAAGAGGATGGCCAGTTTTCTTTGATCAGCATATTCAACTGGTACATTACAGGAGTGTAGAGGAAGGTGAGAAATAGGAAGTGGATGGGTGAGGGGTTTGAACACCCAGATACACAAACCCAGATACACATTCATTCACTTAAGGGCTATAAGAAGGCAGTTTAATTGGGGGCCGACTGTATGAACAACTGATGCCCTTATTCTCTCTCCCACAAACACTCTCCTTTCAGAAGCTGATTTAATTTCTCTCCTCTGCTACTGCTACCTCCTAGTCATTTTTTTTTTCATAGTCTCAATTTTATTCCTTTTTCCTAAATTATCTCTTCAAGGATGCTCTTCCTGCCTCTGCTTTTGGGCAACTTCATCTATTCGGTTAGTTTCCGGTGTCATCTCTCTGACTTCAGTGTATATCCTCAGCTCTGCTTTCTCAAGCAGGAATAGGTGTCACAGTTAAGCCCTGGCTGAGATAGAAGGAGCTAAGACAAAATGTAGCTTGACCTTACAGTTTTGTACTTGGGTTTGTGAGGGGCAGGATGCCGATGAGCTATGTATAGGAATAACAGGCTGGGTTTTTCCCGATGTTCTGATGTCTGAATATGCTTGATCTGGTCTGACCAAATTCAACAAGGCAGGGCCTGGTGGGGGCTTCGTATGGGGGCTCTTGGCATTCTGTGCTTAGAAAAGAAGTGCAGGTTAGTGATCAGTGTGTGCCTGGGAATCAGAATGCTTGGATTCATCCGACTCTACCACATACTCGGCTGTGTGCTCCAGCACAAGCCCTCTACATCTTTCTGTCCTTAAAATGCAAAAGAGAGTCACAATCGGCTCACTCCCCTACAGTTGCCATGAGGATTAAACGAGATAATGCATGTAAAATGCTGAGCCCCGCACAAAGTAAGGACTCACTAAATCTTAGCTCTTGCAAGTCATTTGGCTTGTTTCCCTCCCTAAAGAAAGAAGAACGTCTTTTCCAAGAAACCTGTGACAGAAAGCAAAAGGCATTAATGTGGAAAGCTCTTTCTTTGGTGAAATAAAATGCTGCCCCCAGGTCTAGGGCTTTGTGCCGGGTTCCTTTCCTGCTCATTATGAATAGGTTGATGAGAAGTAGATGGGTTAAAGATGAGTGAAAAGCTTTGTGATGGAGTTTATCCTGTTTTCTGGGCCCAGCTCTCAGAAAGCTGATTAAATGAGGCCGGGGCTGTGCAGGCTGCCCTACTTATGGCTTTTGTCAGCACTTCTTTTGTAGATTCTAATTTCCAGGGCCTAGAAATGGCTGTGTTGAAAATATTCTCTGAGGGCTTGAGCTTGGTGTGGAAGATCTTTATCAGGTACCAAATAATCTTGTCAAGTTTTAAAAGAGGAAGCGAGAAAGAAAGGAAAGGACTGTTGGCAAGGGAGGATGAAAGAGGAAGACGTGAAAGAGAAGAGAGAACTGAAGAGGTAGAAAGGCGAGGGAGAAAGAGGGAGAGAACAGATTCTTTTAAGAGTTTCTAAGACTTATACTTTAAAATAGCTCCTCTATGTCAGGTAGTTCTCCCTTTTATAACATCCTTATCCAGGCCCTGCGCTGTTACAATTAATTGGAAAGAGCTGCACCACAGAGCTTCCTGCTGCTGGGCTGTCACGAAGGCGTGTTCCCTCTTCCCATAAGCTGAACTCGCCATCGGTTGCCTGCCCCTCATTCCTGCCAGCATGTTCACCATACTGCTTTCCCATCAAAGAGCTACATCAATGTGGTCTCTGGCATCTTTCAAATCTGGGGCCAGTGCTGGTTCCCTGGAAAGATCTTTGCTTCCCCTCTCGGAGGCTACTGAGTGGGCTTAGAACTAAAAGTGAGACACCGATAAGAATCCTCAAAGGGAAATAAGGCCACAGTGAAGTCTCACTGTCTGAATACCCACCCCGGAACTGTGAAACGTCGAGTGCCTGGAGCACAAGGAGACGCACTCCCTACGGCAGAATCTGTGGTGATGACTTGAGAGGGTCTGGGGTTGGAGTCACCTGGCTGGCACAAGCATGCACAAGAGGGATGTGAGCAATGGTGCCTCCACCCCTACAGGAAAGCGGAGGTTCTCATCCCATCTCACTGGGATGCCCTCTCCTGCTCTGAGAGCTCTGGGTGTGGGTAATCAGTGATACACAGAGAGGAGCCACATCCTGGAGCTCCCTCTTCCCTTCACTGTCCGGTCTAGTTTTCTCCACACTGGAAGTGGTACCCATGAGAAAGATGCATGGAGGATGGACTGCATGTGACTACTTTCCTTGCCAAATCCCATGGTAACACTGTAGATAATAAGATTTGTACAAACTCAAAAGTACAGAGAGAGGAACAAAGGGCACAGTGAAGGAAACTTTCCATGTATTTTAGGCAGCTGGAATGTGGAGACTGCTGATGGATTCAACAAAGTGGAGTTGGTGGCAACTTAGTGTCACTCGGTCCTGTGGAATGTCAGAAAATCTCGTAGGATCTGTTTGGTGGGTAAAGTAGAAATCTGTAATTAGGAACATTTATGGAAAGCCTGAGTATAAGGTAGTCTAATCCTAAGTGTCTTTCCCCTTATACAGCTAGGCAGTCACTTTTCTGAGTACGAGGGTGGTAGTAATGAAACTCAGGGCTGAAGATGGAGGAGTTTAATGAAAACACACACAGAATCATATAACACCCTTAGCCTCACTGTTTCCCACTTTCCCACTTCCCAGAGCTTTTCCAGATATATTAATAGTTATAGGCAGGGGGTTGGATGAGGCTCAGCTCTGGATTTGAAAGAGTTTGGGATCCCACCAAATATAGGAGACAGTTTACAAGATGTTCATCCTCTGGTAAAAAATTGTAAGTTGACAAGTCTCATGCATATACACTGTATTTCCAGTCAGCTTTTAGTAATTCATTTCTAAATCTGAATGGCTAAGCAACAAACACAAGATATTTGATGGGAGTCATTCAGTCTATACTAAAGAAACCAAAACTAGGAAGGAACCTAGAATCTCCTTCCACCAAGAAAAAGAGAATGCAGAGAGCAAAATGAGGGCTAAAATATTCATAATTATATTCTAAGAGAGATGGAATAAATATTTTTGGGTGGTATTCAGCCATTAAAGCTGACATTTGAGGCTTCATTTGCAGGCTTCATCTGCTTCAATTTCATCTGAATCCTAGAGGAGGTCCCTTCATCTAACTCCTAACCTTTGACCCTATGGTTTAGGTGAGTCCTAAAACGGATCCAGAAGCCAGATCTGAGCATATGCTTTATTAATGAGAGCTCCTCAGTTGCCAAAGGTCAGGGAAAAGCCAGGCTGCGGAACACAATGGGGACCTGTGGCCACGAAGGAGGCTGCTTTTCCAGAGCCTGGGCGGTGGCTCCGCCTTTGAGGAACTGGCTCCACTGAATGGACTCTGGCAGCTCAGCCACTGCAAGATGACTACTCCCCACCTCACAAAGCTGGTGCTGGCACAGGGGATGCTTCAGGGAGGCAGGAGAGTGGTGGAAGTCTTTCCGGTGCTGGCCACTTCCAGAAAACCAGGAGGAATGCTGGAAATTCCTCCTTCATGCAGGAGGCCATGTAAAAGAGGAGGCAAAGATGGTTTTCTGCTTCTGTTTCTTCTCCATGCTGGTATGTAACTTGATGGACTGGGTTCTTCAGTGGACAGAAACCTTCTCCTCTGGGGAGGTGTGGGAAAAGTGGGGAAGAGGAACCCTAAAAAAGTTTTGTTTCAGTATTATTCTCTGCCTTGGAGCGGGACATGTAACCTGGCTCCTCTAGAGACCCAGGATGATGTAATGCAAGTCAGGACTGTGGGGGATTTTTCCTCTCCCACCAACAGGTAATTGTGTAAAGGCAATACAATGACTAATCGTTGGTAGAAGAGAGCTGGGAAGAGGAACCTCTGGGGATTTTGACCCAAGCAGTCTGGATGAGAAGGCCAACCCTTGGTCTGTTTGATGGCAGGTAACATCAGTACACCATGTGAAATGCCAGGCTGGATGAAGCATAAGCTGGAATCAAGACTGCTGGGAGAAATATCAATAACCTCAGATACGCAGATGACACCACCCTTATGGCAGAAAGTGAAGAACTAAAGAGCCTCTTGATGAAAGTGAAAAAGGAGAGTGAAAAAGTTGGCTTAAAACTCAACTTTCAGAGAACTAAGTTCATGGCATCAGGTCCCATCACTTCATGGCAAATAGGTGGGGAAACAATGGAAGCAGTGAGAGATTTTATTTTTTTGGGCTCCAGAATCACTGCAGATGGTGACTGCAGCTGTGAAGTTAAAAGATGCTTGCTCCTTGGAAGAAAAGTTATGACCAACCTAGAAAACTTATTAAAAAAGCAGAGACATTACTTTGCCAGCAAAGCTCTGTCTAGTCAAAGCTATGATTTTTCCAGTAGTCATGTGTGGATGTGAGACTTGGACTATAAAGAAAGCTGAGTGCCAAAGAATTGATGCTTTTGAACTGTGGTGTTGGAGAAGACTCTTGAGAGTCCCTTGGACTGCAAGGAGATCCAACCAGTCCATCCTAGAGGAGATCAGTCCTGGATATTCATTGGAAGGACAGATGCTGAAGCTCCAATACTTTGGCCACCTGATGGGAAGAACCGACTCAGTGGAAAATATCCTGATGCTGGGAAAGGTTGACTCAGTGGAAAATATCCTGATGCTGGGAAAGGTTGAAGGCGGGAGGAGAAGGGGATGACAGAGGATGAAATGGTTANCCTGGATATTCATTGGAAGGACAGATGCTGAAGCTCCAATACTTTGGCCACCTGATGGGAAGAACCGACTCAGTGGAAAATATCCTGATGCTGGGAAAGGTTGACTCAGTGGAAAATATCCTGATGCTGGGAAAGGTTGAAGGCGGGAGGAGAAGGGGATGACAGAGGATGAAATGGTTATATGGCATCACTGACACAATGGACATGAGTTTGAGTAGGCTCCAGGGGTTAATGATGAACAGGGAAGCCTGGTGTGCTGCAGTCCATGGAGTCGCAGAGTCGGACATGACTGAGTGACTGAACTGAATGTCAGTATTAACAAGATAAGCCACCAGAGTTAGGAACAAGCATAGGTTCCTAAAGAGTCAGAAAAACCTATCCCTATTTCAGCTCTTCCAGCTTGGCTTTGCAACTCTGAGAGCCTATGGCTTCTCCGAGCCTTAGTTTCCCCATGTGTCAATTGTTTCTTGGAATTGTTACAAAAGTAAAACGGGAGTTCATTTACCCCATTCATTTGACAAGTCTTAACTCCAAAATTTTTGGCACCTATCACGTGTCAGGTGCTATGCTATGGATATAATTAAAGAACTTGGCACTCGTAGTAGTTAACACATGTTAGTTTCTCCTCTCAGACTATTCCAGTTCTTTCAATATCCAGCAGTCCCAGTTACAGCCTCATGAATTTAGAGCTTCAGTGTAGGGTTGGCTGTTTAGAAAGAGGGAAAAAGTCACTGTAGATCATCATTCATGCTCTGGCTAGGCTAGACTTGCATTAAGAGTGTTCTGTCACTATTTCCATCCATCAGAGCTGTCTGCATTGGTTTAACAGTTCTGAATCCTGAAGCCTTCTACCTGGCAGCAGCCATTTCCTCCTGGCCTTCCCAGTCCCGCCTGCTCTAAGCAGGGCTCAGGTCCATCTTGAGGATGCTGTTTATGGTTGCAGGAGGTCCTTCGGTGTCTGTGGCCTTTGCACTGTGGACGACAGGAGCTGAGGTCACCTCCTTTTCTCAGAGGGGAAATGGTCTGATGAGGCACCCTGAGTCACAGGGTAGGCCACTGTCTGCTTACAACTTGACAGAATGCAATTGAGTAAGGATGACTAGCCACTTAATGGATGTTAATTATGGCTTGCAGCATCCCTGTAGGTCAGGGGACAGGAGGACTCTGATGTCAGGGCTGACATGCTGTGGCTGGCGGCAGGCTGGCACTTACATTTGATGAGGGTTGTGGCTAGTTTAGCACAGCCACAGGGGCCCAGATGGAAAGTCCAAGACTGACTTGTCTGACTTGCAGAGGGACAGTTCACTGTTACATTCTCCTATTCAGTGAAATTTTCAGCATGTGCTTCTGCCTTTGTTTCTTCCATCCCATGCCCACATACCCAGAACCGGTTCAAATCAGGACTCACAAGGTGCATTGTCCAGTTTCCAAGCTCCCCCTTCCTTGATGGAAATAAAACCATTAACTCTGGAGAGTGTGGGATCAACCTCAGTCCTCCTTTGCCAAATCCCTGCACTGTAACTTTGCAATGCTTTTAACTGTAGAGGCAGATTGAAAAACACAAGAGTAATTAATGTTATTATAAATTAGAGAAGCACATGGAAGTCGTCTTAATGCTAACCTCCGGTTTCTACAATAAAGCAGAGCTGTGTATAGGCTTCTATGCAGTGCATAATTTTAAAACATCATCTCCTAAGCGCTCATTAGTTCCGTTTTAGCCGAGGTGGCATATGGAAGGTGTCACATGTGAATATTTATTGGGATTGAAATGGACTCTTAAGAGGTGAATGCTGAGGGGAAGCATCTTGTGATATTAATAGAGCCCATATATGTCACCCAGAGATGACTGATGGGCTGGCCCTTCCCTTCTCCAGGAGCTGGGGAACGGTTCCCTCTGGGACCAGAGCAGAACAATGTGAGTTGTAACCATCCTGCATCCTCTCCAGCTGTTTGGACTTGAGGGATATTGGAATTAAAGTACAGATTGGGGAAAAGTTACCTGGCAGAGAAGATAAGAGGCAAGGCTTCTCTTCCATGTAAGTGAGGAGTTTGACATCACTGAGAGAGCCATCAGCCTTGGTAGCGCCCATGGGATGTGCTTGGCCTCTCTCCATTTCTGTGGTCAATCCATCAACATAAAAGCATTCTCGTTTCAGAAAGAGTGCTCTGGAGGTGACCACAGTTGAGCCAAAGGAAGAGCTTTCAATTTTGATTTCACAAATGCATGGAAGCAGCCAAAGACATTGAAGGTGCCTTGGACTTGCTCTGAAGTTTAAAAACAGCTTCAATGAGAATCTCTAATGTATGTACAAGTACAGTTAAATAGGAATTAATACATAATACACTGTATCTATTGATAAAAGCATTCAACTTTTAAAATTAAGATATAATTTATATATGGTAAAATCCACCCTTTTTAGGGTACAGTTCTGTGAGTTTTGACAAATGCATACAGTCGTGTAACTAAGACTCAGCCCCAATATACAATAGTCTCATCACCTCCCACCCCCAGGTTTCAATGGGCCCCTTGTAGTTAATTCCTCAGCCCCTGACAGCTACTGATTTGATTTTCATCTACGCTTTTGCTCTTCTAGAATGCCATAAAAGTGTCATATGTATTATGTAGCCTTTTTAGTCTGGTTGTTTTTCACTTAACATTAGAACACTGTTTCACTTAATACTGCACTTGAAATTCATCGCTGTTGTGTCAGTAATTTGTTCATTTTTATTGCTAAATATTCTGTTCTACCCAGATGTATCAAAGTTTGTTTATCCACTTCCTTAAAGGCGGATATTTAGATTGTTTCCAGCTTTTGGCATTATACATAAAGCTTCCTGTGTGCAGGTTTTCAAGTGAATATAGAATTTATTTCACTTGGGTCAGTTTTAAGCTGCGGGATGATTGAATTGTATAGTAAGTGCATGTTTTGCTTTATAAGAAACTGCCACATGTTTTTCCAAAGTGGGTGTACATTTTGTATTTCCACCAAAAGAATGAGATTTCCTAGTCTCCACTCCTTGACAGTACTTAATATTCAGTTCGGTTCAGTCGCTCAGTCATGTCCGACACTTTGCAACCCCATGAATCGCAGCATGCCAGGCCTTCCTGTCCATCACCAACCCCCCGGAGTTCACTCAGACTCGCGTCCATCAAGTCAGTGATGCCATCCAGCCATCTCATCCTCTTTTGTCCCCTTCTCCTCCTTCCCCTAATCCCTCCCAGCATCAGAGTCTTTTCCAATAAGTCAACTCTTCCCATGAGGTGGCCAAAGTACTGGAGCTTCAGCTTTAGCATCATTCCTTCCAAGGAAATCCCAGGGCTGATCTCCTTCAGAATGGACTGGTTGGATCTCCTTGCAGTCCAAGGGACTCTCAAGAGTCTTGTCCAACACCACAGTTCAAAAGCATCAATTCTTCAGCGCTCAGCCTTCTTCACAATCCAACTCTCACATCCATACATGACCACAGGATAAAACCATAGCCTTGACTAGACGGACCTTAGTGGGCAAAGTAATATCTCTGCTTTTGAATATGCTATCTAGGTTGGTCATAACTTTTCTTCCAAGGAGTAAGCGTCTTTTAATCTCATGGCTGCAATCACCATCTGCAGTGATTTTGGAGCCCCCCCAAATAAAGTCTGGCACTACTTTTAAAAAACTTTATCATTATATTAGGAGTTGAGTGGTATTTCATCATGGTTTTAATTTGCATTTGTAATGACTAATAATGTTTAGCATCTTTTCCCATTTTTATTTGCCCTATGTGTGTGTGTGTGTGTGTGTGTGTATATATATATATATATATATATATATATATATGTTCTTTAATGGAATATCTGTTCATCTTTTACCTATTTGATAGTAAGTTGTTTGATAGAAAAAATGGTATTTTGTTTTATTTTTAATTATTACTGTTATTTCTGGCTAGGTGTGAGTTTTCAACTGTTAGTCTGACTGGCTAAATTATCTCCCCCCACCAGCCTTTAGCCACCAGAAAGAAATTGAGCTAATAGTGTAGATAGAGTCATGTTTTCTCAAAGCCAGACGGCAGAAAACTATATATGGAACATTTTTTTCTGGATGGCTTTGGAAATAAAAAATAACTGCTTCTTTTCTCTCTGGAGGCAACTGCTCCCACCCCATGAATGGTGTCATTAAACCAAGTTCCCTTTGTAGAAGAAGAAACAACTATAGATGGCTCTTTTAAGAGGATGACTTGTTTTTTCCTAGAGCTATAAGGCACCAGAGGATTATAGGATTCTGGTTTTTAAAATAGCCCTACAATTTCCTTGGGGCAACTATTGATTACTTGTGACTTGAAGTCTTAAATCAAGAAAGGCAACATGCTTCAGATGTCACTTTAAAAAATAAAAAATTTGATGCATCTGTAAGATGTGACATAGCCCTTTTAGATGGAAGATACAAATAGAAGCAACAGCAACACCTGATTGAAGAAAAAAAATAAACAACACCTTGAACTATTTTATTGTCTTGGTGGAACATACTTGTAGTGGCCTTCCTTTAGAATTTTTCTCAGCTCCCAGTGTTTTCTTTCTTGAGATCTACCTTCTTTCTTGTGTCATTTCTCATCTGCCAGAGACATAAGATCTCAGCAACTATGTTTGTAGTATCTAATCCCACCCACCTCCTTGACCAAATCACTGTGATCAGATAGTTACCTAATTCAGTTTGGGCCAACCAGATATGCGGTACGGATACTGACTTGGACATGTCAATCTGGGGGACATGGCATTTCTTGCCAATGAACTTGGAGTTCGAGGAGCCCATTTTACAAAAACAAATAAAAATGAGGCTGATTCTTGCAAAGTCCAAGATTAAAGACAGAGAAGAGGCACTCGTTAGATTCCTGATGGTCCAGGCCTCAATTTCTGCTCCTTCCCTAAGAATCACTACACTTGAAAACCATGAAGCACTTTGATATGCTTCTGTTGAGTTCTCTCTTAGATTGAAGCTTGATTTGGCTGCTACTGCTGCAGTCAAGAGAGTCTCATCTGAGGAAGCAGTGGATGATTTTGGCTAAGAAACCATTCTGTCTGACCTGGGATCCTGTGAAGAATTCTGAGTTACAAGTGGCACAAAGGCAGGACTCAATAATGCCAGATGAATGACTGAAGTTGAGAGGGGACAGATATTTTGAAGGTATGTCTTAGTGAAGATATGGAATTGCTTCTTTATTTCAAACTCCAGTCAGATTCCTAGAATCTTAGCTTTGGAATGGATCTTAGGGGTTATACAGGTAATTTTGTCCCACCTTACACATAGAGAGCAGGAGGTCTTTCTTGAAGTTGGCAGATAGCCATCTCTCTAATTATATTAAATCATTTGGTTCAGTGCAAGGTCTACACATACCTAGAAAGATACATGCTGTTTTATGTTCTAAAATTCATATTTCTCTCCTCACCCAGAACCTCTTCTAAATATTTTAAGACTGTTATTATTTTTAGTACTCTCTTGAGATTCCTGTTATTTACTTCTAAGGCCATCGGTAGATAATGAAGAAACTTTTGCCAGCAGGCATTCCAATTTGGATTTAGAAACACTGATCACACTTACTTTTTCTTTGTTGTAAGTTGATGACTGATGCTCACAATGCCTTGGTTCACATCTTTGGCATTCTGTGCACTCGTAGGAAACTCGGTGTGCTTAGGCCACATCATTTTTGACAGTGTGAAAAAGACTTGACTCACACAGACTCCATTTATATCAAAAGAGTCCCACTCTCTGGGGGCTCACACAGATTAATGCTGGGAAGGAAAATAAGGAGGCACCAATAATGGTGCCTGAATATAATAGATGCTCAACCTGTTTGGTGAACTGACTGAGTGAATTATTGCTGATCAAGTCAAAACTCTTCTATGTAGAGAAAATTTGTTTAACCCCTTCCCTCTCCAAACTGGAAAGAAAGCAGCCTTGAAGCTTGCGATTTTCTCTTCCTTCAGAACAACAGCTAATATAGAGCCTGTAAGAATAGCCCCAGTTTGTAGCTAGTTTCAAAGTGTCATAGACCAGCTGGGATTGGATGCTCTCAGAACTCCAGAGGTGTTGGGCTGTGTCAGACTGATGAATTATGTAAAACCTGTTTTCTCTGAGTATTATTAATCATCCTCAAGCAAATGAAGACATGCTAATTAATTTGTGGTGGTTTTTACCTGCAAATGCCAAAGGAACGAAACCAAATTAAATCTTCTGTTCTCTTTAAGACCAGCACCCCGTTAAACACCCGATGACTCATCCAATTCAATTTGAAAGATGTGGTTCTTTGGAAACTTAGTTTGCCTGCAGTTTCAGACTCCTAAAGGATCTTACTTGAAAGTATAGCCCAAAGTTTCATGCATAATGGCTTGGAAAATGAATGGATGGAATTAATTGTTGTGATTTACAGAGGATCCAGCATACCTCTGACTCTGTATTAGATAACTTACCTGTGTTGTCTCATAGGTAGGTATTATCATTTGAGTTGTACAAATGACAAAACAGACTCAGAGATTTTATTTAAATTTCCTAGGTCATACAACTTAATAGTATTTAGCTAAAACACAAATGCTAGTCTGACCTTGTAGACCCTACTTTTTCTATCGCACCATGCTTCTTCCAAGGAGAAAATCCACTGTACCTATGTACAGTGCATTGCACACTTTGAATTATATTTGAAGAATTAAGGTTTCCTATTTTCTTTCCTCTATTGCAGAAAAGTCTTAGAGAAAAGAGTTGTAGGATATTCTAATGATTTCCATAGTAACAGCATCATGTGTGGTACCCCTCCTTTCTCACTCTCAGCTCCATGTGTACTCTGATGTTTTTGAACCTGGCCATTTCCTTTTGGTAACAACTGAAATATTATTGCTTGAGGAAGATATACCTTTCCATCCATGGCCATGAATTTGCCAAATGAGCCATGTTTAATGTGCCTCTGAAATAAGCGGTCTTTGGTCATCCAGCAGGACTCTGGGGAGACTAAGTATCAGACTCTTAGCTGATCCTAGATGGTTTGCGTGGGATTGCACTGGACACCTTACATCCTTGTCTAGTTCGGTTTCATGGTTTTCTTCCCCAGTACTACCAAAGGGACTAAAAATGAAATTAAAGATTCATTTTTGGCTATGGTGATTGCTATTACCAGTGTTTTTTCCCTTGACGACTAACTTGCATGCCCGCAGTGGTAAAGAATGGTGGCTAGTGCTCCATAAATTGCTTTGGTGTTAAATGGAGCCCTTTAATATTTCTCCTGACAGCCAGTGCCATCAAGGATGGATGTGCTTGATTACCATCAACTCCAGAGCTGTTCACTCCAGAGAAGGATCCAGGAAGCAGGGTCCTGGCCAAAGTGTCTTCAGTCATTTGCGGGGGGATCAGCTCTTCCTCTCCTTCATGCAGGATGGGTGGTCATCTGTCCTCTTTCAAGGACTCAAAGGTGCTAGGACTGCTGTTAGAGTAGGAACTCTATAGAATACTTTACTGATGACAGAGATTATGTAAACTGATATGCACTTTGCTGCTTTTTGGGATGACCTGAAAATTATCTTCACTCTTATTTTATTCTTCCTAAATTAGAGAAATACTGGGGCTTTCAATAGAGATTTCAGACTAGGGCATCTCTTCTTTTCACTGTTTTAAGCAACAGATGTCCCTATTTTGTCAGAGAGCTAGCGAGATATACAGGAGCATGTACTCCTGAGTCTCCGTCTGTCACTAACTGTGTCACATATGGGAAGTCACATTCTTCCTGGGCCACATTTTTTTTTCTCACCTGTGAAATGGGGTGATTATGTCTGCGTTAGAGGGCTGTTCTGAATTAAGATTAAATGTGAATGAAATTAGCACAAAGTCTGGCATACAGAGGATGCTCAAAAATGTTTGTTTTCTTTTTGCTAAGTGAATACCATTTCTTTTTATTTCTAAAAGTCCTTAGAACCCTCCCTTATCATCCCTTCACACCACACACACACACACACACACACACACACACACCACACTTCTTTTCCTGGCAAACATTTCAATATTGTGTGGTAGTGGTTGCAAATTGTAGTCAGCATTATTACGTTAAAATTTTCTTCACATTTCTTCTCTGTCACTGTCCTTCTCCACAGCTGAGAATGAGAAAAATGGAAATTAGAATTGTATTGCATATGGCTTGATCTTTTTCTTGGCTCCTAATTAGAATCTCCTTATATGCACACATACACATGCACACTCCCCCCTCCACCTGCTACACCTTGTGCTTCTCCTCCTTCCTTTTCAGGTGTCCTCACTGCATGTATTTTTCATCATCGGATGTGTTTTTGCTAGAATCAGAAATAGTGAGTGTGTCCTCTCTGGAATGGTACAGTAATGTGTTGGGTAACTGTATCAAAGCCTTATGAAAAATGTGAAAAATGTCCTCCTATCTCATGGGCTAGCTGAATGGGAGAGTTGGTAGAGTTGGTGGTGGTAAGAGTGACAAGTGGGGAAAATATTACTGCTTTCTTCAGGAGGAAAGAAGAGAGATAGTTACCAATGGGTAAGTCTTTATTTTCCTACAGACTGGATTGAGTGTGTCAACTATCTCAGAAAGAAAATGAAAGCAAATCCTTCTGCTTCCCACGGCTCTTTGTAGGGACAGTACTAACTTGCTTCACTTTTTGGTAGGCTTTTTCCAGAGGCTTATCTCCTTGCTGAAATAATCTCTCCTGGAGCCATTTCCAAATTTCAAGACTTTGTTCTGACTGTTTTTATGAGCCATTCTTTCATCAGTTCTACCTTCCCCAGGTGTGAAAATATCTGTTAATGCCAGCCAGATTCTTTGTGTGAGTGAGGTGCTCACCTGAGAGCTTGGGTGTAGCAGACAATCTCCAAGACAGCCCTAGTGACCCCTGCCTTGTGATATTCACACCCTCATGTAGTTCTCTGCTCTAGTCTGCTGTGGTGGAGCTGTGGCACCAACAGAATATGGCAGAAGTGATGGTGTGTCTCTTCTGAGCTTAGGTTATAGAAGAGGTTGCAGCTTCCATTTTGGCCAGGCTTATTCCCTCTTGGATTGCTTTCTCTGCAGGGGAGCCAGCTGCTCTGTTCTGAGCTTCTCCAGAAGCCCTCTGGAGATGCCAGTGTGGTGAGGAACTGAGGCCTCCAACCAACAGCCGTATGACTAAAGCTTCTTTACATTTTATCTTCCAGCCCCAGTCAAGCCTTCAGATGACTGCAGCTCCAGTCAATAGTTTCACAGCAGTCTCATGAGAGACCCTGAGCCAGAGTCACCCAGGTAAGAAACTGTGAGCAAATACATTTGTTGTTTGAAGATTCAGTTGAAAACTGAGAAGGGTGTGAGATTGTCTGTAAGCTAAATCAGCCTCTAGCAGTTTTATGGACACTAGTAGAAGTCATGGGACTGCTGAGTCAGAGACAAAAGACTTGCATTGTTCACAGCACAGCAGTCAGCATGAGATCATATCTGCACTGGATCCTCCTGCCCCCTAAGTCCTATGGGGCTCTTGCAGGGATGGGCATGAGTGCCTGCTCCAAACACAGTAGGTTTGACTCATAGCTGAGAAACCATAGCATAGGAGACCTTGATCTTTTATAAGTGAAAGTGAAGTTGCTCAGTCGTGTCTGACTCTTTGCGACTCATAAGAGGGCTTCAAAAAAGCTACTCAAACTTTACCTTGGAGTGAGACATTATTTTTGTTATACTGCATGGAAAACAATTCTGGCCTCTTCTCCAGAGGGATGCTGTCTCCATCTTGTAGTGTTGTGTACTATACAAATACCCTGTAGAAGATAATCTGGACCAAAAACTGTCAGTGCCCCTACTCATAAGGAACACAGTGGATCCGATGGAGACTTGTCTACCAGCAGACATAGGGTTTTGGAATAAGTTTCTATGCAGCAGTAGATAGCCAATGCACAGGATACCTATGTCTGTGTCTTCACCTGTCAGAGCCATTGGACTGATGGCAGATATGGTAGAGTTATTTATATTTACTTGTTTGGCTAGTTGCAGCTTGTGGGATCTAGTTGCCTGACCAAGGATGGAATCCCCCCCCCCCTCCACAACCCTGCATTGGGACCACAGAGTTTTGTGCTCCTCACTAGACCACCAGGGAAGTTCCAAGTCATATTCATGGATAGAGAATACATATGGGGTCTTTGGCTTTAGTAATAGGTGACGATACAAGGAATTCCTCTGATTTTGGAGGGTGATGAAGAGAAAGAAGGGGGAAAAGAGATGTTAGGAAGGGGCAAACAGATAGAACTGAATATATTAGATATGCCTAGCTTCCTCTGGCATTCTTGCCTGGAGAATCCCGGGGACAGGGGAGCCTGGTGGGCTGCCATCCATTGGGTTGCACAGAGTTGAACACGACTGAAGCGACTTCTCAGCAGCAGCAACTTCCTCTAGAAATAAATGTTTTACTCTAAAATAGTTAGATTAGTAAAAGGAGATAATTCATTACTTAGTATCTTGTCTGTTTGAAAGAAGTCTTTTCATTATCACTAGTGAACTGTTTTTTTGGGGAATTGTGAGGTTGTTGGTAGTGGTTACTTTTCACACTTTTTCCCCCAGGGAAGTAATAGGAGGGGCAGTTGATTTTGAAGCTATCTATAGAGAGCTAAATTTAGAGAATTCTCTCTGAAAGCTACATGAAAGAAGACACTTAAAAGATTCTTTTTGTTTATTTGTTTTATTCTGTGAAAATGAGGGATCAAATAAAAGGTATCTTGCGCTTTCTGCTATTGGACAATATCTTCTCTTCTCCTTATGAAATCAGTTGAGGGAACTCAGAATTGAGAATGATTTTAGGAAATGCCAACCCACTCCAGTATTCTTGCCTGGAGAATTCCATGGAGGGAGGAGCCTGGTAGGCTACAGTCCAGGGGGTCGCAAAGAGTTGGACACGACTGAGCGAGTTCACTTTCACGTTCACTTTAATTTGAAATGAGATTTGGCTTCATGTTTCATTCGGTTTTAAGAATACCAAGTTTTAGAAATATTAAGTGATGTTCTTCATGGCGTTATTTTTAGAAAGTACAGTACTGTAGCCAAAAGTGAGACTGAGTTTCCCTTGGCTCATAAGAAAAAGAGGAACTGAGATGCTTAAGAGATAAAATTACTCCAGGCTCCCCCTAGCTGGGATCCATTGACTGGACAAGGCTCAGAGATGCTTTCTTAGATCTCCAGTATGTACATCTTAGCTGGTTATCCAGATGTTCAGCAGAAACTCTCTATAAAGGAACTCAGGGAAAGTTATAACCTTGCTTATATAGCTAGAATGATTTAAGAGCACAGGTTAAATGCCAGCTCTTTAATTCAGGTTGTCTTAGTTTCTTTAAATCTTAAATGAGAACTGTGATGCTAATCTCTGATGATGTTGTAAAGTTTAAATATGTTAAAGGGTACAGACTTTAGCACTGTGCTTTATTTATAATAAATGCTTAATAAATTAAAGTTAATTATTAATCCAAAGATACTAGAAATGTTCCTCCATGGAGTGTATTGTGTCATATCAAATGCAGTAAGTCCTGCTGGATGATATCTGGCTCTGTCTTATTCGATTTGATTACATTACAGGCCAGTTCGTACTTCTTATGTATACAGAGGTCTTGTTTATATAATGTTAATTATGTGCTTCCTTTCCCTGGCACATGGCAAATTCTCTCAATAAACACTGGCTCTTGATCTTGTCACCTTGATATGAGGAAAACAATAAATCCCACCCAAAGACCAAACTTACCAAAGCCTGGCTATTCTCAAACGATATTGATTTTAATTTTTTCTTAAACAGGAAGGCTGTTTATGGAAAATTTTGCTAGAGACTGGAATAATGGGTTCAACCTGTTTTGTGTCTAAAACCCATGAAGTTGGTACAAGAGGAGGCCAGGGCTGTGCGTTCTGCAGGTGTGAGTAGGAATGTGGTGCCCAGAATCATTGCCTTTTGTGGGGCTCCTCGTGGTGCAGGCAGCAGGTATCATCACACACAGTGTTCCTAGGACTTGTCACAGTCTGGAGAAAATCTTGCACCTCTGACAGCAAGAGCAGGCATTTCATATCCCAAGGGCCTCACAGTGTTTTGGGGGAAGAGACCGAAGATTTGGCAAATGCTCTCGGTTCCCTGGTCACATTCCTTGCTGCCCACTCCTGTGTGTGCCTTCCTTGTGGCTCTGCTGAAAGGACCTGCAATTCTTCTTTGCTTAGAGTCATTGCTGGCCATGGGAGTCCTCTCAGCCCAAATCAGGGACAGGTTGGAGGTGTGGTGGAGCTAGCCCTAGGGACAGAGAGACTTGAAGACTAAATGCCAAGCTCCCTTGCCCATCAGGTGGGAAAACTCCAAGGTGTCTCTTATATTGCCTTCCAGAATTCCCCAGTGTGGCTGAGCCCCATGTGCCCAAGGTGGGGCCATGATGGTGGCTTAATACTCTATCTGCTTCCTTCTTTGTTCTCTCACTTTTCTCCTCCCTTGACAGTGCTTCTTAGGATCATCTTCCAAACACACTCACATTCTCATCTCAGAACCTGCTTTGGAGAAGAACAGCCTAAAACAAAGAACCCACTCACACTGCTTCACTTCCTCCATCAGCAGTCAGAATGTGTCCTGTGTGTGCTCATTCTCCAGAACACCCCTTCTCTCCATCTCATAGGAAGGAGAGGAAGAACTTGATATTGGGACTTGATGTTGTAAGCATCCACTCTGCAGGTGATTTCAAATTCTTCACCTCATTTATATCTCATTTTAGTGCTATGTTGTAGTTCCATTTTACAGATGAGGAAATCGAGAGCAGAGGATTAAGTATCTTGATTGAGGTAATAGAGCTTCTAATGGAGGAACTAGACCTGGATCCCAGGTTTTCTGATTCTGTTCTATAATCTTCTTATTTCCACACTATTTCTGAAGGTGTGAACATATCATTGGAGGAATAACGTACACCTCTGATTCTGTATTAGAATTTCTAAAAGAAGCATAAATCACATTATATCATGTCAAAGGTTTCATGTAACAATTAAAATAGAATTCCAACTCCATCTCATGGCCTACCTACACAGTCTTCCGTGGTCTGACTTCTCTGTTTCTCTGATTTCACCTCTCACCTTTTACTCTCTCCGCAATCCTGTTCTGTTCAAACTATCCCTGTGTTTGTCCATACACCAAGTTCATCACACCTGTGGTCTCTACCCTTTCTGTTTCCTCGGCCTGAATACTCTTCAGATCGTTGCAGGGCTACCTCCTTCTCAGGCTTCAGAAGTGACTTCCTTAAAGAAGTCCTGACTATCTAAGCCAAAGTGTCTGCTCCCCTTCTTCTGCCCAGCTCCATGCATTCTCATTCCCGTTTTCCTTTTTCACCCTGTTCAGTACACTTATTTCCTCCTTGCTTGTTTCCTAACCCTGCTAGCCTGTAGGCTGATCGAGGGCAGAAATCTCTAGTTTCGTTCATTACTGTTTTTCCAGGGCCTAGAACAGTGTCTAGCACACAGTTTTTGTCAAATGAATACATAAATAAATTAAGAGGAGGCCATAAAGAAGAAATGTTCTAAGCATGTATATGAAAGGACCTTAAAGCATATTTTGTGTATAACTAAGATTTATTTACTTGGCTCTTTGTAATCAGCAGAATTAATATAACTTGAAAGCAAATGCATCTTACTGACATTTTGGAACCTGTGTGCAAGCATTAATACCAATCAATTTAAGTGTGTGTTTCACAGCATGCCATTCGGATGAGAAATGCTGGAAAGGGAGAAGGTGGACAGCTTCTTAGCTTCTTTTTTTCTGGCACATTTAACATCATTCCAGTAAACTGGGCTCTGGGTTTAATTAAAGATTGTTTGAGGTGGGGAGAAAAGATATGGAGATAGTCTTAACAGTCTTTTACATTTTAGACTTAAATTTAGTAACAACAAAAGATTTTGTGGTTACAGGCCTCTAATGTTAAGTCCTTGGAAATCTAGTGTTTTTTGGCTTTCCTATCTCTTTTATTTTGATATTTGTATTTTTGATCAATGAGTGTTTTAGGGGAAGTGAGAGATAAAAAATGATATGCCTATGCTTATAATTTTGTTTTAATATTCTTTGCTTTTTTTGATTATGCAGTTTATCTGTATTCATTAGAAAATTTGAAAAGTAAAGAAATGTAAAATAAGAAAGTAAATATTATATTATCCATAAGTCTATCCCTTAACAAATGACTACCAACATTTTGATGTATTTCATTCCAGGGATTTCATTTCTGGGATTGTGAATATCTAGGGCTTCCTGGTTAGCTCAAATGTTAAAGAATCTGCCTGCAATGCAGGAGGCCGGGGTTTGAGCCCTGGGTTGGGAAGATCCCCTGGAGAAAGGCATGGCAACCCACTCCAGTATTCTTGCCTGGAGTATTCCATGGACAGAGGAGCTGCATGGGCTACAGTCCATGGGGGTTGCAGAGTTGGACACAAGTGAGTGATTTCAGTCACTCATTTTCATGTGTAGTACAGTTCAACTCTAAGATACTATCTATTATGAAGTACAATATTAATTGTTACTATATTACTTTTAAAGGTAAAGATACATTTCTTTTTTAATAAAAAATTGCAACTATGTACTATTTTCTTCTCACAAAGTTTGAGACTAACTTTCCTTCTCATTCTGAGTCTAAAGTTAGTTCCAAATTTCTTTTGGCCAACCATAGCTGTACAGATCGTGCCTATTACATGCTGCTTCCCATCATGTGTGCATCAAATCATGACCCCTTGACATTCTTTATCTGTGGTCTTATGTCAAAGTATATTTTAAAATAATGAGATTTATCTGCATTTCTTATGTGGTTAAACTCAGTTTTTTTTCCTTATTAAATTACACGTCACAAGTTTCTCTTGAAATTCAGCCAGAAGCTTTTACTCATGAATTTTTTGGTGTCCAAATAATAGTCTTTCATAATGCATGAATCAGTCACAGCAAACTCTCCCAGCTTTAAAGATTGCATGATATATTTAGAGAGACCAGGCACCGTTCCCATATGCATTGCAAGAAATGACAAATATGTCACAACTTAATCTATTTGGCAGTTTATAAGTTCTTTTTGATATAAAGTATTAAATGCATCCTAATTTTTAAAAAATCAAGCTGTGAAAAAATATATGCACCATAGAATCAAGTATATATGGGATATGTGTGACAATGTGAATGTCTTTATTTCAGCACAGAGTATTTCAACTCTGCTGCACATTAGACTCACATGGATATTAAAAATAAATCTAGGTCAAAATCAAACCATCAGACCTTCCAGAAAGGCTAAGGGAGTAGTATTTATTTTTAAAATCCACAAAAATACAACACTTCTCAGAAACTCCAATGGGTAGCTAGAATTAAGGACCACTTTTTAGCAGCTGATATATCAGGGTTACTCTTAGGGTAGGAACCATCTTTGTTTGGCAAAATACCCTGATAAGCAGCCTGGGATAGGAGGCAGGACTCAGAGAGGACTATTGTCTAGAACTTCAGCTACAAAAGAGACAGTTAAGTGGTTGCCTGAAAACATGATAGGATGTAGTGCTCTTAAAGGAGGAGACGTGATGAGGAATAGGAGGGTGAGGAACCATGTGCCCATCAGTGTGAAGCTGGCTGCTCTAACAGACAAATGATCAGTGGCAGTTCCATGTGGTGGTGGGGGCAGCTAAAAATAATGTAAACAATAGTAATAATGTTCATTTTGAAATGGTTAACATATTATTAAATGGACTTCTCCATCTTTCTTCCAAATACTGGATTCTGTTATACTCTTGAGTGTTCTGTGTGTCTTTTTCTTGTAGGAAACTGAGGAAGAAAGGAGCTGAGATAAGGACCTCAACTCTGAGTTGTTGCAGGATGAAACAGGAGGATCCTGGAGTTGAGGTGACTGAATATGTCACCCTTCAGAAAACCTTAGAAAGGGTTTTGTTTTTCCATAGGGCATAAAATTAGTGGTTTGAACCAATTTAGTTCAATACATAATCCCAGGAATCTTCACGTGCCATGACATTCAACAGAAACAAGCATGCCCTCATCTGCATGCATTCATATTTTAAAATCAGTTGGGATCATACTGCATACCCAATTTTGCATCCCGATTTCTTCACTTAATATAATGCCATAAATATTTCCCAAATCATTAATTATTCCGAGAGAGCTTGAATTTTAATTAATAGCCCTTATAATCACACTCTGATTTATCTGAACTTTATTGTATGGGATATTGTGTAGGAGAATATGAGTACTCAGAATCTGCAGCCAGATGCTCTGCCTTCACTCTCCCAGCTGTGTTGCTTTGGCAGGCATTCCCACACCCCGGTCTCTGTGCTGACACAATATTTCCCTTTATAAAAGGATTTAGAGTTTCAATGGCTAAAAATTGTAATTGTTTGAATATACGTTTCTTTGATAATTAGTGCATTTAAACTCCATGTCAACTGATATTAGCATTTTACCAATTTATTCTTCCCAAATCAAAATTTTAGGATGGAAATGTTTTAATTTATTTGAAGGGCTAGTGTCCAGTTGCTCTGTTGACAAAAAAAAGTTGTAAATTATTGCAGAGAAAGCAAATCTGCTGCAGAGGAGTGATGCTGGCTTATCTGTCTGATCAAATAAATTATATTCCTACCTTGAGGGAGGTATATAATTTATATAGAGAAATTATACTTTGAGATCAAGTTTTCCAGAGTTACTTACCAAGTGGAATCAAACCCATCTGAAAGTATCCAGAGGAAAATTTAGCCAAGAATCAGGTAGAGAAATAGTCATGAGAAGAAAAGCAGAAAACCAATGAGCTGCCAGTTGCCAGGAGGTTCATATTAGGATCTTATTAGGGAGTGATTTAGAATAACTGAGCATATCCAATTCATAACAGTGATAAGCGAAACACAGGAGGTGCTAGGTACCCAACCTGCCAGACAATCTGGCCAAGTTCACTGGGCTGTGCACGGAAACCGTGGAAAGCAGCTTATACTCAGTCCTAATGGGCACTTCTCAGTGGATCATTTCATTAACAAGATTGGCATAACAATTATAATTGATGTATTTTGGGGTGGGAGGGGGGAGGAGTTTATTGAGAAGAGAAGGTTATGTTCCTTGCTTTCANGGATATGTGTGACAATGTGAATGTCTTTATTTCAGCACAGAGTATTTCAACTCTGCTGCACATTAGACTCACATGGATATTAAAAATAAATCTAGGTCAAAATCAAACCATCAGACCTTCCAGAAAGGCTAAGGGAGTAGTATTTATTTTTAAAATCCACAAAAATACAACACTTCTCAGAAACTCCAATGGGTAGCTAGAATTAAGGACCACTTTTTAGCAGCTGATATATCAGGGTTACTCTTAGGGTAGGAACCATCTTTGTTTGGCAAAATACCCTGATAAGCAGCCTGGGATAGGAGGCAGGACTCAGAGAGGACTATTGTCTAGAACTTCAGCTACAAAAGAGACAGTTAAGTGGTTGCCTGAAAACATGATAGGATGTAGTGCTCTTAAAGGAGGAGACGTGATGAGGAATAGGAGGGTGAGGAACCATGTGCCCATCAGTGTGAAGCTGGCTGCTCTAACAGACAAATGATCAGTGGCAGTTCCATGTGGTGGTGGGGGCAGCTAAAAATAATGTAAACAATAGTAATAATGTTCATTTTGAAATGGTTAACATATTATTAAATGGACTTCTCCATCTTTCTTCCAAATACTGGATTCTGTTATACTCTTGAGTGTTCTGTGTGTCTTTTTCTTGTAGGAAACTGAGGAAGAAAGGAGCTGAGATAAGGACCTCAACTCTGAGTTGTTGCAGGATGAAACAGGAGGATCCTGGAGTTGAGGTGACTGAATATGTCACCCTTCAGAAAACCTTAGAAAGGGTTTTGTTTTTCCATAGGGCATAAAATTAGTGGTTTGAACCAATTTAGTTCAATACATAATCCCAGGAATCTTCACGTGCCATGACATTCAACAGAAACAAGCATGCCCTCATCTGCATGCATTCATATTTTAAAATCAGTTGGGATCATACTGCATACCCAATTTTGCATCCCGATTTCTTCACTTAATATAATGCCATAAATATTTCCCAAATCATTAATTATTCCGAGAGAGCTTGAATTTTAATTAATAGCCCTTATAATCACACTCTGATTTATCTGAACTTTATTGTATGGGATATTGTGTAGGAGAATATGAGTACTCAGAATCTGCAGCCAGATGCTCTGCCTTCACTCTCCCAGCTGTGTTGCTTTGGCAGGCATTCCCACACCCCGGTCTCTGTGCTGACACAATATTTCCCTTTATAAAAGGATTTAGAGTTTCAATGGCTAAAAATTGTAATTGTTTGAATATACGTTTCTTTGATAATTAGTGCATTTAAACTCCATGTCAACTGATATTAGCATTTTACCAATTTATTCTTCCCAAATCAAAATTTTAGGATGGAAATGTTTTAATTTATTTGAAGGGCTAGTGTCCAGTTGCTCTGTTGACAAAAAAAAGTTGTAAATTATTGCAGAGAAAGCAAATCTGCTGCAGAGGAGTGATGCTGGCTTATCTGTCTGATCAAATAAATTATATTCCTACCTTGAGGGAGGTATATAATTTATATAGAGAAATTATACTTTGAGATCAAGTTTTCCAGAGTTACTTACCAAGTGGAATCAAACCCATCTGAAAGTATCCAGAGGAAAATTTAGCCAAGAATCAGGTAGAGAAATAGTCATGAGAAGAAAAGCAGAAAACCAATGAGCTGCCAGTTGCCAGGAGGTTCATATTAGGATCTTATTAGGGAGTGATTTAGAATAACTGAGCATATCCAATTCATAACAGTGATAAGCGAAACACAGGAGGTGCTAGGTACCCAACCTGCCAGACAATCTGGCCAAGTTCACTGGGCTGTGCACGGAAACCGTGGAAAGCAGCTTATACTCAGTCCTAATGGGCACTTCTCAGTGGATCATTTCATTAACAAGATTGGCATAACAATTATAATTGATGTATTTTGGGGTGGGAGGGGGGAGGAGTTTATTGAGAAGAGAAGGTTATGTTCCTTGCTTTCACTCTTTAAAAAAAAAAAAAATCAAGATGATATTTTCTGAGTGCTTCCAAAGCTCCTTTTTGACAAGGTTTGCACATTCCTGTATTAGGCCACTCCAGACTATCTGTGCCCACATCAGGCCACAGAATATTCCCATGCCCCGCTTTGACCTCCCTAGCTAAACGTCATCTCTTCATTTATACCATGTCTGTAGAGACACCTTGATGAAAAAGGGCCATATTTAGTCTGTGAGCCTAGGAATGAAAAAAGATGAGAGAGGAGAGGAATTCACTGCTAAATTTTAGGTGAGAGGGAGTAAAGGAGAAGGGCAATCTAAGGATGGGAAATTTATGAGATGTTAGAAGCAAAATCCTCCCTTGCTCGGCTGGCTAGGCAGCTGGGCTGTGAGTTAAAGGAGGAAGAGATGGTGAATGGACTTCCAGTTCAAAAGGGAGGGCTGAGGGCAAAGCGGAAAGCTTTTTAAAGAGAAGGTGGATGGTCTCAGAGAGCCCTGGATACCACTTGACTCTGTTAAAGATACTTGGAGAATATAGATTATGCTTAAAAATAGCAAAGCTGTACAGGTCAGGCTTTGGCTCAGGGGAGAGGTAAGAGAAGGGCATTGGTGGAGATCAACAGCCTTGGAAACAAATGCTTTCCAGGCTGTCAAAAGGCATGATCAGAGAATAAGAAATAAAGAGCTTCCAAGGATAGAACTGAAAGCAAAGACTTGAAGGGGAAGGGTTAGCAAACCCAGCTCACCCAGCAGGAAGTCTGGAGATGGTTGCAGTTGTACACTATTGGAATTTAGCAAAAATAATTTGTTTTTATTCTGGAATCCTTCAGACGCACAGGAAAGACCCCATTTCACCTTCCTTTCTGAATAAACACTTCCTTTTACACTGTCACTTCTTGTCTTGCAAAATATCCCAAAGAGGGTTGCCCTCATTACACATTACCCCCGAATATGTCAGCACAAACCTCCCAAGAATAGAACTACTTCCTGTGCAACCATATTGCCCTATTGCTGCACCTGAGAAAAAAACTTTTAATTCAATAGCATTATTAACAGAGTCTAAGCGCAAGCTTCTCTAGTTGTCCCTAAAATGCCTTTTGTAACTGGGCCCTGTGCCCAGTCAGGTACCAGTCAAGGTTCATGCATAGCGTTTTGCAGTTAATGTCTTTTTAGTCTTTTAGCCTGAATCAACTCTTCTACTGGATTTCTGAGTGGTGATTTTATAGTCTGTCATTCCTTCTACATTTTTTTTTTTTGCTGGCATTTTTCTATAGAGAGGATTTTTTTTCTCTCTTCTCTCTCAACATTGTTTTGAATATCATGAGGACTTACATTTTTTCCATATGTTTTAATTCATTACCGTCATTGTGGTTTTTTTTTTTTTTTATGATCAAATGTTACCAGTGATTGTCCCCTTGGGCTAGCTTGTGGGTTCATCAATTTTTAAGTATGTGCTTGCTTTTTGGTACAAGGTGTTCCAGGATCATCTTGTATTTTTCCTATTTCAGACCTGGAATCAGCCATTTTCCCTAGGAGTTTGGTGACTTTTACCACAGAATAGTGCAAGAACCAAGCACTAATTGTCCCTCATTGCTATTGAGATTCATTTCTTCTAGGGCCTTTTGAGCATACAGTTAGGAAATTTTTTTGTTGAAACCTTTTAAATTCAAAGTCATATAGACCTTTACCAGTGCCCATTTTATATTTCTTTTCCTCTCCCTTCCTTCAAGTAAACAACCTGGTTCCTAACAACATTAGTGTATTTTCTAATCTTCTCTATCCTGTAAAACACAAAATGGTTTCAGAATTATAATACCATTCCACTACCAGGATAGTCCTACTAAGTAAAATTCAAGCCTTCACTGCATTTTTTTATCTTTAGGGTATCTTTAGGTATCTTTTATCTTTAGCCTAGGATAATGGGCTCTTGCAGGGGTCTCAGGTAAACTTCATTGCAGGCTCTAGATTGTCCTGGGTTTGTAGGCAGAATGGAATTTGGGAGGACATCCAGCTTTCTTAGATAGGTAAATGCATCTGTAATTAATGTTATAAATTATCTGAAATTGGTTCATCAAAAATATATACATATGTATTTAATATTCTGATCAAGTTTTAGACCTCTCCAGTAAAGTATGCATATTATAATTTGAAATATTATTTGCCTACTTGTACTTCTTGTCTTAAAGATTACTTTGGTGTTAATACAGAGACACCAGGTTTTATTTTTGCATCCTTTATTTTCAACTTTTCTATACCTGCTATTTAACATGTTTGTTTAGTGATTCATATCTATACCTTGATGGTGGTTGTGGCTTTATGGATGTATATATACTTATCCTCAGACTCATTGAGTTGTATATATTAAGTATGTGTAACTTTGCACATGTCAATCGTACACTAATAAAGTGGCTCAAAATGTCTCCTGTAAGTAACATATATGCACTTGTGCCAAGTCATGTCCAACTTGTTGTGACTCCCTGGGCTATAGTGTGCCAGGGTCCACGGTCCATGAGATAAATGTTTTTTAAGTCTGTCTTCTTTAATCTTTACCCTCTAATGGTTTAATTTGCTTCCATTTAATTAATTACTAATACATTTAGGCTTAAATCTATTATATGACTATTTTCAATTTGTCCCACTGGCTCTATGATTTATTGTGGCTGTTTCTCTTTGTTTACTTTTTCCTTTCCTTGTCTGTTGTAATGCCTAGTTATTTTTGATTTCTGTTAGTCATTATTAATAAAAATTGTAGACATAGTTTGAGCCTTTGAATAATGTTATATATCTGCAAAGAATAATTACTTTTATTTCTGGTAAGCAGTTAAAATGGGGACAGATCACCTTAATATAGTCAGGGAATGAGCCATCCAAAATTGAGGTTTGATCTCATGGGTGCTATTCCATTATTGGTTTACCTTTAGTTCAAAGGTATACACCTTGCGAACCTCAAATAAAAGTCTGAATTTTATTGAGATTCCCTTTTCGATAGACCTTGAGCTCCAATTTATTTGCATCCTCAGCTCCATGAAATGACTCAGCACTACAACCTCTTAAATACAGCTTTCAAATTAACAAGATTTGAGAGTTAAGTCGATCTGTAGCAGCTATTTATTTTTTTATAGATTAATTATCCAATTCCAGAGATGGAGTGAGAAGCAGTATTGTTTTCTATGTAAGTAGTTTATTATACTTTTGGATGCCCGATATGAGAGTGCTATCTTAGCGTTAAGCTCTTTCCATCTTATGTAACAGTGTTCATCATCTTGAAGTTAGAATTTTGGCATATGAGCTTAAAATCTATCAATTAAAGGGTCATAGACTTTGTATATATGTATATATGTGAAATATTGTTGATTTACAGTGTTGTGTTAGTTTCTGGTGTACAGCAAAGCCTGTCTATTGTCTATATGTTTGTGCTTAGTCACTCAGTCATGTCCGACTCTTTGTGACCCTACGGACTGTAGTCCACCAGGCTTCTCTGTCCATGGGATTCTCCAGGCAAGAATGCTGGCGTGGGTTGCCATGCCCTCCTCCAGGGGGTCTTCCCAACCCAGGGATTGAACCCATGGCTCCTGCATTGCAGGCAGATTCTTTACCATCTGAACGACCAGGGAAGCCCCATCTATATGTCTACCTATCTCTATTTTATATATTCTGTTCCTTATAGTTTATTGTAAGATATTGAATATAGTTCCCTGTGCTGTACAGTAGGACCTTGTTTATTTTATATATAGTAGCTTGTGTCTGCTAACCCCAAACTCCTAATTTATCCCTTCCCCTCTCTCTGCCCTTTGGTAACCATTTTTATTTTTTATGTCTGTGAGTCTGTTTCTGTTTTGTAAATAAGTTCATTTGTATCATGTTTTAGATTCCACATATCAGTGATGTGATCAGTGAGGATCGTATTTGTCTTTTTCTGATTTTACTTAATAATAAGAGATGATAATCTCTAGGTCTATTCATGTTACTGCACATGGTTCTATTTTATTCTTTTTTATGGATCAGTAGTATTCCATTGTGTGTACACACACACACACACACACACACACACACACCCCTTTACCCATTCATCTGTTGAGGTACCTTTAGGTTGCTTGCATGTCTTGGCTATTATAATTAATGCTGCTCTGAATGTGGGGATGCATGTATCTTTTAAAATTAGAGTTTTCTCAGGATATATGCCCAGAAGTGGGATTAATGATCATATGATAACTCTGATTTTTTAAAGGAACCTCCAAACTGTTTTCCATAGGGGCTGAACCCATCAGCTGTATAGGAGGATTCTCTTTTCTCCATATTCTTTCCAGCATTTCTTATTTGTAGACTTTTTAATGATGGCAGTTCTGACTGGTGTGAAGGTGATGCCTCATTGTAGTTTTGATTTGTATTTCTGTAATAATTAGAGATATTGAGTATTAATGTGCCATTATTGGTCATCTGCATGTCTTCTTTGGAGAAAGTAGGGTTCTGCCATTAAAAATTTTTTGTTATTGATTTGTATGAGTTTGTATATTTTGGAACTTAAATCCTTGCCAGTTGAATTGTTTGCAAATATTTTCTCCCAGTCTGTAGGTTGTCTTTGCATTTTGTTTTTGGTTTCCTTTGCTGTGCAAAAGCTTAGACATTTAATTAGGTCCTATTTATTTACATTTACTTTTGTTTGTTTTGCCTCAGCATACTGATCTAAAAATATTACTATGATTTATGTCAGAGGATGTTTTGCCCATGTTCTCTTCTAGGAGTTTTATGGTGTCATGTCTTGTATTTCGGCTTTAAGCCATTTTGAGTTTATTATTGTGTATATTGTGAGGGAGTGTTCTGCTGCTGGTGCTAAATCACTTCAGTTGTGTCCGACTCTGTGCGACCCTGTAGATGGCAGCCCAGCAGGCTCCGCCGTCCCTGGGATTCTCCAGGCAAGAATACTGGAATGGGTTGCCATTGCTCTAGCGTCATTGATTTACCTCCGCTGTCCAGCTTTCCCAACACCACTTGGTGAAGTGAAGTGAAGTGGAGGTTGCTCAGTCATGTCTGACTCTTTGCGACTCCATGGACTGTACAGTCTGTGGAATTCTCCAGGCCAGAATACTGGAGTTGGTAGCCTTTCCCTTCTCCAGGGGATCTTCCCAAACCGGGGATTGAACCCAGGTCTCCTGTATTGCAGGCAGATTCTTGTTGAAGAGACTGTCTTTTCTCCATTGTATTCTTACCTCCTTTGCCAAACATTAATTGACTGTAGGTGTGTGGGTTTATTTCTGGGCTCTTTGTTCTGTTCCATTGATTTTTTTGTGTGCCAGTACCACACTGTTTTGATTATTGTAAACTTTGTAGTCTAAAGTCTGGGAGGATTATGCCCCCAGCTTTGTTCTTTTTTCCTCACAATTGCTTTGGCAATTTTGGACCTTTTATGGTTTCATATCAATTTTAGGATTATTTGTGAAAAATGTCATGGGTACTTTGATAGCTCTTGTTGTTTAGTCACTAAGTCGTGTCTGGCTCTTTGTGACCCCATGGAATGTAATTCACCAGGTTCCTCTGTTCATGGGATTTCCCAAGCAAGAATACTGGAGTGGGTTGCCATTTTGCTCTCCAGGGGATCTTCCTGGCCCAGGGATTGAACCTGCATTTCCTGCTTGTCAGGCAGATTCTTTACCACTGAACCAACCTGGGAAGCCCTGGGTACTTTGGAGATCACATTAAATCTGAAGATTGCTTTGGGTAGTATGGTCATTTTAATATTGATTAATTCTTACTTATTATTCTTCCAACCCAAGAGCATGGTATATCTTTCGATTTCTTTGAATCATCTTAAATTTCCTGCATTAGTGTTTTATAGTTCTCAGTATGTCTTTCACCTCCTAGGTCAGGTTTATTCCTAAGGTCTTTTTTTTGAAAGTGATTTTAAAAGGAATTTTTTCTTTTTGCTTTCTGACATATCATTGTTACTATAAAGAAGCACAGAAGATATCTGTACATTGATCTTGTATCTTCCTACATTGCTGAATTTATTTAACAGTTCTAATAGTTTTTGTAGTGGAGTCTTTAGGGCTTTCTACGTTTAGTATCATGTCATCTGCATATAGTGACACATTTATCTCTTCCCTTCCCATCAAACACCTTTCATCTCTTGTCTGATTGCTGTGGCTAGAATTTTCAGCACTATGTTGAATAGAAATAGTGAGGTGGGCATCCTCATCTTGTTCCAGATTTTAGTGGGAAGGCTTTCAGCTTTTCACAGTTCAGTATTATGTTGGCTGTGGGTTTGTCATAGTTTTTATTCTGTTGAGACATGTTCCCTCTGTACCCACTTTGGTAAGAGTGTAAGAGTTTTTATCATTAATGGATGTTGAATTTTACCAAATGATTTTTCTGTATCTATGGAGATAATCATGTGCTTTGTCTTTCCTTTTATTGATGTGGTATATCACATAGATTGATTCTGTGCATAGTGAACCTTCCTTGTCACCCTAGGATGAATCCAACTTGATCGTGGTATATGATCTTTTTAATGTATTTTATGTATCTTTTCTATGACATTTAATGATTTGTTAATGTTTTTTTGTATTTTTGCATCTATAGTTATCAAAGATATTAGCCTATAATTTCCTTTTTTGGTAATGCCTGTCTGCATTTGGTATCAGGATGATGGGAAGGTTATAGAATGATTGAGAGTATTCCCTCCTCTTCAAGTCTTTTGAAAGAGTTTGAGAAAGATAGGAATAAGTTCTTTGTGTGTTTGGTAGAATTTCCTCAGTGAACCAATCTGGACATGGACTTTAGTTTTATTTTTTTTTTACAGAGTGTATTTTACTTCTACTGATTGACCCTTTGAAATGATTTCTTCTTGATTCAGTTTTGGTGGGCTGTATGTTCTAAAAACTTGTCCATTTCTTCTAGATTTTCCCATTTGTTGGCATATGATTGTTCATAGTATTCTTCTATGGTTTTTGTATGTTTGTGGTATTTTTTGTTATTTCTTCTCTTTCATTTCTTATTTTGTGTATTTGGATCCTCTGTTTTCTTCTTGGTGAGCCTGGCCAGAGGTTTGCTGATTTGGTTCANAAAACTTGTCCATTTCTTCTAGATTTTCCCATTTGTTGGCATATGATTGTTCATAGTATTCTTCTATGGTTTTTGTATGTTTGTGGTATTTTTTGTTATTTCTTCTCTTTCATTTCTTATTTTGTGTATTTGGATCCTCTGTTTTCTTCTTGGTGAGCCTGGCCAGAGGTTTGCTGATTTGGTTCACGCTTTCAAAGAACCAGCTCTTGGTTTTATTGATTAAAAAAATTTTTTTTTAAAGTACCACAGATTTTTAATTGGATCCTGGAGACACAAGAGTAGAGGTGATAGAGGCAGAACTGGAGGTCTGGCATTGGAGTCTCTATTGCCAGCAGTAGAGCCCAATGTCAAATCAATGCCGCCAGCAGTGCCAACTATGGTATCTGTGTCAAGCAGTAGTGGTCGTGTTTAGTTTTTGTTTTTTATAAGTGTAGTCCTCAAGCATACTTTGTGTTATTGCTGGCTGTAGAGCCTCCAAATCTAATTTTCAGCCTTGTTGTCAATTCCTTGAACTACATAAATTATTCAAACACATTTCTTTTCTACGTAGCGTATATAGGATTTGTTGTTTGCAACTTAGAATCCTGACTGATAACAAAAACTTTAGACAGAGAGACAGATTCAGAGGGTGTAAATAAACATAAGGAGCTTTAATGGCACCTATTATCCTTTGAGCACCAGAGGCCAAGGAAGGGTAAACTCCTTAGCAAGATGGTGGTTTAGGTTAATTGTTTTTCACTTCTCCAGACAATATGTGGGGTATGCTGACATTAAAGAAGAAATGGAGTAATATAAACATCGCATGGGCTTCAGGGAAACTGGATTTTTCCTTTCGTAGCAGAAGAGGAAGGCCACTTCTGTTAATGAATCTTAGCAGTTGCATCAGTGTGTTACTTTGGGTCCTCCAGGAAGAAGATGGAAAGAAAGAATTAGAAGTGCCTGACATGTATTGGGGAAAATGCCTGTGAAGGATGAAGGGGAGAGGAAGAAGGAGTAGGTAAGAAGAGCCTCAGATCATGATGCAAGTCTGACATTAGTCAAAGAAAAGAAGGAAGGAAAGAGAATTGTCTAAGAAGAACCAGACTGTAGTGCCCTTCTGGGAAAGTCCCAACCTGATGTATCGGGAGCCCTAAAGCAAAGACCACCCATCAGAAGAATCCTGTATTGGTCAAAAATGGCGGGTTTTAGTAACCTCATTGTACACAATTATTGACTAGAAACATCTTAGGGAAAGATAAGACTGGCATGAACCTTGCAATGGATCCTGATCAGCTGGAAGGTGTCAACCTGTTGCCCGCCTAAGAGCAGATTCTTTCCCAAAGGAAGAGCTGAGTTGTGCACTCCCATATATGTGGCCACCACACATGAGTAGCCAGTTTGGGGGAAGAGTGTCAAATGTCTCAAATGATGAAGACAGTGAACACTTCAGATATAAGCAATTTACTAATCCTTTGAAAGTATATACCAAAAGACCATCAAACTCTGGCATTTCAAATGTAGTTAAATTCAGAATGCTGTATCAAGTTTGTAACTTTCAATTTAGGGCATAAAGTTTTTACTATATTGAGGACTAGTCAGTGATGGAAAAAAGTAAGGGCTGTTACAAAATGGCTTTACCTCATAAAAAGGGTGGGAAGGGGAGATGTTCCAAACTCTAGGGAAGTGGTCATCTTTCGTTCATCTGATGACATTTAACAAATGCATACACTTCTGTTCATAGTCTCTCTAGCACTTGGAATTGTCAGGGTTTTTATTTTCTGTTACTCAAATGTGTATGCAGTGATATCTCCTTAAAGTTTTAACTTGCATTTCCTTGATGAATAATGATGATTAGCGTCTTTTAATGGGGTTATTTTTCTTCATATATCTTTTCTGGTAAAATGTCTTTCATATATTTTGTCCATCTCTTCTTGGATTGTCTTATTATTTAGTTGTAAGAATTATTTACAGTCTAGTATTTTGTCAGATAAATGTTTTATGAATAATTTCTTCTATTGTGTGACTAGCTTTTTCATTTTTAAAAACTGTCTTTTAGTTATAGTAAAATCCAACTTATCAGTATTTTATGATTCATGTGTTTTACATTCTATCTAAGAAATCTTTGTGTCCATCCCAAGGTCGTAAAAATTTCCTCCTATGTTTCTCCTGGAAGTATATAGTTTTAACTTTTACAGTTAAGCCTAAGATACATGTCGTTAGTTTTTATATGTTTTAAAGTGAGTATTGATATTTATTTTTCCCAAATGGATATCTATTATTCCAGCCTTATTTTTGAATAAATTTTCCTTTCCTCTGTGAATTGCATTGAAATGTTTGTAAAAAATCAATTGAACATAGTAGTGCTGGTTTTCATTCCCTTTCATTGATCTGTGTGTCTATTCTTATATCAATCCCACCCAATCCAGGTTTTTGTTAGTTTAAATCAGCTACTGATTCCATTTATTTGTTCTTCTCTTTTTTTAAAGATTTATTTATTTTAATTGGAGGCTAATTACTTTACAATATTGTGGTGGTTTTTGCCATACATTCTCAGGAATCAGCCATGAGTGTACATGTGTTCCCCATCTTAAACCCCCCTCCCACCTCCTTCTCCATCCCATCCCTCAGAGTCATCCTAGTGCACCAGTCCTGGGCTCCCTTGCTTAATTTTAGAATCAGCTTTTCAATTTTATTAAAAATTTCTGAAATTTTAATTGGGATTGTATTGAGTCTTAGATTATATTGAGATCTGATGTCTAAACAATATTGAGTCTTCAAATCTGCTTTGGTTGTTTATCACTTTAATTATATAGGTCTTTAATTTCTCTCAGCAATGTTTTGCAGTTTTCAAGGAAGAACCATGCATATTTTTCTTTGTTAAATTTATTCCTGAGTATATATTCTCCTTTTTTTGTGGTGTTTTTAATAGAATTTAAAAAATCCATGTAATAACTCTTTGCTGCTATACTTAAAAATAATTTAATTTTTAGTAGTAACCTTAGATGCTGCATCTTACTAATTTATTAGTTACAGTGGGTTTTATGTAGATTCCTTAAGATTTTCTACATAAGCAGTTATGTAATCCAAAAATGGAGACAGTTTTTCTCCCTTTATATTCTTTATTCTTATTTTTTTCCCTTGCTTTACTACTGCCTAGGAATTTCACTGCTGTTTTGAATGGAAGTTATAAGAACAATAACCCTGCATGTTTTCCAAAATTAAGATGAAACTGTTCAATATTTTATACTAAGTCAGTTAGCTGTGATTTTTATAGATGTCCTTGGTCCAGTTGAAAAACTTCACATATTCCAAACTTGTGAGAATTTAATAATTAAAAAATTATTATTGGATGTTGAATATTATAATATTCTTTTACTGCCTATTTTGAAAGTCATATGGTTTTTATCCTTTATCCTATTAGTATGATAAATTAACTTGATTGCTTTTTATTTTTTTAAGTTTATTTATGTGAACCGTTTTTTGAAAGTCTTTATTGAATTTGTTATAATATCACTTCTGTTTTATGTTTTGGCTTTTTGGCCATGAGACATGGGATCTTGGTTCTTGACGAAGGATCACACCCACACTCTGCATTGAAAGGTGAAATCTTAACCACTGGACCATCAGGGAAGTCCCTTGGATGCTTTTTGAATGTTTAAACAACTATATGTTCCTGGGACAAACACTATTTAAGATTCTATATACATGAAATGCATAGTTGGTTAATTGTTTTAAGGATTTTATATATAAGGGGTGCATGTGTGTGTGCGTGCTAAGTTGCTTCACTCATGTCCAACTCTGTGCGACCCGATGGACTGTAGCCCTCCAGGCTCCTTCATCCATGGGTTTCTCTAGACAAGAGTACTGGAGTGGTTGCTGTGCTCTCCTCCAGGGGATCTTCCTGATCCAGGGATTGAACTTGTGTCTCTTATGTCTACCTGCATTGGCAGGGATATTGGATGTAAATTTTTTAATGATGTCTTTTTCAGATTGTGATAATAATAATATGCTAGACTCAAAAAATGAATTTGTAAGTTACTTCTTCCTCTTCTGTGTTATGAAAGATTTTAGTAGAAGTGTGTTATTTCTTCTTTGAATGTTGGACAGAATTTACCAGAGAAGTCATATGAGTTTTCTTGGCAGGAAAGTTTTACATGAAGAATTAAATTTCTTTATTATAGTGTACAACATGTTTTGTCTCATGTTGTTAAGTTGTATTTTTCAATGATTTTGTTGACTTCAACTAAGTTGTTAAATTTACTGACATAAAGTTGATAATAATTTTTTAAAAATACTCTTTTAATAAGTATAGTGACTATACTGATAATCTTAGTTTCTTTATTTTCACAATGTGTGTTCTCATTTTCTTGATTAGTCTAGTGATGTCTTTATCAATTTTAGTGATATTTTGGAAAACAGCTTTTGGGCTTTGTCAATTTTCTCTGTTGTTTGCATGACTTCTATTTAGTTTATTTCTGTAATTATCATTATTATTATATTGGATTTATTTTTGCTCTTATTTTTTTAGTTTCTTGAGTTGGAGCCTCATTATTTTAGGCCTTACTGATTTCTAATGAATATATTTAAGTCTGTAGTTTTTCCTCTCACACTGCATCAGCTACATGTCACATGTTTATGTTACATTTTCATTACTGTTTTATGGTTTTTTCTTTGATTCATGGGTTACTTATGACCCACCTCCCAGAATACTGGAAATAAAAGTAAAAATAAACAAATAGTTAAAATTAAAAGCTTCTGCACAACAAAGCAAACTATAAGCAAGGTGAAAAGACAGCCTTAGGAATGGGAGAAAATAATAGCAAATGAAGCAACTGACANGATGGCTGGATGGCATCACCGACTTGATGGAGACTAGTCTGAGTGAACTCCAGGAGTTGGTGATGGACAGGGAGGCCTGGCGTGCTGCGATTCATGGGGTCGCAAACAGTCAGACATGACTGAGCGACTGAACTGAACTCTTTTATTATTATAAAATGCCCAATTTTATTGCTGTAATACTTTGTCATGAAATTTATTTTATCCAGCTTTCTATTGCTTATTATTTATGTGGCACAATTATTTATATTCATTTACTTTCACCTATTTTTGTCTTTCAATTTATATCATGCTTGTCTTTATTTCCTTTTTTACTCTTTAAAAAACTGAAGTATAGTTGATATACAATGTTATATAAGTTACAGGTGTACAATATAGTGATTCACAATTTTTACAGGTTATACTACATTTATAGCTAGTGTAAAATAGTTGCTGTATTCCCCATGTACACTATATCTGTATAGCTTATTTTATACCTAATAGTTTGTACCTCTTAATCCTCCAACCTTATCTTTCCCTCCTGGGCTCCTCCCTAGTAATCACTAGTTTGCTCTTTGTATCTGTGAGTCTGCTGCTTTATGTTGTATTCATTAGTTTGTTGTATTTTTTAAATTTCACATATATGTGATATGTTACAGTGTTTTTCTTTCTCTGACTTATTTCATTTAGCATAATAAACTTCCAAGCCCCTCCATGTTGCTTCAAATGGCAAAATTTCATTATTTTTTTATGGTTAATTAGTATTCTATTATATATATTATAGTGCTTGTCTTATAGACACCATATGACTGGTTTTTCTTTTTCTTTTTTATCCATTTTGATAAGCTCTGCCTTATCAGTTAAAGCATTTAATATAATGAATAATATTGTTGGATTAGGTCTACTGTTTTATTGTTGGTTTTCTTTTTGTCCCTATATTGTTGGTTGTTTCCCTCTTCATTTCTTCTTTTGGATTATTTGAATATATTTAGATATATTTTAAGTTTTCATTGGCTTTTAAAAATATACCTCCTTGAGTTATTTTTTAGTGATTGGTCTATAAGTTATGGTACATATTCTTGAAGTTTCATGAGTTGATTTGAAAGTTAGTCATTCAGTTGTGTCTGACTCTGCTTCCCCATGGACTGTAGTCTGCCAGCCACCTCTGTCCATGGAATTCTCCAGGCTGGAATGGATTGCCAATTTCCTTCTCCAGGATGTCTTCCCAACCCAGCGATCAAACCCAGGTCTCCCTCATTGCAGGCAGATTCTTTATCATCTCTGGAAAGTGAATTGTTGTTGTTCAGTTGCCAAGTTGTGTCTGACTCTTCATGACCCCATGGATTGCATCACACCAGCCTTCCCTGTCCCTCATCATTTCCTGGAGTTTGCTTAAGTTCTTGTCCATTGAATCGGTGATGCCATCCAACCATCTATTCCTCTGTCANCTCTGGAAAGTGAATTGTTGTTGTTCAGTTGCCAAGTTGTGTCTGACTCTTCATGACCCCATGGATTGCATCACACCAGCCTTCCCTGTCCCTCATCATTTCCTGGAGTTTGCTTAAGTTCTTGTCCATTGAATCGGTGATGCCATCCAACCATCTATTCCTCTGTCATCCTCTTCTCCTTCTGCCTTCAGTCTTTCCTAGCATAAGGGTCTTTTCCAATGAGAAGGGTCTTTTCCAATGAGTTGGGTCTTTTCCAGTGAGTTGGCTCATTGTGTCAGGTGGCCAAAGTATTGGAGCTTCAGCTTCAACATCAGTCCTTCCAAAGATTATTCAGGGTTGATTTCTTTTAAGATTGACTGGTTTGATTTCCTTGCTGTCCAATGGAGTCTCAGGAGTCTTCTCCAGCACCACAGTTCAAAAGCATCAATTCTTCAGTGCTCTGCCTTCTCCATGGTCCAGCTCTCACATCTGTAGACGACTACTGGAAAAGACCATAGCCTTGACTATATGGAGCTTTGTCGGCAAAGTGATGTCTTTGGTTTTTAACGCACTGTCTAGGTTTGTCATAGCTTTCCTGCCAAGAAGCAATTGTCTTCTAATTTCATGGCTGCAGTCACCATCAGCAGTGATTTTAGAGCCCAAAGGGGGGAAATCTTGTCACTGCTTCCACTTTTTCCCCTTCTATTTGCCATGAAGTGATGGGATCAGATGCTATGATCTTAGTTTTTTTAATATTGAGTATTAAGCCAGGTTTTCACTCTTTTCCTTCACCCTCATCAAGAGGCTTTTGAGTTCTTCTTCACTTTCTGTCATTAGAGTGAAATCATCATTCAACTTAATATTGTACCATTTTATATAAAATGCAGAAAACTTGAACACTGTTAGTCCATTTATTCACTTACCACCATTCTTTAGGCTTTATTGCCATACATAATGGCAGAAAGGAGTATGTCAAGGTTGTATATTGTCACTCTGCTTATTTAACTTATATACAGAGTACATCATGTGAAATGCTGGGCTGGGCAAAGCACAAGCTGAAATCAAGATTTCCAGGAGAAATATCAATAACCTCAGGTACGCAAATGACACCATCCTTATGGTAGAAAGTGAAGAAGAACTAAAGAGCCTCTTGATGAAAGTGAAAAAGAGAGTGAAAAAGTTGACTTGAAACTCAACATTCAGAAAATGAAGATTATGGTATCTAGTCCCATCACTTCATGTCAAATAGATGGGAAAACAATAGAAGCAATGACAGACTTGATTTTCTTGGGCTCCAAAATCACTGCAGATGGTGACTGCAGCCATGAAATTAAAAGATGCTTTCTCCTTGGAAGAAAAGCTATGACGAACCTAGACAGCATATTCAAAAGCAGAGACATTACTTTGCCAACAAAGATCCATCTAGTCAAAGCTATGGTTTTTCTAGTAGTCAAGTATGAATGTGAGAGTTGGACTATAAAGAAAGCTGAAGGCTTAAGAATTGATGCTTTTGAACTGTGGTGTTGGAGAAGACTCTTGAGAGTCTGTTAGACTGTAAGGAGATCCAACCAGTCCATCCTAAAGGAAATCAGTCTTGAATATCATTGGAAGGACTGATGTTGAAACTGAAACTTCAATACTTTGGCCACCTGATGCAAAGAACTGACTCCTTAGAAAAGACCCTGATGCTTGGAAAGATTGAAGGTGTGAGGAGAAGGGGATGACAGAGGTTGAGATGGTTGGATGGCATCACAGACTGGATGGACATGAGTTTGAGAAAGCTTTGGGAGTTGGTGATGGACAGGAAAGCCTGGAATGCTGCAGTCCATGAGGTTGCAAAGAGTCAACAGGACTCACCAACTGAACTGAACCGATAGTGGTAGAAGGTATCAGAATGTATATTTTAAGCACAACAAAATAATACTTTGTTTCTTTTTGCTTCAGTCATCTTTAAAGAAATTAATAGGAAAATTGTGTACCTAGCCATGGCTTTCTTTGCATTTATCCAATGTGGAGTTCATTAATGTCCTTCAATAGGTATATATAACTTTGCCAGATTTGGGCAGATTTTAGCTATCTCTTCAAGTATGTTTTCTGACCTATAAATATTTTCTCTCACCTTTCAAAGTAGGTCTTCTTTTTCTGATACTCTTTCATACATCCTTAACAATTTGTTTAAATTTTTTCAACCTTATTTCTCTCTTTTTTTCCATACTGGATAATTTTTGTTTATTTATGTTCACTGATCCTTTTCATCATTATTCTGCAAATATGTCCATCCATTGATATTTTAATTTCAAGTATTGTATATTTCAGTAATTTTAATGCTTTCCTTTACTTAATAACAGTTATAATTACTGCATTAAAGTCTTTGCCTTTTAATTTTAACATTAAATCATCTTGGTGTTGGCCTCTGCTAATTGTCTTTTCTCATAAATGTAAATCACACTTTCTTTTTTTTTTTTTTTTCCTGGTTCCTACTGTTTAGTTATAGATCATATATTGGAAACGAAATTCTGGATTCTGTTACACTCTTCCAAAGAATATTAATGTTATTTTAGTAGGTTTAAATGGAAGACTCTCTTTCTTGGATTTGTAGTAGCTTAAATCTCAGTTCAGTTCTTCTGGCCTTAACTGCAAGCTGCCCAAATATTGAGAGGTTGAGAGGTCACCTGTTTTCTTTCTGAGATAGCTCTTCACTTTCTTGTGGTTGTGGTGCCCCCGGATCTGTCTTCTGATTATTTTGTATAGAATGATGGAAGGTTTCCTGTTGGAGTTTTGTTCTCTGTGTGTCATACTGTGATCTGCCCTCAGTATAAAGCTAAAAAACCCACCAAAACATGGAAAATTCACCCTTTGTCCCTTCTTTCAAGTTTGGTTCATCTCTAAAATCTTGCTTTTCTTCACTCTGCTGCACCTTTAAGTAATTGTTACCTGTGTAAAGGTTGGTCTGTCAGTTTATTCTATCAAGTCAGAAGGGGAACTCAATATAATTAAAGTATCCTGATAGTTGGCCTAAAAATATAGTGCTATTGGTATTTTAAAATCTCAGATATAGAGATTTTTGAAGGGATTGCTTCTAACTTTTCTGTTTCCTGGTAAGGAAATGAAGATTCTTTGAGGTTAAATTCATTTATTCCTTTGCTCAGTCAACACTTTTTGACCATTACTATGTGCCATAGACTGTACTGGGTGCTAGGACAATAGAGGCAACTTCCTCAAGCCTGGCCCTTGGCAGAACTGGAACTAGGATGCATACCTTTTCGTTGCTTTTTCTGCTCCTTTTGGGGAGAAGGCCTGGTCTGTGGTCACCAAAATGACCATATTTTGGCAACTTGAACCATATACTGAGGTATAACAGCCTTGAGTTCTTATAAACTTCTTCTGTCAGAGTCTTGGGGGTTTCAAGCCATGTACATAGAGAAACTTTCTCTAGGCTCAGTGCTGATGCAGTGAGCATATGAGATGTATTCCTAAACTGGAAGTGCGTCTTTCACTTAGCATAATATCCTCCGGGTCATCATGTGGTTGCATAAGGAAGGATTTCCTTTTATTTTTAAAGCTGAATAACACTCCATGGCATGTATAAACCACATTTTTTTCTTCCATGCATCCACTGGTGGATGAAAGCTACCTGAAATAAGCTATTCACGGAAGGACAAATACTGCTTGATTCTACTTATCCCAGGTGTCTAAAATAGTTAAATGCTTAGAAACAGAATTGAATGGTGGTTGCCAGGAGCTGGTGGGGTGGGAGAACTGGGGAGGTGTTTTTCAATAGGTCTAAAGTTTAATTATGCAAGCTGAGTAAATTCTGGAGATCTGCACAATATAGTAACTATAGCTAACTGTACTGTATTGTGCACTTAATTTGTTAAGAGAGTAGAGCTCATGTTCCGTGTTTTCACCACAATAATAAGTATGAAACAAATAATAGCAAACAAAAAAGTATCCCTCAAAGCCTACCTTTAGAGACAGCTGTCTGATGCTCCCTGAAGAACAGCAGGGTTGAGGGTGATACAGTGATTGTAATTTGCATCAAGAACCAAAAATTGCCTGGTTTCACACATCTGTGTCTTTAGCTCTAGACCTTGGTTAAGGAACAACTGCCAGACTCTTCCCCCTTAGGCTTCTGGATCCCCTCAGGCCGCTGTGAGCTGCTGCCTTCTTCCTGTGCACTTGCTGCCACGTGGATCCCCCTCAGCAGGCAATAAATAAGCCCTCCTGGCTGTGGCGGTGGCTGACTTGGATTGGTTTGATTTCTTTCCATGCAGAGACTTAGGAATTAGCTCTGTAAGCAAGGGCTGAGACTGAAGAGTTTAAACCTCTTTGTTGGACCTTTTCAATTATTCATGGAAAATCTATATGCTCTGTTATCAGCTTTAAGCAAAGCAACTTTGTTGTTTCTATTGATCATGCAATTTATTATCTTTATTTAAACTCTTCAGGCAATAAATAAATAAAAAGCGGTTGGAGGGAAAGAAGCTTCTCAGAGAAAGTAATTTCCTAGGAAAGTAGCTTAATCCTTTTAAAATTAGACTTATAAACTTAAAGATAGTATCTGATTATTCTATTTGATCCCCTTTAAAAAGGACACTGGTTTTGGTTTCTCTGTTTTAGCTAAAATCTTTCAGTTTTCTCTTCTCATCAAACTTTTTTTTTTTTTTTTGACTCATCATTACCCTGAAAAGAAAAATGTATCAGAATACAACAGCTAGAAATAAGAAAGCTTCTATTCAGGTAACAGTTTCATTTCTCTAACACAGGCTGATGTACATAGTTTATTTAACCTTTTAAAGCCATTTTTCTATTACTAGCACTCATTGGAAAAGACTTTGATGCTGGGAGGGATTGGGGGCAGGAAGAGAAGGGGATGACAGAGGATGAGATGGCTGGATGGCATCACCTACTTGATGGACATGAGTTTGGGTGAACTCCGGCAGTTGGTGATGGACAGGGAGGCCTGGTGTGCTGTGATTCATGGGGTCACAAAGAGTCGGACACGACTGAGCGATTGAACTGAACTGAACTGTAGCAGCATTGGGACACTAACGCTTGCTCTTTGTACTTCATGGTCAAATGAAGATTACAAGATAATAGTGATGATGAAAATAACTTTTATATAGTAATTCACTCTTTATTCAATTAAGATTTTAATTTTCTCTAGGTCTTCTGACAATACAGCATGTGATTTTATAAACTGAGAGAATTGAATGCGATTATCTCTAAAGTTCTTTTTTTTTTAAATTTAAAACTGATTTTATTACAGCTTTTCATATGGAATTCCTTTCAAGCCAGAGACTCTCACAAGTTTCTGTTGTGAAGTTCCCTGAATCTTGGATAAAATTGTCATTGGGAGAGTCCATTTCTTGGGAAACTGAGCATTTTATCATCTTCACGTGTTCTCATCCTCCCTCTGCAGGTCTCCTCCCTCTGTCTCTAGGTCCCTGATTGACTGTGTTTATTGGGAGAGAACTTTCCTCTTCGCAGCTGACTCAGTTCTGTCTGAATGAACAGCCTTTCCTGCTCTGTGTGATAATAGTGTGCTTCCCTTGGAGCCATGTTGATATTCTCTTTATTCACTTCATCTCTGCTCTTGGTCTCACTGTCCATGGCCACACTGTGGTCAAGTTTCTTAGATTATAAGAAACTCCTTCCTTCACCTTTGCTGGGTGAATATCTCCAAATTATTTTTGTTGGTTAAAAATTATCAGTTTCTGAATTGAATCTCTTTTATTGTTTCAAGTATGTCCCGTTCTTAAGACAAATATTCATTTACTTCCACATAGTAATTTACAAGCACTTTAATAGGTTTCCATATGGACATGGAAAAGTCAACAGGTAAATTTCTGGTTCTTTACTTGGGTGTGTGTATAATTATGTTCTTTACCTCAAGGAATACACCATGATATCCCCTAACATATTTTTAATATCCTGCAGAAAACCTCTGCTTATTATTCTAGGGATATGCATGTGCTTTTGAATTTGATGCATCTTAAACCAAAGCCCTCTGAAGATTAGTTATAAGTGATACTGTTAAACCACAAAGAGGCCAAGGCACTGTTTCATGCAGAAGCATCATGGTGTAGTTGAAGGATCGTGAGTTTTGGAGTTAGATAGATTTAGGCTTGCATCTTGGCTCTTGCTAGCTTATGAGCTTGGAAAAGTTATTTAGACTCTCTGTGATTTAATTTCCTTATCTCTAAAATTGTGTGATGATAATAACAATATTGGTTTGTCATGATGGCTGAGAAACTTTACCCATGAGTGAGTAATCTCTTCTAGACAGATTCGTAGAGGAGGAGAATTAATTGCTGTAGAGTCAATTACAGCTGACTGAGTAAATATTGAAGAAGGGGAAAGAAAAGTAAGGGGTGGGGAGGTGAAAGAGAAAGTGGAGAAATTATCAAGCTTTATAGATTACAGCAAGGAAAGGAGAAGTAGGTTATTAACCCTGAACCAGCACATGGGAAGGGAACCTTGAAAGAGAGGCATGAGAAGGACAAGTCAAAAACCTGAGTTAAAATGGAGAAAAGGAAGGGCAGAATGAGAAGGTCAAGGAAGGGAACAGTGAAAAACAGGTGAATTCAGAGAAAGGAGGAGCAAAGAAGTTCTCTGACTTTTTAGGTCCAGCAGAGGGAGCTGAAGGAAGAAAGTGGGATATTTGTTGAATTGTTTTATAGTTTTTCAGGAGGATGCTGTGGCAAACCCAAGGAATGTAAATACATGAAGCAGTATTGAAGGAATCAGGAGTTTAGGATGAGCTTCCGTTTAGCAGAGAAACAGCTTATTTTTAGAATATCTCATGAAAATCCTTGACTGTTGAGGGGAAGATTATGAAGATATTATTTGGGCTAAGGACCTAAATAACCTATACTATTCTTAAGAAGACTTGGCGATAGACAGGAAGGCCTGGCATGCTGCAGTCCATGGGGTCACAAAGAGTTGGACATGACTGAGAGACTGAACTGAACTTACTCTTAGGAAAACCTCAGCAACAAACTTATTCTTTTTAAGAATGGGGGATGTAGGAGATGATTTAACGTGGTTTTTTCTTTTAGTAAATGTAGTGCGTAAGTTTAGCATTCCCTCTAAGAAGCGTGAAGGAGTATTAGGGTAAGGGAATGGTGAGGTTGATCATTTGCAAAGTGTCTTTCCATCATGAATAGCCCAGGGTTTTAACCAGTACCAGGAATAACCAAGAACATTTCACTCACTTGAATTGTGTGATTTCCCATACATGGTGGGTGGCTTGAGGAGATTCTTCTGCAAAGGGAGCTAGAATGACTGCTTAGACTCTCTGAAGGATTGGGTCTCAAATGATCACGATGACTGTTCTTTTGGCCTAAAGTGAGATTGTAAAATACTCAACAGTTGTAGGCACATATGCTTTCCCCTCAGTCACAGAGAAAGAGTGTAGAGTACAAAATAAGGTCATTTTAAACTCTGTATGTTTTATTGTATTCAGTTCAGTTCAGTTGCTCAGTCGTGTCCAACTCTGTGATCCCATGGACTGCAGCACGCCAGGCCTCCCTGTCCATCACCAACTCTCGGAGTTTACTCAAACTCATGCCCATTGAGACAGTGATGCCATCCAACCATCTCATCCTCTGTGGTCCCTTTCTCCTCCTGCCTTTAATCTTTCCCAGCATAAGGGTCTTTTCAAATAAGTCAGTTCTTCCCATCGAGTGACCAAAATATTGAAGTTTCAGTTTCAACATCAGTCCTTTCAATGCTATTCAGAACTGATTTCCTTTAGGATGGACTGGTTGGATCTCCTTGCAGTCCAAGGGACTCTCAAGAGTCTTCTCCAATACCACAGTTGTTGTATTAGGCATTCTGTTTATTCTGTTTCAGAAGAAATTCTGTTTGGAGACCTGAATGTGTTCTTATCTGGAACAGATTCACTCCTGACCTCTGTCTTCATTATCACACTATGGATTTCTTTCATATTCATCCTGGTTGATGCCAGACTTTGCAATGACATTTCATTTCTATTTTCTAATTTTTTTTTGATGGCACCTGGAAAAATTGTTGTATCTAGTGGTATCCTGAAAAATTGTTTAGTTCAGTCACTCAGTTGTGTCTGACTCTTTGTGACCCCATGGACTGCAGCATGCCAGGCTTCTTGTCCGTCACCAACTCCCAAAGCTTGCTCAAACTCATGTCCATTGAGTCGGTGGTGCCATACAACCATCTCATCCTCTGTCGTCCCCTTCTCCTCCTGCCTTCAATCTGTCCCAGCATCAGGGTCTTTTCTGAGGAGTCAGTTCTTTGCATCAGATGGCCAAAGTATTGGAGCTTTAGCATCAGTCCTTCCAAAGAATATTCAGGACCGATTTCCTTTAGGATTGATTGGTTAGAATTCCTTGCAGTCCAAGGGACTCTCAAGAGTCTTCTCCAACACCACAGTTAAAAAGCATCAGTTCTTCAGTGCTCAGCTTTCTGTATAGTCCAACTCTCACATCCATACAGGACTATTGGAAAAAACATAGCTTTGACTAGATGGACTTTGTTGGCAAAATGTCTCTGCTTTTTAATATGCTGTCTAGATTGATCATAGCTTTTCTTTCAAGGAGCAAGTGTCTTTTAATTTCATGACTGCAGTCACCATCTGCAGTGATTTAGGAGCCCAAGAAAATAAGTTGTACCTAGAAAAACTGTACCTAGAAACATTTTTGAGAGCCTACATAACTAAATATGTCTTTCTCCTGATAGCTTATTTTAATAGTTTTGCCGAGTGTTGAGTTCTGGTTCAGAAATAATTTTCCCTTAGACTTTTGAATGTATTTTCCTTTTGTCACTTGGTTGCCAGTGTTGCTGTTGAGTGGACTGTAGTCAATAAACTACATGCCTGTCGTCTATTTTTGATGGCCCACTACCTGAGAACAGATTTTACATTTAAAAGTATAGTAAGAACCAACCAACCAATCATGTCTTGGGATAGTCCCATTCTCCAGAGAAAATTCTTTCAGTGTCTTGCCTGAATACCAATAGACTTAGTATTGTTGTTCTAGGACTCAAGCGAGGGAAGAAAACTGTGGGTGTCATGATTCAACCAATAACAATTCTCTTATTATCGTCTTCAGCATGAGTCCTCCTATCCTAGATGTTTCCCAGCTGGAGTGTCTTCCTAGGGAATCTGCCTCCAGTTTTCCAGTAAGGTGAGAAAGGTAGGCACCAGGCTGCTCAGAGAGGGACAGGAATTAGAAGATCTAACTGCCTTCAAAACAGATTTTCCGCCCACCATCCTATTTTGGCTTCACTTTCACCTGCACTTCCAGGACTTTGTATTGCCAGCTTCTGAACTTCTTAGCGGGCCCACAGAGAAAATCGACTTGTTTTTCTGCTTCCCCACTGTCAGTGTAGGATTCCCTTTTCTCAGTTCTTTGAAGTCAGAAATCCCATCTGCTTCCCAGCTTCCAAAATTTGTTGCTGTTGTCTCCTTTCCTTTTCTCTTTCTCCTTTTAGCTTTTATGCCTTAAAAATACACGTATTATCATTTTAGTGGGGTTTGTGAGGGAACGAGAGTAAATGTGTGTTCTCAATCTGCCATCACCCAGTTTAAACAAATCTTAACATTTTGCCATATTTACTTAAGATTTTTCTTTCTTAAGAAATAAAATATCACACAATCAGCTGAAACTTCTTTTCAACCCCTCTGCAACTCGCATTTTCTCCTTTTTTCTCCCGGGATAAACACCATCTTGAAGTCAGCTTCCATTTTTCTCTTCATTAATTGTCTACCTTTATTACATGCTGGATATATCTTCAAATGCATACCATGTTCTGCTTATCTTAAACTTCAGATAAGTGATGTCATATATCACTTTGTGCAGTTTTCTTTCTTTACTCAACATTAAATATCTGAGATACATACATGTTCACTAGGTTTTACTGCTTAAGGGTACTCCATTGGATAAATACTGTCAAACTACTCTCCTGTGCTTCTACTAATTTATATTTTCATTTGTTATCTTACAAGATCTCCCATTTTCCAAATCTTCTCCAACATTTGGTCTTGTAACATCTTTAAATGCTAAGTGGTAATCACACAGGTAACACAACTCTATTGCGTTGCACTAAGTGACATAAAATCTAACATTAGAATTCTGTCTTTTCAAGAATCATGCAAACTAAACCAGAAACTTGTATGGGATCTGGGGACACCTAAATTCTATTTGCCCTTGTTTCAGTGTACATCAGTGTCCTACAGTTGTCTTTTGATCATGACCGATACTGTTCATCATGATGCTATGCTTTTGCTTAAATGAACAAACTTTGAAATGTGTTAATTTTGGGATTTGGGTACGTAATGTAAGGGAAGTGTAAAAGTAGTCTTCAGACAGATGGTGATGCTGGTTCTAGGAGATCTACTCTCATTATCTTTCAACTTTCAGATTCGGATGCCAAGGTACTCATTAATCAGTGAGACATGGCTAGGAGACTAGCTCTTATGAAGAGGCTCACTGTTTGACTCGTGTTTCCTGGTGTGAGAACATCTCCAGAGAGTCAGTGCAATCTGGTTACTGTGATAGCAAAGTCTGTGTATAACTTTTATTAGCGCAATCAGCTCACCGTTGCTAAGGGGGAAATATCTTCTTTCATAGAATTTTCCCTTCACTTTCCTCATCTTAGGCAGACTCTGCTGGCAAGATGCAACACAAAGTTTGACATGGTTCACCCATACTTCAGCTTTTCCCTTGTTAATAGAAAAGTAATCTCCAGGCCTCTAGGTATTTAGCTAATTTGTTTTTCCATTTTCAGAGAAGCCTGAAAAATATGTTTTGTATTGAATATATGAAAGTTGCATAACAGACAAATCTTATAAGAGAATTTTAGTCATTAAAAGCAAAGTAACTTTAAACTTGCTAGTTACATCTTTCCTTGTGTAGATCATCTTTAGTATTTCATTTCCAGTATTATTTAGATGTTCTTTCTTGGGTTATTTTCTTTGCATCTGAACACACAATCAACTGGCTTATGGCCAGCAGAAATTCAATTCAGGTTAATGATTTTCTGCTATTGGCATGCTTGATGAGTTTCCTCTTTGTTTTGACTGAGTGAGACCTATGCATTTTATTGCCAGTATCAGCTATTTAACATTTATTTACGCTTATTTATAAAATAATAAGGAAAAGTAAAAAAATGTAAATAATTGCTCAAATACCACCGTTTATACAAATGTAGTGAGGCTGCTGAAGTGGAACCATTGGCTGAGAGGTGACTTGAAGAAGAAATATGAACATTCAGTTTTGGCATGGAAATACTTTAGGATTATGTGTGTTTATCCATCCATCCATCCATCTATGCAAATATCTGAGTTGCTTGAAAACTGAATGCATAAATGTTGAGGCTTCTTGGACCTTCTGCCTCTCTCATCCTTTATTTCCTTTTAATCTTCTTAAACCATGAATTTTTCCCTTTCCAAACATTGGTATACCACTCTCATTCATTATATTTCCAGGACAGAATTTATTCATACCTCTACTATTGCAATTGCCTTTTACATAGAAGCCCATTCAGTTATCCCACATTGGTTATTCCACCAACTCCTTGTGAACTCCAGGAAAAACTGAAGGATTCACAAATAAGCATGTGAGGTCATCAGAGCATATTGCATCCCAAAGGTTTGGAACAGAATGGTGATGTTGTTTTTTTTTTTTTTTTTTTTTTTTTTTAACCCTTGGCTGCAGAGCGTCAAGCATTAGAAACCTGAAAGGGGGAAACATCAAGGGTCTTAAATGCCTAAAGTATCACTGGTGGATAGCATTTTAAATTGTGTAGTTATAATAATATTTCCTCTAATACGCCGAAAGTAAAAATTGCTTTCTGAGAGTTAAACATTTAAAACAAGCACATCGTGATTGTTTTTTAGAAGAAAAAGAGTGCCTCTTTTGTCCAGAAAACCAGACAGAAAACTTAGTGAAACTATTAACATATCAGAAGAAAGTCTATGTCAAAGTGTGAGGATAGTTAAAACCATTTTGGAAGAGACACAGTGCCTGAGAGTGTGAGCACCCACCCAAGGATTTGATGTGTCTGCTCTAATGATCTTCCTGTTGCAGAAAGAGATACATTCTGTAATTTCACTCTGATGCTATTAGGCATCCACCTCATAAAACTAACTTTACTTGTTCTGAGTCCGTGTTTACCAACTTGCTTCATTGTTAGAGCTTGGTTTTCTGGGTAGTTAATGTACCTGTAGGAAGAGACTGCCCAGACCAGTGGGCTGAATATATAGATCTCTTGATGTTTTATTTCATTGTAAGTAAACAGATGACTATTCTGGTTTCAGATATGAGACTTAGAGTTCAGTCAGTGTGAGCCCAGTTCTGAACAATGCATTCTAGAAAATTCACTAAGGCTATGCTGCTCTTTAAGTCCACTTTTGAAATAGGTACCTGGTGATACACACCCTTTCAAATCTTGGTATCAGCTGAGCAAGAATACCTATTGATCATAATAAGACTCTCAACCCTAAAGGAGAAAAATACAGCAAGGGAAACAAACAATCTTTGAGGTTCTTATAGAAATCTGGCTCTTTCTTCACAGACCAGGATGCTCTGTATATATCTTCTCATCACTAGATCTCCACTGTTCACTCTCCTCTGTCTTCCCTATTCCTATTTTGATTACTTTAGTTATAGACAGTGTTCATGTTATAGACTCTGTCCATTGTATCTCCTTTTCCTCTCCACTAGCAGTAGTTAATATAACCACCAATATCCACAGAAGGACTTCAGTTCAAAGGGCAAATATGTTGTTGTTCAGTCACTCAGTTGTGTCTGACTTTGTGACCCCCATAAACTGCAGCATACCAGGCTTCCCTGTCCTTCACTATTTCCTGGAGTTTGCTCAAACTCATGTCTATTGAGTTGATGATGCCATCCAACTGTCTCATCCTCTGTCAGCCCTTTCACCTTCTGCCCTCAATCTTTCCCAGCATCAAGGTCATTTCCAAAGAGTTGGCTCTTCACATCAGGTGGCCAAAGTATTGGAGCTTCAACTTCAGCATCAGTCTTTCTAATGACTATTCAGGGTTGGTTTCCTTTAGGATTGACTGATTTGATCTCCTTGCTGTCCAAGGGACTCTCAAGAGTATTCTTCAGCACCACAGTTTGAAAGCATCAATTCTTTGGCTCTCAGCCTTCTTTATGGTCCAACTCCCACTTAACATCACAGATTTTCAGCTTCCCTGCTGAAGAAGTTGGGAGTGTACGTGACTCATGGAAGCCGTGATTCATTTTCTTTTCTTTTTTCCCCTTTTCTTTTTTTCTTCTTTCTTTGCCTGTATTGTGCAGCTTGCAGAATTTTAGTTCCCTGATCAAATACTGAACCCATGCCCTTGTCAGTGAAAGTGTAGTCCCAACCACTGGGCCCCCAGAATTCCCCTGACTCTTTTCTAAGGCAGAGCATACAGGTCCAAGTACAGATTAAAGTTCTTCAGTTGAGAACCTTCTCTGGTGCAGAAGGGAGGATTAGGTGCAGTGAGAACCGGGCAGCCTAAAGCAACAGCTGCTCCCTTCTGGTCCTTGCTTTTGGGGAAAGCCAGGCATGTAGGATCAGGTCAGTGAGAAAGAGTCTTTCAAGATGAATAAATACCTCCTGATTTCTTCCTATCATGATTCCAACATATTAATATCCCTGCAGATATCTTAACATCCAAAGCAAAGCAAAACAAACAAACAAAAAGTTTCTAGGATGATAAAATTAATTACTCAGGTGTATCAGGAAACACAATCTCCAAATTATAAAACAAATTACATGTCAAAAATCTGCTAGGCATTAAAATTAGGTAATTTTTGCTGATTGTTTACAGTGGCAAGTCTTCATAGACCCTGTGTTAGTTTGGTTTTTTGGTCTTTTTGGATAAGATCACAAAAGTGAGAACTCCAAACTGAGTGCCGCATCACATGACACAGATGTCAGACTGGGTGATGATTTTGAAATGCATGCAGTGCTGGTTGTGGGGCCAACTGCTGACCGCTGACTTGGGGGCTGTGATTTTACATTCTATTCTGGCACTCAAGTCTTCACTGGCAAAATCTTAGAATCTTGTAGTAATAAAGCAAAAGCTTCTGTGTCCTGGTTTATAAATCTCTGAAATAGCAAAACTGTATGGAGAGTGGTCTTACCAATGGCACCGTTCATTCACAGGCTATGTGCTGAGACAGGCGGGTGAGACTGACTGCCGCTGTGAGCAGGCGCCCTTCCTCAGGAGGTCACCTAAACTTAGGTATTTGTTTGTGTCCCACGCTGTCTGTCTGGGATATGTGAACTGCTGGGCAGAGAAAACCACTCTGAACGTAGAGCTGAAGTGGGGGATGGGTTCCGGAGATGGCCTTGGAGGGTGGACTGCTCAACCTGGGAGCCACTCTCTCCTTCCTGAGAATTTTGTTCTCTTGCTTCCTTTCATTCACCAGGCATGTCCCTGGCGTCATAGCTCCATACATGATCCAACTTCCACTATTCCTCTCACTTCAAGACAGAGGACACTGGACTCAAGTTGGACAATCAAAATCTGTTTGGGGATAGGGGCATTTGAATCTAGGGAAATAAGCTCTGAAAAGTGTTAGATGCTCAGTTGTGTCTGATTCTTTGCGACATCATGGACTATAGCCCACCAGTCTCTGTCCATGGAATTTCCCAGGCAAGAATACTGGAGTGGGTTGCCATTTCCTTCTCCAGGGGATATACCTTACCCAAGGATGAAACCCAGGTCTCCTTCATTGACAGGTGGATTCTTTACTGTCTTGAGCCAGCAGAGAAGCCCAATAAACTCTGAAGTGGTGGTCAAATATTAACATATTTTCCATGGGTGGAAAAGGCCTGTCTTCCAAGGAAGATAAGAATAAAGAAGCTATGCAGTAGAACTAGGAGACAAGAAATACAGTGGTGGTTCTTTTTAAGATTCTCCAATTTTCCAGTTGCTAGCTTCTGTCTCTCATTAAGATCTGACTGAGTTTTTGCTTTTGGAGTCAATCTGTATATCCTTATAATAAAATCCTCCTTTGGTTTAATGCTTAAAATTGTTACTTGTAACCCAGAGAGTCTTAAATACGCCAGAGGAATAAATGGAAAATGACAGACTTTCTCAATAAATATTGTTTGGCTACAGTATAAGAGCTTTTTTGTTTTCATGTTATATCTTCAAGAAACATGGGTCCATCTTAAAAGCAATATCCTCATTTGAAATAATAGGTCTCGTTTTATCTAAGGAGCTGTTAATAAGCCAAAAGAGGATCTGATAATCGATGATATTGCAGAAGCAAGGAAACAAAGTGTATTAATGCAGCATACATCCTGTCCCTCTCTTTTTTTAATGCTAATATTCTTGGATGTCCAGATTCTTAGACTGTAAGAAATGGCTGACCTAGTTTGAGAACTCCTGTCAAAATGATTGTGCTTGTAGAATGGTTGGTTTTATTTCCCTGAGACATCTTATTTGACCTGGGCCAAGTTTTCTTATTGTGTTGTTTCCTCTTTGCAAAATGAAGGCAATTAAAATGGAGACTCCTGTTTTGGGGATCTGTACCCATCACAGGAGTAGGTGCTGCTGGGAGAGAGCTGATTGTATTCCTGGGCCTCTTCTTGGGATCTCTTACTTAGATCCTTTTCAGTGTCATTTTCCTTGAAACTAAAACAAACAAAAAAACCCCCCTCAAAATTGGTATTAACAACAACAACAACAATTCTTTGACATCTGAATCCTTTGGTCCTTAAATAGGTGCCACTTACCTTTTATTACTTAGTACTGCCTCTTTGGATAGTTTGCAATTTAACAAATACATGAAACCACTAGAACGAATAATAAAAAATTAATCTTTATTTTTTCAGATTAAATAAGCCTGGTCATGAAAAATATCTTATATGGATACTAAAATGTATGTAGAACTGTTTTTCTTTTCTTTTTTTTTTTTCTGGGTAGGGATAGTCATTAGCCAGTTGTGAGTAAATCTTTTAAAGTATGTGATTTCCTTCTCTCTGTGGGAAGACTGATCCCCAGGAATATGGAAATTCTTGGGTCTGAGTCCAGTGCTCTGTTCCAGAATGTTATGGAGGAAAATGATGGGCTTTGGAAATAGAATGACTTTTAAAATGAAGACTGGTTTCTGTGCTGAGTGGCTGTATGTTCTTACACAATTCACTTAACCTTTCTGAGCTTCAGTTTCTCGGCTGTGGAGTGGTAGCAATGTTGGTTATCTTTAAGGATGATTTTACAGGTTACAGAAAGGGTGCAAAACAACCAGCCTGGGTTGCTGATTTGTGCATTGGTGGGCACTCAGGAAACGTCCCTGTTGTCATTGTCTGCTATTTTATTGCCTCCTGGAGAACTCCCTTAGGCAGCAGCTGTCTAGGACCTTTTTTTTTTTTTTTTAAAATTTGTAATTTAGCAATAATTGGAAAACTAATACGGTGCTATTTTTTAAAAAGATCTTTAAAAAACGTTTGTTCCTTTATTTATTTATGTGGCTGTGCCAGGTCTTAGTTGCTACACGCAGAAACTTTGGTCTTCGTTGCTGCCTACGGGGTCTCCAGCTGTGGCATGCGAACTCTTAGCTGTGGCATGTGGGCTCTAGTTCCCTGACAAGGGATTGAGCCCAGGCCCTCTGTTTTGGGAACATGGAGTCTTAGCTACTGGACCACCATATAAGTCTATGCGTCAGTCTTCTCCAAACAATCACTGTTCCTTTGCATAACTGCTGGGGAGAAGAAGTACGTGCTGCTTTAGTTACAGTTCTCAGACAACACAATCCTCTTTAGCAAGTTTCAGCAGAACCGAAGTTATGTAGAGATGTTAGAGGGTCCAGAGGATCATTGGAGGGCTGATAGAACAGTAACTCAGCTGAGAGAACAGTATCTCAGCTCCGTCTTTTCTTAAGAGCCACTCTGCAGAACTGGCCCAGGGAGGGGCTGATGCCACCCCCAATGCCAGAGCCTGGCTTGTCTGCTGCAGTCAGAGTACTTTTGCTACTTTCTCACTCCAAAACCATGTTGTTTCTGCCAGACCAAAAAGCTCCCAGCACCAACAGAAACTCCAGAAATTCACCAGCAAAACAGACATGACGTCCTCCACCCTCCCTGTCATATGTCTGCTCAGAGGCTGTCTCACATGGGTGGGTCTGTGTGCTGGGACCTAAACTATATGTCTGTCCTCTAACAGCAGAGGAGGTTTGCTAACAGGTTTTGCTGCTGTTGTTTGTTTCATTTTACTTCTTTGCTGAGGAGGTGAAATTCTCAATGTAGAGAATTATGAAAAGGTTTTGGCAGCCACAAGCAACAGATGTCCGCCATAATGTTTTAGGTGAGTTAGAGGCATCTTATTGCTATCTCATTGAGCTGTCAGGACTTGAAGGCAATCCTTATAATCAAAGTGATAGCCACTGTCATCAAGATTTCTAGGGTCTTTTTTCATCATGTTGCTGCCCAGGTTACAAATTTAAAATATAACTTACGTTTCACCTGTTTTGTAATTTATGAAGTTCTTTTCACATTATTGCACTTTTTCCCTCACAAAACCCTGGAAGGAGGTAGTTATTAGTTACACTTACATGCGAATAAATTGATGATTGCTGAAAGTGTATTTTGCTAAGCTGGTAATTGTTAGATCTAAGGGTGCAACAGGTTTTATCCAAATTGGTTGTTTCTAACTCAGTTCACAAATGGTTACAAAAATGGATTTTTAAAAATATATTCTTACTTATTTGGCTGCTTGGGGCGTTAGTTGCAGCACTCAGGATCTTCAATCTTAGTTGTGGATGTGGGATCTAGTTCCCTGACCAGGGCTTGAACTCAGGTCCCCCGTGTTTGGAGCACAGAGTCTTAGCCACTGGACCACCAGGGTAGTCCTGAAAACAGATTTTTGAATCTGCTAGATGTGGGTTCAGATCTCAGCTCTGCTCTTTACTAGTTTGTCACTTAACCTCCTTGAGCTCAAGTTTTCTCATCTGTTATGCAAGAATGATGGCAGTATCTACCTTGTAAGGTTATTCTGATGATTAAAAAGAGACCCATAAACAAAGCAGCTAGTAGAGTGTCACAGTAGGCCGTGAGTGAATTGCATGTGATATCGTTTCTGTCACTGGGATAATCATTTATGTTATACCTTCACCATCTCAAGAGAACTGTGTGTGCATATCTCTCATACACTCATGAATGTGTGCTTGAAATAACTGTAGAGAGAGAGGGAGAAAGCTTATTTATAGAGTGCCCAGGCAGACAGGTCTCTAGCTCTATTTACTGACCTTTAAATAACTTTATGAGCATCATTTTTGGAATGCTAAGAAGTCTTCTTTCAGTGAGAAAATTTCTTCACTTGTAGGCAGACTCACTTGGTCTTGGAAAGGACCACCAAGTGACCCCTTTAAGGTGTTTCATTTCAGTTCAGTTGCTCAGTCGTGTCCGACTCTTTGCTACCCTATGAATTGCAGCACGCCAGGCCTCCCTGTCCATCACCATCTCCTGGAGTTCACTCAGACTCACGCCCATCAAATCAGTGATGCCATCCAGCCATCTCATCCTCTGTCGTCCCCTTCTTCTCCTGCCCCTCATCCCTCCCAGCATCAGAGTTTTTCCAATGAGTCAACTCTTCGCATGAGGTGGCCAAAGTACGGAGTTTCAGCTTCAGCATCATTCCTTCCAAAGAAATCCCAGGGCTGATCTCCTTCAGATGGACTGGTTGGATCTCCTTGCAGTCCAAGGGACTCTCAAGAGTCTTCTCCAACACCATAGTTCAAAAGCATCAATTCTTCGGC
>SJYA01001209.1:72825-96464 GCA_006410615.1 Neotragus moschatus | reverse complement strand
CCCAATCCCGACCCTCCCTCCCCACTTCTGCCCCACACCATCTCTCTGGATCATCCCCGTGCATGAGTCCCAAGCATCCTGCATCCTGCATCGAACCTAGACCGGTGATTCATTTTACTTATGATATCATACATGTTACAATGTCAGTCTCCCAAATCATCCCACTCTCTCCCTCTCCCACAGAGTCCAAAAGGCTGTTCTATCCAAAGAGGACATACGGATGGCTAACAAACACATGAAAAGATGCTCAACATCACTCATTATCAGAGAAATGCAAATCAAAACCACAGTGAGGTACCATTTCATACCAGTCAGAATGGCTGCGATCCAAAAGTCAATAAGCAATAAATGCTGGAGAGGGTGTGGAGAAAAGGGAACCCTCTTACACTGTTGGTGGGAATGCAAATTAGTACAGCCACTATGGAGAACAGTGTGAAGATGCCTTAAAAATTGAAAATAGAACTGCCTTATGACCCAGCAATCCCACTGCTTGGCATACACACTGAGGAAACCAGAACTGAAAGAGACACGTGTACTTCAATGTTCATCACAGCACTATTTATAATAGCCAGGACATGGAAGCAACCTAGATGTCCGTCAGCAGATGAATGGATAAGAAAGTATGGTACATATACACAATGGAGTATTACTCAGCCATTAAAAAGAATACATTTGAATCAGTTCTAATGAGGTGGATGAAACTGGTGCCGATTATACAGAGTGAAGTAACCCAGAAAGAAAAACACCAATACAGTATAATAACACATATATATGGAATTTAGAAAGATGGTAATGATAACCCTGTATGCACGACAGCAAAGGAGACACATGTATAGATTTTGAAGTTCCAATGGACCAGGGCAAAGCCCACCTAGCTCAAAACTCCATAGAGGCTGGCAGGAGCTCTGAGAGGAAGTCACTGTGAGGGAGGGGAAGGAATATGAATGAGTAACCCCAAGTCAGCACCAAAGCCAAGGCTGTGGGTGCCTGAACTCCTCCATACAGTCCTTGGCTGATGCTCGAAACGGCCCCAGGATGTGGTCTCTGCTGGGAAAAACATGCGTGAATACAAAGAGCTAGGAACATAATAACAATTATAACTCTAGGTGGGTTTTGGGTGGGGACATCTGTGATTAAGCCTGGCAGTTGGGTTTAAGGAACAGGGGTTGGCAGTGGAGCCACCAGCTGTGGGAATCCCCTCCGTTTGAGTGATGACATAGTGTCCCAGTAATAGCAGCAACAATGGAAGCAGATGGGCACTGCTTCCAATTCCCAGGATTTTCTAGTGCTCGTTCCAATGAGCAAAGCTTTTTTTTCCCCCAGTGGCACCTCTGGATTTGGTAATAACATCAACATTGGCAGCGATCAGGGCATTTCTTTGGCTTTTTAGTGTCATCAACTTACCCTTACAGTGAGAAAATCCAGACTGAATCTGTGGACTGAGTAAGCATACTTGGGAATTCTAATCAATACCTAGGAGGGAGCTTCTTTACATAAGCATAGAAAGCTTAGATTTTCTGCTAATCTGGGTCTGTGGGGATTCAGTGGCATTGTAATTTGTGTGTGAGAGAAAAATGTTATGTTGTCAGTCCACTCTGGTAACGTTCAAGTTACATATATAAATAACTATTATAAATGTGCTTAGAAAAAAATCAAGTGCTGTTGAAATTGAAGGTAGTGGTTTATCAAAAGCCAAGGAAAGGTTATAGGCCACAGTGGAAGTGGTGATTTTCAGCACACAGGCTAAGTACCACTTGAAATTTGGAAAGTGGCTAAAATGCTGTTTTCAGGCTCAGCAGCCAGAGGGAAGGCTCACAGAAGGGGCAGCATTACCTGGTCTCCACCTCTGCACTCTGTGGGGAGCCCACAACTCAAGTGAAAAGAGCACGAACTCTGGAGACAATTGGACTGGATTCCACCTAACTTTCAGTGCCCCTCTTAATCTTCTGAGTCTCACCTGCAAAATGGGAACAAAGGGACCTAGTTTATGGGGCTGTAATGGTGCTGATTGACATAACATAGGGAGTCTAGCACGTCATTATCTAGAGCATTTTGGTTTTTGTCATCCGCTTCCTCTTTTCCGTGTTCAGTGGGTATGAGGGAAAGCGGTGGGGTCAGGGGCCAGTAAGTGCTTTCTTCATGCTGCTGGCAGACCTCCAAAGACTTCTGTCACTACTAGGTTGGGCAAAAAGTTTGTTTGGATTTTTCCATACCATCAATGGTACTTTTGGCCAACCCAATATTTTGATGGTTCTTCCCAACTCCTTTAAAAAGAACACCTACTCCTTTGGGAGTTTTATGATTTAAAAATAGCTAGTGAAATTCTGTGGAGAAGGAGATCGCAACCCACTCTAACGCTCTTGCCTGGAGAATCCCAGGGACGGGAGAGCCTGGTGGGCTGCCGTCTATGGGGTCACACAGAGTCAGACACGACTGAAGCGACTTAGCAGCAGCAGCAGTGAAATTTTGATGATTTGGACTAATTTATTGGTGTGTTATAGGATCAGGCTAATGGGGTCTTGGGCTCCATTTCCACCCTGGCAGTTTGCTTCTCATAAAGCAAAAATCTGTTTCAGGCCATTGTCTGCTTTTTCTGTTTTAGAGTCAGTTGGTAAGGGCACTGCTGTGACCTTTTGCAGGTGATAGGGCTGCACTTACTTTGAAGGGGAGACCTGGGGAGGGATGAGGCTGCCGAGCGAGGCAGGCTTGGGGCAGGCTGCTGTGACTGAGGGACAAACCCAACCATGACAGGCTCTGCAAACCTGTCATTAAATGCCAATCCATGAGGGAGATTTTTTTCAGTTCCATTTTATAAAAGAAAAAGCTAAAGCTCAGAGTGGTGAAGTGTCCTGTTGAAGACAGTCTGGAGCAGAAATAGACATAAATTCATGGCTTTGGATTCAAAAAGCTTATTCACAAGATAAGAGCTTTAGGCCACGCCTTCCTCTTTTCCATTAAGGCAAACTCTTTCACTGCTAAATTTGTCTTGGTTCTTTAGACTTGCACTGAAATTAATAAAGATCTCTTTTCCTAATTGTGCAATCAAAATAAATTATGTTCACAAATGAGAAGGCAAGGAAATTGCATGTGCATTTTGGGTGACCCGATAATGTCCTGCAGTAAATTGTTTTCATATAAATTGCATGCTTAATTAATTGCTTTCAAAAATGCCCATGTATTTCCCTGCAAATACATCTCTGCGTGCAACTCATAAAATACAAAGACAAATTAAATTGCCGATCCCCATATAAAAATGTTGCCTTTTGTGTATCCTGGCTACGCTCAGTCATTCTGCCCTCTTTCCAGCGAGCGCAATAAACCCAGTGAGCCTCTTCCTTTCCAAGTTGCCCCTGGGTATCCGATTCAACAGATTTGAGGTCTCTTTTAAATTACAACCAGAAAAGGCAATAAAGCGGCGGTGTGTGACACAACTGGGTGCAACAGATATCTGCTGGCGTCAGGTAACTCCTAAGACCGAGTCTCCCAGACTGAAAGACAGCTCGAGGCAGTGAGCCTTGGGAAAGCTAGTCATCCTCAAGATAAAAATAAACAAAGTGCCTCCAAACATCTAAAAAAACAAACAAACAAACAAACCACTCCCAACAAAAATGCATGCATTGTTTTGTGTTGATGAAAATATAGAAAAGGATGGAAAAATTGCCTTCCATAATCTCACTACTCAGATATAATCACAGATAACCACATCTTGTTCTAACAAAATATTTAAATGTCAAAAGAATTTAAATGGTCATAGGCCGATTTAGATGATTTGTTTAGAAAATTATTTTTAGGGATAAGTTTGGGTTTGGACGATTTTTATTAAAGACTGTATNGGATGGAAAAATTGCCTTCCATAATCTCACTACTCAGATATAATCACAGATAACCACATCTTGTTCTAACAAAATATTTAAATGTCAAAAGAATTTAAATGGTCATAGGCCGATTTAGATGATTTGTTTAGAAAATTATTTTTAGGGATAAGTTTGGGTTTGGACGATTTTTATTAAAGACTGTATCCTCTACTTCAAGCTCCCACATACATTATGACTCAATAGCTACAGTTAATGTTTAAAAATGACCCTGCTGTGACCTCCCTGCTGCAAATCCTCCTGCTCTGGTTTCCAGAAAGGAATTGTGCTAACAGCAAGTGTTGGGAATGCTTTGCTAGGTATTGGAGTTTATTTGCCAACAAGAATTCAAAGCCTGAAAGTTTTGTTTTGGAAAAATATTTCAACAACAGTTCTTGATACAGAAGTGCTCAACACAGTGGGAAGAGTGACTAGGTAACTGTTCTCTGCTCAGTCAGTGTTAGCTGACCCAGCAGAGCCATGCTCATCAGCTAGCACAGCTTGCCTTTAGCTGATAATTCTTGCAGCTGGAGCTGGAGGGCTTGTCTTTTGAAAGCAGAATGAAACAAAAGTCAGAACATGCTGAAATGGTCCAATATGTGGGGTGCTGGGTCTATTCATTCCCGTGGAGACCAAAATCTAGGCTAAATTGTAATGGAAGAGTCAAACTAAGGCTTGAAATCTACTCAAGTGTTATTTCCAGTAATAGCCAAGACCAAAAATTAAAGCAAAAGTGAATACCTTGCAGTGATGCAGTTTTGCAGATCTTGTGAATTGTCCTTGCTTCTGGTTCCAGTTCTCATTCAGGATGTACTGTGGAAAATTTGACTTTAAGAAGAGCCCAGTTCCTTCCTCAAAAGGCAGCATCTGAGCTATTGTTTGGAGTAGTTAAGAGCCTGCGCTTCCCCACCACACCATGCCCACAATAGAACAGAGAACTTTCTGGCCGACTCAGACAGCTAAGGAGGTAGAGATTTTTAACAAAATCCTGAAAAAGATGTTGTTTTAAAATAACGCCGCCTTGGTCCCTGAAGATGTACTAAAGTGAGTGAAAAGGTGGCCAGAGGAAAATACTGAAACCAAATTTACATATAGTATCCATTCCTTCTCATTGATACAAAACAGAAAAGGACAAACACAACGAAAAACCAAAACATTACCACCTGGATACATTCAGTTCAGTTCAGTTCAGTCGCTCAGTCGTGTCNCTCCTCCCTCCATGGAATTCTCCAGGCAAGAGTACTGGAGTGGGTTGCCATTTCCTTCTCCAGGGGATCTCCCCGACCCAGGGATCGAACCCCGGTCTCCTGCATTCCGGGCAGATGCTTTTTAACCTCTGAGCCACCAGGGAAGCCCATGTATCAGTAAAGTACTGGTAAAATTCCTGCCATCAAGGAGCTTTTGTTTATTGGAATCGTATGGGATAGACAGAAGCAAATGACTACATTTGGTAGAGCAGAGCTGGGTATAGCAGGCACCGCTGACTTTCCATGGGGCCACTGTGGTGTACTGCTGCCAGCTCTTCAGCTTGTGCAACTGCCTGTGTATCTCTACCCAGCTGTGTGTTCAGTGATATCATGTTGGTAGCTTAAAATCAGCCATGGTGCTGGTATTTACACCACATGAATTGGCAAACAGTGCAAGTTAAGGCTATTTTCCCTGCAGAGAGCCAGTTGTTAAACATTACTAGCATGTTCCTGGTACTCCTTGGAGTGGCGAGGGGATGTATAAGAATCCATAATGTAGATAAGAGGATTATTAGGCTGAATCATGTAGAGCAAATAGAAAACAGCCATCACTGGATTTTTAGGAGAGGAATTCAAGTGTTTATTTGGGGAGTGTGCGGGCTTATATGGAGATTTTCTTTTCTGAGAAGATGGGAAAAGCAGGGCTTGTATCAGATATATTTCTGATGAGTGTAAACTGTAGACAGTGTTTCAATCAGCAGCTTTTATTGAGGTCATATTCTTCATTTTATTTTTCTTTGTGTGTATGCATGTGTGTATACATAAATCTATCTATATGTATCTATCTGTAAAATCTTACACATGGTGAATAGATAATAAATGTGTCTTGGTATTCCTTAAGCCTCCTCAATTACCCTGTCTGAATGGGGTCAACTGTTTTCACTAACTATATATCAAGCACTGTGCCAGGCATTCTATATAATTTTATGTATGCATTTTATAGAAGAAGAAACTAAGACTTGTAGAGGGTTAAGGAAATTGCTGAAGATCATAATAGAGCTCATAGCAGTAGACGCACTCTTCAAACCTACATCTGTTTGATTCTGAACCCCATGTTTTTTCCACCTGTCCCATATTTCTTTTCAGTCGGGAGCCAGTTGTCACATATGAATGACTAGTAGAGACAGTAAGGAGTCTGGGAGTGATCATGAGGGAATGTGGACATAAGGCAGATGGTCTCTAATTTGAAAATTACTGGCTTAGTGGATGTTGCATCCTCCCGATTTGACTCCTTTGGTGACATTTACGTTAGCACCTTGGCTGATCCATGATAACCTTTTCCTCGGACTCCTAATCTGAAATGCAGCTTGACACACTTACATAGTACAGCAGAAGGCTGAAAAATGAGGTTTGGATTGCTTTTCCTATCCCACCCTCAATTCAGTTACCAAGAAAAGATCTTTCAGATCAAAACACTTTATTTCCCACCCGCAGAAAAGATGTCAGACAAAAATGTTTAGAGATAATTTTGGATGTGGTACACTTGTACTGCATTCAAAGACCAAATATGATAGAGGGTTTAGGATTATCTATTAGTCGAAAATGGAATACTAAATTTTAGTATTTCAACAGCTTGCTTCATGCATTTTAACTTTGCCCTATTTTGACCTTTGAGTGAAACTGTACACTATTTTTATTCCCGTTCTTCAGACAAGGAAATTTTACTCCTTAAATCTTGGCTTAATGTGACTCACTACTCATGTGTGCTGCATCCAGAATTCTCACAATGGGAGAAAAGAAAATAGAAAGAAACTTGCTCAGAGTTGAATTTTTCTAAGTGAGGAATTAGGACCTGGAGAAGAGTTTGTAGTTACATTGCCATATTATAAACATCTGTAAGGTTCAGGGCCACATGTGTAACTTCTGGAAAACTAGTAGTTAAAGGAGCAGTGATTAGATTCCCTTATATTACCCTGTATCAATAGAGTTCTTAGGCTTCCCAGGTGGTGCTGTTGGTAAAGAACCCACCTGCCAATGCAAGCGACCTAAGAGATGCGGGTTTGATCCTTGGGTTAGGAAAATCCCCTGGAGAAGGGAATGGCAGTCCACTCCAGTATTCTTGCCTGGAGAATCCCATGGACAAAGAAGCCTGGTGGGCTACTGTCCATAGGATCGCAGAGTTGGACATGACTGAAACGACTTAGCAGAAGCAGCAATAGAATTCTTGGTTGGAAACAATTGAAGCCTATTGTGGTTAAATTAAGGGAAAGAGGAACTTCTTGGAAGGTGGTTGAGCAGCTCGTGGAATCCAGGAAGGTTGGACAACAGATCAGGTACTAATCAAAGGAGGCAAGACATGGCTGAGGTATGGTCATGGCAGGGAGGAGGGAGATCCTGTTTGTCAACTGAGGGCTGTCCAGTTCTGCTGGCTCCATAGTCACTGGTCAGTTATCATGCTGCTGGATTGCTTCCATGCTTCTGGATCCTCTAATCTGCCATAACCAAGGTAAAAATAATTAGACTGAGCCCACATTTATCACTTAAAGATGTGTAGGAACATGGGGTGGGGGCATCTGATTGGCTATGCCAAGTCATCTGGGCACACTTTAGCCTCCTGGGAGGAGAGAGAGGGGCTATCTGTGTTTCTTTGACTTTCCCAGCAAGCAGTGAACTCTATCTCCTATCAGTTCTGTGACTTTCCCAATTAAGAGTAGGGTCTAGGTGCTGGGCAGCCCTGAATGAACCTTGTTTACATATCCTAGGTTTGCATAGAAATATGCCTAAAGAGGATCCGGGTTAGCCCCATTTATATGGAGCAGTGTTCAAACAGGCATGCTGTTATACTAATGGCCATGAGTCTAATTGTGATACATTTATTTCTCTAAATCCACAGCCCTCCTGAACCTGTTATGTACACCAAGTGAATTTGTCTGGCTCTGGGTTCATCTGATTCAAGCAGGAATGCTCGCATGAAGGCTGACTTCTTTCTCACTTTGTGGCTTTGCAATTCAGAAGATGTAAAGAGGTTTTCCCTGGCTTTCAGCCTCCCTATCTATTTTGATCATGGAGGTTAATAATGCTGAAAAGCACTCAGAGTATATAAGGCTGTGGAGGAAATGAGAGCTCTATGTTTTATGGCTGGGACATGACTGGTAATGTATCTGCCAGGAAAGTTGCCATTCAGAATGCACCAATGAATATTGGATTCCATCAATTCTCAGCCACTTCTCCTGTCCCCCGTCCTCCCCTCCCCTTGGCTTCTCACTGGGGAATGGAGCATTCAGAGCCCAGAACTGAGCATGCGGGGGACTTGTTTCTTTGTAGGGCTCTGACAGTGTCAGGCAATGGTTTACCACTCTGGTTGCACAATGAAATCACCTGGGAGCTTTTACAAAGCTTGATGCCCAAGAGTTCCCTAAACAAATTAAATTAGAATCTCTTGAGAGGGACTGAGTTGTTCGTATTATTTAAAGCGCTCTAGGAGAAGGCATGGCACCCCACTCCAGTACTCTTGCCTGGAAAATCCCGTGGACGGACGGAGGAGCCTGAAAGTCTGCAGTCCATGGGGTCAGACTGAGCGACTTCACTTTCACTTTTCACTTGCATGCATTGGAGAAGGAAATGGCAACCCACTCCAGTGTTCTTGCCTGGAGAATCCCAGGGACGGGGGAGCCTGGTGGGCTGCTGTCTGTGGGGTCGCACAGAGTCAGACACGACTGAAGTGACTTAGCAGCAGCAGCTGGTTTCGATAGGCATAGAGGATTGAGAACCACTGTACAGTGCAAGCTGCTAAGCCTGACATGTACCTGACTTACTTCAGCACAAACATAAGACAGTAGAAGTGGAGACACTCTCTCACAATCCCTTGCTTGCTTCTTCTCTCTCTCTCTCTTTTAGGGGGTGGGGGGTCAGGTGGGACTGAAGTAGTCATTCCTGAAAGAAGTAGTGTGCAGCATAAGGGGCGCAGGTTTCCGTTCTAGCCTCCTGGCTGTGTGGTCCTGAGCAGGTTACTTGAATGCTCTGGCTTTGAACTTTCTTGTCTGTAGTAATTTCTACCTCACAGTGACTTTGGGAAGGTTAACTAGGAAATTCCATTTCAATATCTTAGTGTAGTGCATGGCACATAGTAAGGATTGCCTTATTGTTGTGAAGCTCTTAGAGTTTGAGAACATTTTCGTATCTTCTGTTTTACTAAATCTTAGGTACCATCCTTTGCCATAAGCTAGTCTCTGGAATGCATCTCCGCATTTTAGAGGTGAAGGCAGGAAGTGTGGGTTATGGAACAATAAGTTGCGGGCGCGGGTGGCATGGTCTGTGTTGGCTGTGCATGGTGTGTATTGGATTCGGCCTCAATGTGTTGAAATCACAAAAGTAACAGTCTCCCAGTCTGTCCAAGCAACTCCTTGATGTTGAAAGTTTCCCTGTTGGTGCATTTTAGAGTGGAGCAGGGTGGTAGAAAGTAATTATATGCCATTTCTAGAACAAGAGTGAGAATGAAGATAAAAAGACCGCATGTTATTTTGAGCTTGAATCAGTGACTTTAAGGTCACTTTGAGTGTATGTTTGTGTGTGTACATGCACACGTGTACGTGTGAGTGTTATGGTCTAATATAAGCTTAAGAAAAGAGAAGAAAATAAAAAATAGAAAGTCTAAGGGCAGTTGTCAAAGAGTAGCTAAAAGCTCAACCTTTAGATTCGGTCAGAGATGGGTGATCTTATTAACTATTCTTTGAGAAAGTACCTACTTGGCTCTGACACTTGGTTTCCTCATCTGTAAANGTACTGGTAAAATTCCTGCCATCAAGGAGCTTTTGTTTATTGGAATCGTATGGGATAGACAGAAGCAAATGACTACATTTGGTAGAGCAGAGCTGGGTATAGCAGGCACCGCTGACTTTCCATGGGGCCACTGTGGTGTACTGCTGCCAGCTCTTCAGCTTGTGCAACTGCCTGTGTATCTCTACCCAGCTGTGTGTTCAGTGATATCATGTTGGTAGCTTAAAATCAGCCATGGTGCTGGTATTTACACCACATGAATTGGCAAACAGTGCAAGTTAAGGCTATTTTCCCTGCAGAGAGCCAGTTGTTAAACATTACTAGCATGTTCCTGGTACTCCTTGGAGTGGCGAGGGGATGTATAAGAATCCATAATGTAGATAAGAGGATTATTAGGCTGAATCATGTAGAGCAAATAGAAAACAGCCATCACTGGATTTTTAGGAGAGGAATTCAAGTGTTTATTTGGGGAGTGTGCGGGCTTATATGGAGATTTTCTTTTCTGAGAAGATGGGAAAAGCAGGGCTTGTATCAGATATATTTCTGATGAGTGTAAACTGTAGACAGTGTTTCAATCAGCAGCTTTTATTGAGGTCATATTCTTCATTTTATTTTTCTTTGTGTGTATGCATGTGTGTATACATAAATCTATCTATATGTATCTATCTGTAAAATCTTACACATGGTGAATAGATAATAAATGTGTCTTGGTATTCCTTAAGCCTCCTCAATTACCCTGTCTGAATGGGGTCAACTGTTTTCACTAACTATATATCAAGCACTGTGCCAGGCATTCTATATAATTTTATGTATGCATTTTATAGAAGAAGAAACTAAGACTTGTAGAGGGTTAAGGAAATTGCTGAAGATCATAATAGAGCTCATAGCAGTAGACGCACTCTTCAAACCTACATCTGTTTGATTCTGAACCCCATGTTTTTTCCACCTGTCCCATATTTCTTTTCAGTCGGGAGCCAGTTGTCACATATGAATGACTAGTAGAGACAGTAAGGAGTCTGGGAGTGATCATGAGGGAATGTGGACATAAGGCAGATGGTCTCTAATTTGAAAATTACTGGCTTAGTGGATGTTGCATCCTCCCGATTTGACTCCTTTGGTGACATTTACGTTAGCACCTTGGCTGATCCATGATAACCTTTTCCTCGGACTCCTAATCTGAAATGCAGCTTGACACACTTACATAGTACAGCAGAAGGCTGAAAAATGAGGTTTGGATTGCTTTTCCTATCCCACCCTCAATTCAGTTACCAAGAAAAGATCTTTCAGATCAAAACACTTTATTTCCCACCCGCAGAAAAGATGTCAGACAAAAATGTTTAGAGATAATTTTGGATGTGGTACACTTGTACTGCATTCAAAGACCAAATATGATAGAGGGTTTAGGATTATCTATTAGTCGAAAATGGAATACTAAATTTTAGTATTTCAACAGCTTGCTTCATGCATTTTAACTTTGCCCTATTTTGACCTTTGAGTGAAACTGTACACTATTTTTATTCCCGTTCTTCAGACAAGGAAATTTTACTCCTTAAATCTTGGCTTAATGTGACTCACTACTCATGTGTGCTGCATCCAGAATTCTCACAATGGGAGAAAAGAAAATAGAAAGAAACTTGCTCAGAGTTGAATTTTTCTAAGTGAGGAATTAGGACCTGGAGAAGAGTTTGTAGTTACATTGCCATATTATAAACATCTGTAAGGTTCAGGGCCACATGTGTAACTTCTGGAAAACTAGTAGTTAAAGGAGCAGTGATTAGATTCCCTTATATTACCCTGTATCAATAGAGTTCTTAGGCTTCCCAGGTGGTGCTGTTGGTAAAGAACCCACCTGCCAATGCAAGCGACCTAAGAGATGCGGGTTTGATCCTTGGGTTAGGAAAATCCCCTGGAGAAGGGAATGGCAGTCCACTCCAGTATTCTTGCCTGGAGAATCCCATGGACAAAGAAGCCTGGTGGGCTACTGTCCATAGGATCGCAGAGTTGGACATGACTGAAACGACTTAGCAGAAGCAGCAATAGAATTCTTGGTTGGAAACAATTGAAGCCTATTGTGGTTAAATTAAGGGAAAGAGGAACTTCTTGGAAGGTGGTTGAGCAGCTCGTGGAATCCAGGAAGGTTGGACAACAGATCAGGTACTAATCAAAGGAGGCAAGACATGGCTGAGGTATGGTCATGGCAGGGAGGAGGGAGATCCTGTTTGTCAACTGAGGGCTGTCCAGTTCTGCTGGCTCCATAGTCACTGGTCAGTTATCATGCTGCTGGATTGCTTCCATGCTTCTGGATCCTCTAATCTGCCATAACCAAGGTAAAAATAATTAGACTGAGCCCACATTTATCACTTAAAGATGTGTAGGAACATGGGGTGGGGGCATCTGATTGGCTATGCCAAGTCATCTGGGCACACTTTAGCCTCCTGGGAGGAGAGAGAGGGGCTATCTGTGTTTCTTTGACTTTCCCAGCAAGCAGTGAACTCTATCTCCTATCAGTTCTGTGACTTTCCCAATTAAGAGTAGGGTCTAGGTGCTGGGCAGCCCTGAATGAACCTTGTTTACATATCCTAGGTTTGCATAGAAATATGCCTAAAGAGGATCCGGGTTAGCCCCATTTATATGGAGCAGTGTTCAAACAGGCATGCTGTTATACTAATGGCCATGAGTCTAATTGTGATACATTTATTTCTCTAAATCCACAGCCCTCCTGAACCTGTTATGTACACCAAGTGAATTTGTCTGGCTCTGGGTTCATCTGATTCAAGCAGGAATGCTCGCATGAAGGCTGACTTCTTTCTCACTTTGTGGCTTTGCAATTCAGAAGATGTAAAGAGGTTTTCCCTGGCTTTCAGCCTCCCTATCTATTTTGATCATGGAGGTTAATAATGCTGAAAAGCACTCAGAGTATATAAGGCTGTGGAGGAAATGAGAGCTCTATGTTTTATGGCTGGGACATGACTGGTAATGTATCTGCCAGGAAAGTTGCCATTCAGAATGCACCAATGAATATTGGATTCCATCAATTCTCAGCCACTTCTCCTGTCCCCCGTCCTCCCCTCCCCTTGGCTTCTCACTGGGGAATGGAGCATTCAGAGCCCAGAACTGAGCATGCGGGGGACTTGTTTCTTTGTAGGGCTCTGATAGTGTCAGGCAATGGTTTACCACTCTGGTTGCACAATGAAATCACCTGGGAGCTTTTACAAAGCTTGATGCCCAAGAGTTCCCTAAACAAATTAAATTAGAATCTCTTGAGAGGGACTGAGTTGTTCGTATTATTTAAAGCGCTCTAGGAGAAGGCATGGCACCCCACTCCAGTACTCTTGCCTGGAAAATCCCGTGGACGGACGGAGGAGCCTGAAAGTCTGCAGTCCATGGGGTCAGACTGAGCGACTTCACTTTCACTTTTCACTTGCATGCATTGGAGAAGGAAATGGCAACCCACTCCAGTGTTCTTGCCTGGAGAATCCCAGGGACGGGGGAGCCTGGTGGGCTGCTGTCTGTGGGGTCGCACAGAGTCAGACACGACTGAAGTGACTTAGCAGCAGCAGCTGGTTTCGATAGGCATAGAGGATTGAGAACCACTGTACAGTGCAAGCTGCTAAGCCTGACATGTACCTGACTTACTTCAGCACAAACATAAGACAGTAGAAGTGGAGACACTCTCTCACAATCCCTTGCTTGCTTCTTCTCTCTCTCTCTCTTTTAGGGGGTGGGGGGTCAGGTGGGACTGAAGTAGTCATTCCTGAAAGAAGTAGTGTGCAGCATAAGGGGCGCAGGTTTCCGTTCTAGCCTCCTGGCTGTGTGGTCCTGAGCAGGTTACTTGAATGCTCTGGCTTTGAACTTTCTTGTCTGTAGTAATTTCTACCTCACAGTGACTTTGGGAAGGTTAACTAGGAAATTCCATTTCAATATCTTAGTGTAGTGCATGGCACATAGTAAGGATTGCCTTATTGTTGTGAAGCTCTTAGAGTTTGAGAACATTTTCGTATCTTCTGTTTTACTAAATCTTAGGTACCATCCTTTGCCATAAGCTAGTCTCTGGAATGCATCTCCGCATTTTAGAGGTGAAGGCAGGAAGTGTGGGTTATGGAACAATAAGTTGCGGGCGCGGGTGGCATGGTCTGTGTTGGCTGTGCATGGTGTGTATTGGATTCGGCCTCAATGTGTTGAAATCACAAAAGTAACAGTCTCCCAGTCTGTCCAAGCAACTCCTTGATGTTGAAAGTTTCCCTGTTGGTGCATTTTAGAGTGGAGCAGGGTGGTAGAAAGTAATTATATGCCATTTCTAGAACAAGAGTGAGAATGAAGATAAAAAGACCGCATGTTATTTTGAGCTTGAATCAGTGACTTTAAGGTCACTTTGAGTGTATGTTTGTGTGTGTACATGCACACGTGTACGTGTGAGTGTTATGGTCTAATATAAGCTTAAGAAAAGAGAAGAAAATAAAAAATAGAAAGTCTAAGGGCAGTTGTCAAAGAGTAGCTAAAAGCTCAACCTTTAGATTCGGTCAGAGATGGGTGATCTTATTAACTATTCTTTGAGAAAGTACCTACTTGGCTCTGACACTTGGTTTCCTCATCTGTAAATTAGGATAATAACAACACTTAATTTATAACATTTCATGAAGGATTAAATTCAGCAGAAGATGTTAAGTGCTTAGCTCAGTACATGGTGCATGGTCAACTCACAACAAATGTTAGTGTAATCAGTCACTCAGTCAATCCAGCAATTCATCAGTTGGTCAAAAAACTGGAATTCTGAGTCTGGGCACCTGGCCACTAGCTCCTGTGCTTCTTTGCATATAGTTTTGAGACCTCCATGATGTCAAATTAGTCTATATCTACAGTGGTTTCTCCATGTCATGGTAAAAATAAAAATTTACCTTTGTTAAAAATTTTCACTTCTTCTTAAATGTCACTTGAGAGAAGTTAGAATGAAGTCATCCTTGTAGGAAGAAGGAAGATCTAAGAAATTCAGAGATTTACTGTTTAAACACAAATCTCCGAACCTTCATATGGCCTGAGACCAGTCATTGTGTTTTAAGACCTGTTTAGTCCACCTTTTGTATCTGCAGGTTTTGCGTCTGTGGATTCAGCCAACAGGCAGATCAGAAATTCGATGCATAGTTCGTTGAATCCACGGATGCAAAATCTGGGGATACAGAGGGCTGACTGAATTCATTGTACTCCGACACTTTGTGTCAGGGACTTGAGCATCCACAGATTTTGGTACTTGTGGGGGCTCCTGGCATCTCCTATGGATACCGAGGGACAGTGTAGTTAAAAGTTTTCCTTCAATTTGGTCTTTCATCTCTTCAGTTAAGAAGCATATGCAATATATATGTGTACATTTGTGTGTGTGTGTGTGTGTGTGTGTGTGTGTGTGTGTGTGTGTGTGTGTATCTAATGCTGTATTTATGGAGGGATGCAAGGTGATACTGACATACTGGTCATTTCCCTGCTTGTTAGATCTGCTGTTTCGTTCTCCCTGCTGCACATCCATTGGCCTATGACTCTTCCATAAAAATGTCCTAATGGCTGGCAACAGTCTGTGGGATCAACTCCAAAATGGAATGTCTTTTGCATCAGCTTGCATGCCAGACAGTAACATCAGAGCTATCCTGAGAGGGGGAGGAAGAGAAGACTGGCAGTGAATTATGAGCTGCCTCTGTGGAAAGGGTCAGTTTCAGGGCGAGCATCGGAGTCAGGGATGCATGAATAAAGGTGAGGGTCTTAGACTTAGCTTCCTCTGGACCTCGTATCCTGGCATTGCCACCAACTGTGGGGACAGACTGAAATACTTCTCTATCACCGAGATTTCTCATCTCTAACAGGAGTAGTAATAGTGAAAATCCTGTGTGAGGATTAAATGAGAGGATCCTTTTAAATTGCTGACTGCAGCGCTAGGTACATAGGAAGTATATTTCACTTTGACTAATATTTAGTATATTTATAAGGTGATAACTTGTTCTTCGTCTTCTGATACAGAATCAGAATAAAGGGGAGAGATCTAATATATACTGGCCATTTTTTACGTTTTGGAAACTTTATGTATTTCAAGTACTTCCCAGAATACTATGTGATGGGAACAATTTAGTCCCATTGTGCAAATGAACAAATTGAGACTCAGGTGAAGCAATTTGTTTTGGGTCAACATAATCATAAGCTGTAGGCATCGCTGAGAGTTGGACATGACTCAGTGACTTCACTTTCACTTTTCACTTTCATGCGTTGGAGAAGAAAATGGCAACCCACTCCAGTGTTCTTGCCTGGAAAATCCCAGGGATGGCAGAGCCTGGTCGGCTGCCGTCTATGGGGTCGCACAGAGTCGGACACGGCTGAAGCGATTTAGCAGCAGCAGGCTCTAGATTTAAACTTGATATTTCTGACCGTAATGCCTATGCTTTTTCTACTTAATTGAGCAACATGTATTGACAGAGATTTAAAAATGCAACCTGTCTTCTNGCAGAGCCTGGTCGGCTGCCGTCTATGGGGTCGCACAGAGTCGGACACGGCTGAAGCGATTTAGCAGCAGCAGGCTCTAGATTTAAACTTGATATTTCTGACCGTAATGCCTATGCTTTTTCTACTTAATTGAGCAACATGTATTGACAGAGATTTAAAAATGCAACCTGTCTTCTTAGGTGTTTACTAAATCCAAGACACAACTGATGATTTTGTTAATCAACTGGTTGTAGGAATCACATAGACCCAGCAGTTAACCAAGAAATTTTTCCTTCCCCTTGAGGTTAAGCAGTGTAGCAAGAAATGTAGTAGAATCTCCCTCTCTCAGAATTCTTTAAAAACAGGACAGGTAATCTGTCTCAGCCTATTCTATCCCTGCCCGTTGATGGGGAAACGGAAGAAAAACAGCCTTTTGGAATTTTTTCCTCAGCTCTGCAATATGTTGCCAAAGGCATCAGTAGGCAAAATCTGGGAGTAACTTAGCATATAAAATAGTATTGTTGAAAGGAGTCAGTAGTAATAACTGACATTTGTACAAGTAGTCTAGAGCTTCCAGAGCCCCTTCATGTATATTTTCACCTGAAACTCACATCAATTACAAGAAGAAGGATGAACAAGTATTACTATTTCCTTTAATTTTCACATGAAAAAACAAAGGCTTAAAGAACTTAACTAATATCCCGAGGGCAGTAAGTCACTGAATTCAAGGTTGAATCTGTCTAGCTCCAAAGCCAAAGCACTTGATCTAAGACCTCCCTACTCAAAGTGGGATTCCAGCACCAGCAGCCCTGCTGCTCCCGGGAACTTGTCAGGAATGCAGGATCATTCATCTCACCCCAGATCTGCTGGATCCAAATCTACAGTTTAGTAAAAACTGCCATGTGATTAGAATATTCTCTGAAATGAGCCGATTCTCAGGCAATAACACTTGCCACATTTGTAACATTAGTATTAAGTATATTACTGAAAGGTCTTCCCTGGTGGCTCATTGGTAAAGAATCCACCTGCCAATGCAGGAGACTTGGGTTCAGTCTTTTGGGTCAGGAAGATCCCTTGGCGAAGGAAATAGCTACCCACTCCCCTGTTCTTGCCTGGGAAATGCCATGAACAGAGGAGCCTGGTGGGCTACCACCTAAAGGCTCGCAAAAGAGTCAGACACAATTGAGCAACTAAACACCAGCACCGTTACATTACTGAAAGCACAGGTTGGCATAAGTAAGAATACAGTTGTTGTTTAGTCACCAAGTCATGTCCGACTCTCCCACACCATGGATTGTAGCCCGCCAGGCTCCTTTTTATGGGATTTCCCAGGCAAGAATACTGGAGTGGGTTGCTATTTCCTTCTCCAGGGGACTTTTCTGACCCACGAATTGAACCCACATCTCCTGCCTTGGCATGTGGGTTCTTTACCACTGAGCCACCAGGGCAGCCCAAGAATACACTAGCCTCCTGCTTTTAAGTAAATAGGAATTGACTTGCTTTTAAGCATAAAGCAATCTTGTTTTTATTTCTCCTTGCTGGTGTCTTTGAGTCATGTTTTGGAGAGTCTGAAATGACTAAGTCAGGGTGAGGTATTAGAAGTGACTCAAGCAGTGGTGCTTAGAGGGAGCCCCTGGGCACTGGGCATGGAACCAGCTCTGGTTCCTGCAAAGCACTTCCTAGGAGGGCAGCACAGTCCATAGAGTCTTCTCCAGGTTTTAAAGCAGTTATTTCTGGCTCATTTGGAGACAGAATGCACTGAGGCCAGACGCCCTGAATGAGGGAACTCTCTTCCAACAGCATCAGTTCAGTTCAGTTGCTCAGTCATGTCCGACTCTTTGTGACCTGATGAACCACAGCATGCCAGGCCTCCTTGTCTATCACCAACTCCTGGAGTTCACCCAAACTCATGTCTATTGAGTCAGTGATGCCATCCAACCATCTTATCCTCTGTCATCCCCTTCTCCTCCTNTCTCTTCTTTCACTGTCATCAAGAGGCTTTTTAGTTCCTCTTCACTTTCTGCCTTAAGAGTGGTATCATCTGCATTTCTGAGGTTATTGATATTTCTCCCGGCAATCTTGATTCCAGCTTGTGCTTCTTCCAGCCTAGCGTTTCTCATGATGTACTCTGCATATAAGTTGAATAGGCAGGGTGACAATATACAGCCTTGACATACACCTTTTCCTGTTTTATTAGGACTGTCCTTATTCTGCATCTCTTTGTTCTGATTCTTCCACTGTGTTAATGAGTTCTCTTCCTAAAGCCAAGTATGTTGTATATTTCCAAGCTTAAAAATCGTTCTTCACTTGCAGGATAAAATTTAACCCTTTAGTCTAAAATAAAGATGTCAATTTTCCAGTCTTTTCATTTGCCACTCCATGTTTGCAGTTTATATATTTCATCCCCTATACCTTTAGAGTCAGGCACCTCAAATTCAAATCCCTGATAATACTATCAATAAAGGCAAGTTGTTTCTAACCTTTCTCAATCTTCATGTCCTTTCCTATAATATGGGGGAGGAGAATAATTCTTAACCTTTTAGATTTATGAGATTTAAATGAGATTGATTGTGAATAGTGCTAATACTGATTAGCACCAAATAAGTGGTAGCTCTCCTGGTGGAAGTGTAAAATGGTTTAAACACTTAAGAAGCAGTTTGACAGCTCCTCACATTGTTAAGCACGGAATTGGCATATGACCTAGCAATTCTGCTCCTTCATGTATACTGAAGAGAAATAAAGACATGGGTCTGCGCAAAAACTCTTACATAGTTGCAGCAGCATTATTCATAATAGCCAAAAAGTGGAAACAATCCTGATGTTGCTTAATATGGTATAGGCATAAAATGGAATACTATTCAACAATTAAAAGGAATAAAATACTGATACATTCCACAACAGGGATGAACCATGAAAACATTATGCTAAGTGAAAGAAGCCAGTTACAAAAAACTGGACATGTTGTATAATTTATTTTATATGAAATGTCCATAACAGACAAATCCATGGAGAAAGTAGCAGTTGCCAGTGCTGGAGGAAGGGAGAATAGGGAATAACTGCCACGTAGTATAAAGATTCTTTTTGGGGTGATGAAAATGTTCTCAGTAATGGTTGCACAATCTCTGAATATACTAAAAGCCACTGAATCATATACTTTAAAAGGGATGAATTTTATGCTAAGATACATCTCATTAAAACTTTTTAAGAGGAGGGGGTAGCTTTTATTATACCTGTTTCACGTTTCCTTGAAAGTCTCATAAGTACAAAGTCTGTGTCATCTTTGTTTCCATCTAGCATTCAGTGCCCTATATGTAGTTGATGCTTAAGGGATGTTGCAGCATGAATGAGTCTTTATGAAGCAAGTTAGAGGTTCTCTTAGGGCCAGGGAATTGGCAAAATCTGTGAAAATGAAAACTATATTATCAAAGCACATCTTTGTAGCTGTTTAAGGTCTTATGCCCGAAAAACAGTGACTTTAGAAATGAGAGTTAACTAAGTTGTCTGTTTTCCCTCCTAGGATACACACCTGCTAAAACTGCTTAAAACATTAGAAGGACATGCTTATGGCGTTTCTTATATTGCATGGAGTCCTGACGACAACTATCTTGTTGCTTGTGGCCCAGACGACTGCTCTGAGCTTTGGCTTTGGAATGTACAAGTGAGCAAATTTTATCCTTGGTTTCTTTATAAAGTATAATCATACTGCACATCTTCATTATAACTTTATTCGTGATCTGTAGAACCAAATCATTCAACCTAAATCCCCCTGATGTATTTCTTATAAAAGATAGTTAATTCATCAGATGGAACCCAGGTGTCCAGATTTATAAATTTAAATATTTTGTTGAGCATAATAGCATTTTTGAAAGAATGATCAGTAGGTATTTTTAGGGATGTTGTACTTTGTAGTGTGTAATATGTACTATTTTACTGTGATACTTTGTGTCTCAGTAAAGATTTCACAGTTGTTTTGAGGTTGCACAGTTTTACATAAAACTTACTTTCAAGTGTGGAAACATGGGCATGACCATACTTTCCATCCCAGTGGCAGTTGCAACATTTCCTTACCTATACTTAATGTTACAGTCTCGTTCAGTAAATTTAAATGAGATTTACAGTACTTACTATCAAGAGTTTTATTGTAGTTTCTAAATGAAAACTTAAACACTTTATCTAGAGTTCCATTTTAGAAAAACTCAGCACTGAGTTCACCCTGTCATCTATTGGCTCTATTTTGGAAACCTTCTAGTTAATCATTTTAAATTATTTTAAGTTTCTTCCATAAGCTGACTGGTTAAATGATTTTTTTTTTTTTTTTTTTTTTGACTTCTTGGCAGGGGAATAGTTCAGGCTACAGTTTGGGTGTAAAAGTATAAGCTGATGGGATATGGTTTTGAGTTTAGACACCCCTGTGTAAATTGATTTTTATCAAGAGTAAAGATAAAAGTTCTGTAGAAATGACTCAATAAGGTGGTATAGAAGACAGATGAATACTAAAATGTACCTGTGCCATAAATCTGATTCTACAGTAAGATTTATATTTCACCCCAGTTTTTTTATTAAGAAAATTTTGAAATACGAATATAGTGATGACCTATATCCGTGCCACTATAGATTCAGCAGATGTTAACATTTTGTACATTTTGTTTGTGTATACACACATGCATACAAACATACATATTTATATATCTATACCTAAAACATCTGGAAGTAAATTAAGATGATATTTTACCACTAATTATTTAAACATGTATCTCCTTAACAGTAATATTTTCCTACATAATCAAATGCCATTATCTTACCTGTAATTCTCTAATATTTGTTTCATAATTTAAAAATCCCCAGTTGTTCCCAAAATGTGTCTATGCCATTTTTATAAGACTAGTGTTGAATCAGTGTTGTATTTGTGATTGGACTCAGGGTGGCAAAGCACAGAGTAGATCAGATGGCTTCTCGAACAAGCTTAAAATGAATCTGACCTAAAAGACAGTTTTCACCCCTCAAAGGGAGGAGAAGTATATGGTCATAGTCCCACAACAGAGAATCAGCCTGTGTAGTCTTCTTTAAGTTCAATTTTGAATTTCTGGACAGTTAGACTATTAGAGCTTAACTGTTTTACTGTGTGTTATGTTATAGACTTGTTCTAAAAGGGTGCTCCTTTTAAGTCAGTTTTCAAAATTGCTCCTTTGAGATTTTATGTAGACTGCTAATTACAGGTTTCCCCTGCTATCTGAAAGTAATTATTCCTGTGAAATTTTTCTTAAGCTAAAATGGTATAAAGAAGCAGCTACCTTAGGACACATCTTCCTAAAGGATGCACAAAGTAAATCAAGATAAAGCACAAGTGCTCACGTAGCTCAAAGCCATGGCAGCTTGATGCTGAGATGCTGAGTGTAGTTCCTGGGAAGGAGCCACTCTCACTCTGTAAAAGCCAAGTGGTACAAAGCAAACTTTCAAAATTCTGGGGATACCTGTAATGTCCTCATACTCAAACAGTCCTGAGCATAACAGAAGAAAAGACCATTTCTGCCTTCAGAACTTACCGTGAATAGAAAATGCTGAAGATTCAACTGTTGCATATGTGTTTGTGTTTCTAATTTTTTTTTTACCCATTTATATGGCACAGTCTCAAAAGATCATGACTTGAGAATAGTTAACAATATGCGGGAAGGGTTTAAGATTGCTGAATTTTTTTTTCTTTTCCAGTGTAAGGAAGACATTCTGGGTTTTGTGCCCTCTTTGCTTTTGTTACTTGGCCCCATTTCCTGATCATGCACCCTTTTTTTTTTTTTCTTTTTTTTTTTTTAATTTGATTACCCATTTCTCACAGGAAAATTATGCCCATGTACTTTTTATTATCCCAAGGGCAGCTCTAATCTCTCAGATCCNCTGGGTTTTGTGCCCTCTTTGCTTTTGTTACTTGGCCCCATTTCCTGATCATGCACCTTTTTTTTTTTTTTCTTTTTTTTTTTTTAATTTGATTACCCATTTCTCACAGGAAAATTATGCCCATGTACTTTTTATTATCCCAAGGGCAGCTCTAATCTCTCAGATCCTGTTTCTAATCCATGAACAAAATGGAATCAAGACTAGATTAAATGGTATGTGTCTACCTTCTAAGTTGAATAACTTAGAAAAAATAACAGGAGGATATCTGAGGGTTGTAACCAACCTAATAGTCTTACTTAGTTGGGAATGCTTTAAAATGACTATGCTATAACAGTACAAATGTCCTTTACTCTTTTCTGTTACTTTTAATTGAAATAAAATTGTATATCAGAAAAATAATTTTTATTTTCCCATTCTCCCTTCTACGTTTTGAGCATATGAAATTAATGTAATTTAGACTACCTGCATTCTTGGCCTAGAGTAAGGGCATAGTTTTTCTGCCTATTAATCGTGTTCTTAAGGAGTTGCTAATTGCATGAACTACAATTTTAGAATAAAAAAAAGAACTGTGAACTAAGGAGAAGTGAGAACTCAGAAGCAATAGGTATGTTGTGCTGGGCTTTTCATCATTGTACTTGGGGAAAATTACTTGTTTTAATTTATGCATGTAATTGATTTAAGACAAGAGTTCTGTTTGAAGTTTATCTCATAGCTATTCTTTGAATCACCTATGCCAGGCTTTGTTTGACTCCTGAGTTTTTTTTCAAGTATTTAATTTCTCTTCTGAATGCTATAGTCTTGTTCTATAAGGCCAATTTAAACAGTTTACTTCACTAATTAGGAGTATTAAACTAACCAGATATTCCAGTTACTATCCTTTTTCTGTTTTTTCTTTATACATTCCCTTTAGAGGAGTATCTTGAAGATCTCATCCACAGTTTTATTTCCTTGTAGACGGGAGAGCTAAGGACAAAAATGAGCCAATCTCATGAAGACAGTTTAACAAGTGTGGCTTGGAATCCAGATGGGAAACGCTTTGTGACTGGAGGTCAGCGTGGGCAGTTCTATCAGTGTGTGAGTATTTAGTGCCCTATTTCAGATACCTACAGATTTACTTAAAAGCAAATTTAGTTTTGTAAAAATAAAGAATTCACTTGACTTGATAACTTTTTAAAATATATGAAAACCCACTTGACTGTCTAAGATAAACACTGTCCAGTAGAACTTTCTATGGAATCTTTTTCTTTTTTAAAAACACATTTCAATTGCTTATACAAAGTATAGGCTTTGAATTTAGTGAAACATTAAACAAAAAAGATTGTCCTACTAAACATTTTGTTCTTATAAATAAATGTTTCTTATGTATAGGGACAAAAAGTTTTAGTATTAATTTCTTTGGTGGGGGGAGATCTTTAGCCCTTTGGATTTTTTGTATCTCTCTTGGCCTCCCTCCCCCCACCTGCTCCCCTGCCTCCCTCCC
>SJYA01001209.1:38760-64705 GCA_006410615.1 Neotragus moschatus | reverse complement strand
CCCCCCCCCCCCCCCAGCTCTGCTTCTGTGGTCCTAGAAGGCCTGGGAATGCCTGTAACAGTTTAATAAGCTGCCTGCAGCCCAGAGCCCAGTTCTGGAGGAAGTGACTGGAATGCTGAGCAAGATGAGGGATAGGAAGAGGGAGTCTTGTTCAATGTAGAAAAAAAATGGACATTGCTTCTCCATACCTTCTATTCTTCTGATTTCTTTATTCAGCCTAAGCTACCAGCATATCCCCAAGGCTAAAAATCTGAATTTCCTGCATCCTTTGTTACCCTTCATCTTTGATATCCAATCAGCAGCCACATCTTGCCAGTTTTACTTGGTCCTGTATGTTTTACTTGAGTCTGCACTTCTACACATACACATGCTCACACACACATACACACACTCACACACACACACACATATACACACACACAGGCGCCACATCTTTTCATTCTCCATCATCACCACTCTAACTCAGCCCTTAATTAAATGGCTTTTCCATCTCAAAGATCTCCTTTTGAGAGATAAAAAGAGCCGTTCACTAAGCTACTAGAAGACTGACGGTCTGATCAGGTTACTTAGCTCCTCATAAATCTTCAGTGGTTACTTGCTGGATGATTAATCCCAGACTCATTACTTAAGGACTGTATGTTCTCTGAGGGAAGAACCATATTTAATTTATATGTTTTCTTTCAGGTGCCTAGGACCCCCAAGTGTTCACTGATTTGAATTGAAGTGAATGGAGTAAAAGATCTCTGATGTAGCCTCCTCATCTGGTGGTTGAGCTTCACTCCCTGTAGCAGATACTGTCAGTGGCTCACCCCAGAGGATCGCTGGCTCTCCAGTAGACCATTCTCTGTACATCTGGAAGGCTTCTTGCCTCAAGTACCTATGTCTCCTTGCCTGAGGGCTTTCTCTAGCTGCAGGAGCCTGTGCTGGAAGTGCTGTGGAGTTAACATCCCTGAAGCAGCAACCTTCAACCGCTGATGGGTAAGAGTTGGTGGGTAATGATCCCAACTCCCTTGTCCTTCCTTTGGGAGGACAAATCTGAACTGTGTTCTATGCAGTCTTTCATTTGGTGTCTAGTGGGACCGCGTTTCATTTGCCCACAGTGGCAACCATTAACTCACCCTTCATTGGCTTTCCCTTCTTGCCCTTCTGATTTCACTACTCCCTCTCTTCGGTTTCCTGGAATCACTCCAAAATAAGCTCTATGAACCCAAATTCTTATCTCAGGTCTGAATTTAGGGGAACTGAAGGGAATGGCAACCCACACCAATATTCTTGCTTGGAGAATTCTATGGACAGAAGAGCTTGGTGAGCTACAGTCCCTGGGGTTGCAAAGATTTGGAGATGACTGAATGACTACCACAAGCTTCCCTACACAACTCTAGCTTCACACAGTGGGCTGAAAATTTGTCTGGATAAATCCTATGCTTTTCCACCTCTGTCTCAGTTGTGCTTTCTGCCTGGAACATCCTCCTTTCTGAGGATGAAAGTTCCATTTATTTTTTAAGACCTCACAATTTATACTACTCCTAGTATATGAAATATATCCTCCCTTACATGATAATCTTTATGAATTTTCTTTATCTCTTCTACTTGAGCCTCAGCTCATTGAGGATATGTTGTCTTTATCTTTATATCCATCATAGTGCCTGACATTCATAGATGCCCAGTAAATGTATGTTGACAAATCCTCAGATGATGAAAGTCTTTCAGTCTCCACATGTCTGATTCTTTACTGTCTGACACACTAAAGCTAGAGTATTTCTAATGTCCAAGACTCCAGTGGATCACGATCTGATTCTCATTCAGTTGGTTTAAGGATTCCAAGCATTTACTGAATGCTCCTGCTCTGCAGTTCTAAAGGCAGAGCAGCAGAATCTTGATTATTTTTTCAGGTTTAGAATCAAGTAATCACTATACTTGCTGTGTTGGCCACAGCCCTTTGTGTTATAGTGGGAGCTGACCTGTAGCAAATGTATTTTTAGTGATCTCAGAGCAAATTACAACCTCATCGTTCAGCTGCAGTTCGTTCTTACCATCTTAAGTGAACTCGAGTGATTACTGGAGGTACTCCAGAAGGAAAGCTAAGTAGGGTTAGATAGAAAGGGCTGATGGAATGTGTGTGACCTGCATGTGTCATGACCCAAGGGGTCAGTCATCAAACATACTGACTTCCCTGCTGAGAACTCAGATCACTGAGATAGTCCAAAGACTGGTTATCAAGACTGCTGGGCTGCAGCATCAGAGAAACTCTTGCTGGGAATAAATGCTTTATCTGGGGCCTTCCTTTCAGCCTGAGATGCATTATTACAAAGGGATGACTGGAGGTCAGACCATGGGGTGAGCAGTCAGAACACAGCACCTAACTGTTGACAAGGTCCTAGATCCCTCATGTTGGGGGTGGGAGATGAACTTTTTTCCTCGACAGCCTGTCTCCTGCTTTTGGTGTCTTTCATGCACATGAAATGGGAGAGTCCGTATGTCTGTGTGTGTATGTGTTCCAGCTGGTATGTGACCCGAAAGCCTCTTGACATAATAGAATTCTAATTCTCAAATTTCCTCAAGAGAAATAGCATGTCTGTAGTGATTTCTGTTCACATAACTACATACCAGAGCCAAGAATAGACGCAGTTTTATTTTTCCTTGATCATATTTACTATTTTAAAAAAAATTCACTCTTGCTCACATCTATATGCTTCTTGGGAAGTAAAAAATTGATTACCAGCAAGATGGAAGTTCCATTTCTTCCATCTAGACCTGGACCATGTAACCATGAAGTAGCCTTTATTTTAGAATCATGGGCCTGTTCCCTTTTTCTTGAATTTTTATGGTTTGTAAGATCCAGTTTTTGGATTGTAGAAACCCCTAGCTTTGTGTCTTTTTACCCGTAGCTTTGTTGAGATATGTAACTTTGTGTAATCTTCGGATGAACAGTATGATGATTTGATATGTGTATATAATGCAAAATGATTACCACAGTGAGGTTAGTTACTACATCTGTTGCCTCACATAGTTACAATTATTTTGTGTGAGAACTTTTAAATTTAGCAACCTTCAAGGGTATAATGCAATATTATTAACTATGATAATCATTCCATACTTTTAGATCCCTAGAATTTATTTATTTTATAATTTTGTACCCTTGAACTACATCTCCTCATTTCCCCTAGACCCCAGGCATTGGTAACTACCACTCTACTCTGTTTTCATGTGTTTGGCTTTTTTTAGAATTACATATAAGTGATACATATATCATACAATATTTGTCTCTCTGTGTTTGACTTAGCATAATATTGTTTCATTCACACTGTTGCAAATGACAATATTTCCTTCTTTCTTATGGCTGAAAAATAATCCATTGTATGTATATGCTACATTCTCTTTTTAAACTGAAGAATAGTTGATTTCCAGTATTATTGCAATCTTAATTTCAGTATAATATCCCCTAGGTCCATCCATGTTATTGGAAATGGCAGAATTTCATTTTTTAGATGAGTAATATTCATGTGCCACGTTTTCTATATCCGTTTATCTGTGGTGGGTGCTGAGGCTGTTGCTGTATTTTGGCTATTATAACTAATGCTGTAGGGAACGGGAGGGTGAGTGTCTGTTTTTGAGACAGTGATTTTATCTTCTGTGGATGAATTGCTGAGTCATAGGGTAACTCTAGTTTTCATTTGTTGAGGAGCCTCTATGCTGTTTTCTGGAGCAGCTGCACCAATTTACACTTTCATTAACAGTGAACAAGGGTTTCCTTTTTTGTGCATCCTCGCCAGCACTTTTGTTATCCCTTATCTTTTTTTTTCTTGATATTTCTTTTTTTTTTTTTAATTTTTATTTTTTAGTTTGTTTTGCTTTACAATAGTGTTTTCATTTTGCTATACATTGACATGAATCAGCCACATTCTAATAGTTCTGAGGTGATATCTCACTGTGTTTTAACTTTCATTCCTCTGCTGTTTAGTGATATTGAGCCCCTTTTCATGTACTTGTTGGCCATTTGAATATTTTCTTTGGAAAAATGTCTTTCTAGGTCCTCTGCCTGCTTTTTTGGGTTTGTTTCTCCCCAGACTTTAAACTTTTTATTTTGTATTGGGGTATAGCTGGTTAACAATATTGTGATAGTTTCAGGTGAACAGTAAAGGGACTCAGTCATACATGTACGTGTATCCATTTGTCCCTCAAGCCCCGCTCCCATGCAAGCTGACACATAACATTGAACAGAGTTCCATGTGCTATACAATAGGTTTTTGTTAGTTATTCATGTTAAATGTTGCAGTGTGTACATGACCTTCCCCAAGTCTCTAACTAACCCTCCCCGCCAGCAACCATAAGTTCGTTTTCTAAGTCTGTGAGTCTCTTTCTGTTTTCTAAGTATGATATTTTTCCTTCTCTGACTTACTTCACTCAGTATGACACTCTCTGGGTCCATCCATTTTGCTGCAAATGGCATTATTTAATTCTTTTTAATGGCTGGGTCCTCTGCCTGCTCTTTAATTGGATTATTTGTGGGTTTCTTTTTCTTTTGAGTTGTATGATTTCTTTATATATTTATGTTATCAACCCCTTAGCAGATATGTAACTTGCAAATACTTTTTCCCATTTGATAATTTACCTTTTCATTTTGTTGATTTATTTTAAGCTATGCAGAAGCTTCTTAGTTTGATATAGTCCCTCTTACTTATTTTTGCTTTTGTTGCCAAATCTGAAAAACCATCACCAAGACTGATGTCAGGGAGATTACTGTTTTTTTTCTGTATAGGAGGTTTCAGGTTTTACATTCAAGTCTCTATTTTCAGTTAATTTTTATGTATGGTATACAATAGTGGTAAAATTTCATCCTTTTGCGTATGGCTCTCTAGTTTTCCTAATATCGTTTATGGAACAAATTGTTCTTTTCCTATTGTATATCCTTGGCTCTTTTATTGTAAATCAATTGACCATATGAGTGGGTTTATTTCTGAGCTCTTTATTCTATTCTATTGATCTTTGCATCAATTTCTAACATCAATACTATTACTGTTTTGGATTACTGTAGCTTTGTAATATAGTTTGAATTCAGGAAGCATGGTACCTCCAGCTTTGTTTTTCTTTCTCAGGATTGCTTTGGTTGTTTGGGGTCTTTTGTGGTTCCATATAAAACTTAGCATTGTGTTTTCTATTTTTGTAAAAAATGCTGTTGGAAACTTGATAAAGATTGTGTTGAATCTGTAGGTTACTTTAGGTAGCATGGGCATTTTATTTTATTTTTTAAGATTTTCATACATGTTCATTCTTTTTTTAAAATATAAATTTATTTTATTTTATTTTTTTTTATTGTTTATATCCCCATTTTTTTTAATTAATTTTTATTTTTTTAGTTTGTTTTGCTTTACAATACTGTACTCATTTTGCCATACATTGACGTAAATCAGCCATAAGTGTACCTGAGTTCCCAATCCGGACCCCCTCCCTTCCCCCTCCCTCCCCATATAAATTTATTTTAATTGGAGGTTAATTACTTTACAATATTGTATTGGAAGTATGGACATTTAAAAATATTAAATCTTCCAATCTATAAGCCTAAGATATTCTTTCAAATATTTGTTTCTTCAATATCTTTCATTAATGTCTTATAGTTTTGAGTACACAGATGTTTTATCTCCTTAGTTAAATTTATTATTAAGTATTTCCTTGATTTTTATGCTGTATAGATGGGTTATTTTTTTTTTTTTCCAGAAAATTTGTTTCTAGCATATATGTTTTTTGGATGTTGATTTTGTGTCCTGCACCTTTATGAAATTTCTAACTTTTTTTTTTTTGGTGAAATCTTTAGAATTTCCTACATGTAATATCCTGTCACCTGCAAACAGAGGTAATTTTACTTCTTCCTTTGTGATTCAATGCCTTTAATTTCTTTTTCTTGCCTAGTTGTTCTGGGTAGGATTTCCAGTACTATGTTGAATAGGAATGGTGAGAGTGGGCACCCATGTCTTGTTCCTAATCCTAGGAAATGCTTTCAGCCTTTTACCATTAATTATGATGTTAGCTGAGGATTTGTCATGTAAAGTCTTTATTATTGACATATTTTTTTCTGTACATAATTTGCTGAAAAAATTTTTCACAAGTGGATGTTGAATTTTATCAAATGCTTTTCTTGCATCTATTAAGATAATCCTGTGATTTTTATCTTTGTTCTATTAATGTGATATATCACTTATTTATTTTTGTATGTTGAAGCACCCTTGCATTACAGGGATGGATCCCACAGTTCATGGCATATGATCCTTTTAATGTGCTCTTGAATTTTGGTTATTGGTGTTGAGAATTTTTGTATGTATATTCATCAGGGATATTGGTCTGTGGTTTTCTTTTCTTGTAGTTCCCTTATCTGGCTATGGAATGAGTAATGCCAGCCTCAGAAAATGAATTTGGAAGTATTTCCTCCTTTTCAGCTGTTTGGAAGAATTTGAGAAGAACTGGCATTAATTCTTCTATTAATGTTTGGTGGAATTCACCAGTGAGAGCATCTGGTTCTAGCCTTTCTTTGTTGTTGATGGCTAATTCAGTCTCCTTACTTGTTATTGGTCTGTTCTTATTTTCTATTTCTTTTTGATTGCATGTTTCTAGGAATTACTCATTTCTTCTAGATTGTCCAATTTGTTAGCATATACTTATTTATAGTAGTCTCTTATAATTCTTTAAAATTATAAAGAATTTCAAATTCTTGTTTTAAAAGTTAAGTGTCCCTTTTCATCTAAAATTGTATTTATTTGGGTTTTGTTTTGTTTTATTTGTTTAGTATAGCTAATGGTTTATCAATTTTATCTTTTCAAAGAACTAACTCTTGGTTTTGTTAATCTTTCTGTTGTTTTCTGATTCTCTATTTATGCTTTCATCTTTATTACTTTCCTTCTTTTTTTTTTCATCTCAGGTGTACATGTACTTTCCTTCTGCTTGACACTTAGTGAATACTAGCTCTATTCTTATTCTGTGTTGGCATAAGGGAGATAAAACCTTAGTAACACATGACTGTGTTCCAAAATCCTTGAAAATTTTGAGTCATTTGAGCATTAACCTTTTCTAAAAATTTCAAAGAAATAGCCTTATAGAATTAAATAATAACTCCGGGAGTTGGTGATGGACAGGGAGGCTTGGATGCTGCAATTCATGGGGTCACATAGAGTCGGACACCACTGAGCGACTGAAATGAACTGAACTGAACTGAACCATGTTACAACCACAAGATAATGTTTCAGTGCCCAAAACTAGCAGAGGGTTAAATGTTGAAATTTGTAATGGCATTATTATTATTTTTTTGGTTGAGACAAGAATCCAATGTATATTTATTATTTAAGGTATTTGTTTTTGTGCTGGGTCTTCACGGCTGCACATGGGCTTTCTCTAGTTGCAGTGAATGGGGGCTACTGTTTGTTGCTGTGCATGGGTTTCTCCTTGTAGTAGCTTCTCTTGTTGCAGAGCACAGGCCCTAGGCACACAGGCTTCAGTAGTTGCAGCATGCAAGCTCTGTTGTGACTGTCTGTCTCTAGAGTGCAGGCTCAGAACTTGTGGGGCACATCCTTTAGTTGCATGTGGGATCTTCCTGGACCAAGGATTGAAACCTGGGGTCCGTTGAGTTGGCAGGCAAATTCTTATCCACTGGATCACATGAAGCTATTACTTCTCCTGAAGCATAGCTTTGATGCCTCTGAAAACCCTTTAAGTATCTCCATTATCTATCAGATAAGGTCCCAAACTCCATTTCATCAGGCCTTCAAAGGGCTCCATGATCTGGATATAGCTGCTTTTTTTTTTTTTTTTGGTTTGCTTTTAATTTCCTTTTTTCTTCCATTTGTCATTATTTATGACCCTTTCCTATGTATTTTCTCACATCTCTAACTTTATTCAGGATTAGTAGCACACATAACTACCATCATTGGGTGCTATGCCAGACATAAGAATTAGGGCTTGTCTTAGTCTGTTCAGGCTGCTATAATACAGTATTATATAATACTGTATATAATAATACAGTATTACAGTCTGGGTAGTTTATAAATAACCAAAATTTATTTCTTACAGTTCTGGAAGTTGGATGTTCAAGAACAGGCTCATGGTCAAGTTAGGGTCCTCTTCCAGGTTGCAGACTTCTCACTGTGTCCTCACATGGCAGAAAGAGATAAGGGAGCTAGCTCTCTGGAGCTTCTTCTATGAGGTCAAACTAGGCCCCATCTTGACCTCATCACCCACCCAAACACCCTGCCTCTGAATATCATCATCACATCGGGCACTGGATTTTTAGCATATGAATGTTAGGTGGACACAAACATTCAGACCACAGCAGGGTCACAAAGAATGAAATTGAAATCAAGAGTAGTGAGATCATTTGTTAAGGTCACACAGTATAATTTAGTGGTATAAAATTTGGAGTTGGAAATGTCTACTACCATAGTTTAACTCTTTTTCTAAGATGTCATGTTGCCTGCCTCTGCTCTCTGCTAGGAATATCTTTCCCTTTGCCCACTGTATGCTTACAAATCTATCAGCTTTCTAATTTACCAAGTTTTCCACTAAACCTTGTTAATTTTCCCAACAATCCCTTTGCCAACCCTGTGCCAATCACCACATATCTAAAATAGCCTCAGCTAAACAGTCTCTTCTTTTCCTAAATAGCCAGGAAACTTGGCATTTATTTTATGGTACTAATTGCATTTGATCATGGGCTTCTTTAGTTTGTTAAGAACAATATCCCGGAGCTTACTCAAACTCATGTCCATTGAGTTGGTGATGCTATCCAGTCATCTCATCCTCTGTCATCCCCTTCTTCTCCCACCTTCAATCTTTCCTAGCATTAGGGTCTTTTCAAATGAATCAGTTCTTTGCATCAGGTGGCCAAAGTATTGGAGTTTCAGCTTCAGCATGGGTCCATCCAGTGAATATTCAGGACTGATTTCCTTTAGGATTGACTGGTCGGACCTTCTTGCTGTCCAAGGGACTCTCAAGAGTCTTCTCCAATGCTACAGTTCAAAAGTATTGATTCTTCAAAGATCAGCTTTTTTTATAGTCCAACTCTCAGACCCATACATGGCTACTGGAAAAACCAAAGCTTTGACTGGATGGACCTTTTTTGGCAAAGTAATGTCTGCTTTTTAATATGCTGCCTAGATTGGTCATAACTTTTCTTCCAAAGAGCAAGCATTTTTTAATTTCATGGCTCCAGTCACCATCTGCAGAGATTTTGGAGCCCCAGAAAATAAAGCTGTCCCTGTTTCCACTGTTTCCTATTTGCCATGAAGTGATGGGACCAGATGCCATGATCTTAGTTTTCTGAATGTTGAGCTTTAAACCAACTCTTCCACTCTCCTCTTTCACTTTTATCAAGAGGCTCTTTAGTTCTTCTTCACTTTCTGCCATAAGGGTGGTGTCATCTGCATATCTGAGGTTATTGATATTTCTCCTGGCAATCTTGATTCCAGCTTGTGCTTCATCCAGCCCAGCATTTCTCATGATGTACTCTGTATATAAGTTAAATAAGCAGGGTTATAATATACAGCCTTGATGCACTCCTTTTCCTATTTGGAACCAGTCTGTTGTTCCATGTCCGGTTCTAACTGTTTCTTCTTGACCTGCATACAGATTTCTCAAGAGGCAGGTCAGGTGGTCTGGTATTCCCGTCTCTTGAAGAATTTTCCAGTTTGTTGTGATCCACCCTCAAATATTTGGCAGTGTTCCTCATAGATTGTAGGACTCCAATATATGTTGAACTAAATACAGTCTCAAACATGGTTATTACTCTCTTCTGTACCCCAGCTGATTTTGTGTGGTGTCTTTCTCAAATGTCACTTACGGTTAGCTCACAACCCAAAAGGAGTCTACTGGAAATAATAGCCTGTTCTTCTGGATGATATCTACTACATCCCCAATCAGACAGACACAGACTTCACTTGCTTTAAAGGAAGACAACTGCTTGTGGAATAATCTGAGCTAATCACAGTGACTTGGAGTTGCTACATCATTTATTTGAAACAAGTTCTCTTTGCATCTTTTATAGCAACACTTCAGTGTCTCTTTCCCCAGGAATATAGGATGCCTAATCAGCCTTATCTCACTTCCAACAATGCATCCCATTGGTGGCCCTTTGGATTTTCCAGTCAGAAATAGGTTTACCATGTTCCCAAGATGCAGGGTCCCTTTCCCTTGGGTAGGGACAGGCACCCTTCCACTTTTGCCCTTAACTGGGAGTGAAGTATAGGGTAGTTGGAATGAAAGCCCATCAACATTTATCTTTAAAAAATATTGTTCTATGTAATTTTTTTGAAGACTCTCTTATGAGGCTAGGATGCAACACTTCCTTCTCTTTACCTCTCCCATGGGGAGAGAATGTGAGCCATGCAGCATTGCTCTTGCCAAGTGAAAAAGTAATTTATCCAAGGTGACTCTCTCCCCCAATAGTTCTCATTTTAAAATCTTCATCCCAATCCTTTTATACACCCTAGACATGATGAAGCATTTCAGTTCAGTTCAGTTGCTCAGTTGTGTCCAATTCTTTGCTGACCCCATGGACTGCGGCATGCCAGGCTTCTGTGTCCATCACCAACTCCTGGAGCTTACTCAAACTCATGTCCATTGAGTCGGTGATACCATCCAGCCGTCTCATCCTCTATCGTCCCCTTCTCCTGCCTTCAATCTTTCCCAGACATCNTTCCATGTCCGGTTCTAACTGTTTCTTCTTGACCTGCATACAGATTTCTCAAGAGGCAGGTCAGGTGGTCTGGTATTCCCGTCTCTTGAAGAATTTTCCAGTTTGTTGTGATCCACCCTCAAATATTTGGCAGTGTTCCTCATAGATTGTAGGACTCCAATATATGTTGAACTAAATACAGTCTCAAACATGGTTATTACTCTCTTCTGTACCCCAGCTGATTTTGTGTGGTGTCTTTCTCAAATGTCACTTACGGTTAGCTCACAACCCAAAAGGAGTCTACTGGAAATAATAGCCTGTTCTTCTGGATGATATCTACTACATCCCCAATCAGACAGACACAGACTTCACTTGCTTTAAAGGAAGACAACTGCTTGTGGAATAATCTGAGCTAATCACAGTGACTTGGAGTTGCTACATCATTTATTTGAAACAAGTTCTCTTTGCATCTTTTATAGCAACACTTCAGTGTCTCTTTCCCCAGGAATATAGGATGCCTAATCAGCCTTATCTCACTTCCAACAATGCATCCCATTGGTGGCCCTTTGGATTTTCCAGTCAGAAATAGGTTTACCATGTTCCCAAGATGCAGGGTCCCTTTCCCTTGGGTAGGGACAGGCACCCTTCCACTTTTGCCCTTAACTGGGAGTGAAGTATAGGGTAGTTGGAATGAAAGCCCATCAACATTTATCTTTAAAAAATATTGTTCTATGTAATTTTTTTGAAGACTCTCTTATGAGGCTAGGATGCAACACTTCCTTCTCTTTACCTCTCCCATGGGGAGAGAATGTGAGCCATGCAGCATTGCTCTTGCCAAGTGAAAAAGTAATTTATCCAAGGTGACTCTCTCCCCCAATAGTTCTCATTTTAAAATCTTCATCCCAATCCTTTTATACACCCTAGACATGATGAAGCATTTCAGTTCAGTTCAGTTGCTCAGTTGTGTCCAATTCTTTGCTGACCCCATGGACTGCGGCATGCCAGGCTTCTGTGTCCATCACCAACTCCTGGAGCTTACTCAAACTCATGTCCATTGAGTCGGTGATACCATCCAGCCGTCTCATCCTCTATCGTCCCCTTCTCCTGCCTTCAATCTTTCCCAGACATCAGGGTCTTTTCCAGTGAGTCAGTTCTTCATATCAGATTGCCAAAGTATTGGAGTTTCAGCTTTAGCATCAGTCTTCCCAATGAATATTCAGGACTGATTTCCTTTAGGATGGACTGGTTGGATTTCCTTGCAATCAGATTCTGAAGCATTTCAGAATCATGAGATGAGTTTTTGTTCCTATCCTGTGTACGTCCTGTGGCGTCCTCTGTGTATGTATGCCCTTATAGTAGACAGTTTGATATTGTCCAACAGATCTCAGATGCTCAGCTCTCATTTTGGTTTTGCCTTTCTTTTCAGATAATTTCTATTGGCCTGTATTCAAGTGCTGTGTTCTCTCTCTGCTATTTAGCTCTCAGAACAAGTTCTTCGTTTCTGTGTCAGTGCCTTTTCATTTCTGTCTTTTCTATTTGGTTCCTTTATATGATCTCCATCTCTCTGATGATATTCCCAGTTTTTAGTACATTATTTCTTCACATTTCTCCCTAGCTTCTTTTAAATAAAAATCATATCTGTTTTAAAGTTCTTTCTTCATATTTCCAATCTAGTTTCTTTTGGAACCTCTATTGACTATTAACTAGCTCCTTCTATTTCCTTCTATTGACTATTTCCTCCTCTCACCATGGGTCACATTTTTTCCCTTGTTTATATGCCTTAAAGTCTTTGGTAATATGCTGGATATTGTGTACAGAAGAAGGAGCTGAATGAAATAAAATGCATGCATGCTAGTTTGTTTTAGTCATGTCCAGTTCTTTGAGACCTCCATGGACTTTAGCCTGCCAGGTTCTTCTGTCCTTGGGGATTCTCCAAGAAATAATATTGGAGTGGGTTGCTATGCCCTCCTCCAGGAGATCTTCCTGAACCAGAAACTGAACCTACATCTCTTATGTCTCCCGTCCATGGGATTTTCCAGGCAAAAATACTGTATCCTGCCAGGCTCCTCTGTCCATGGGATTTTCCAGGGAAGAACACTGGAGTGGGTTGCCATTTTCTTCTCCCGGGGATATTCCTGACCCAGGGATCAAGCTCAGGTCTCCAGCATTGCAGGCAGACTCTTTACCCGCTAAGCCACCAGGGAATTCCCCTGTATTGGCAGGTGGGTTCTTCACCACTAACACCACATGAGAATAAAATAATACTTACCCAGAAAAGGGCATGTTGCTTCTTCTGTCAGATTTCCAGTATAGGCAGCTGAATCAGTCTGTTCTGTATGTGTGCAGAGCCTGGGCTTTGTTGTAACTTTAGTTAAACTCAGTTTCTATTTCAGTGGTGAGTTCAGGGCTAGGACTTTCCCCTTATCAGATATTGAGGTCTTAGTGTCTGTCAGAGTCTAGAGATTTCTCTGCTTTAGAAAACAGTCACTGAATTTATGAACTGTGTTTGATTTCTATGCTTTACTGCCTAGAGGCCAGATTTTTGGGTCACTAGAGAATTCTCTTTGCTCTTCAGTCCCAGTCCTGGCTTTCTCAACTCTAGGACATCTTTCTCTTTTTCTGACCTGTCCCTAGCATTAGGAGGACAGCGTCAGTGTACTAGGTGAAGGCTTGGATTGCTTCCTGAAACATCTTGAAGGATCTGTCAGCTTTCCTGCCTGTTTCTAGACTTCACTAAGTTACTACTGTGGACTTGAGAAAGTACCACACGGCTCAGATAGGATTTATCTCAGCTCTACTTCTCTGTCCTCAACTGTCTATAACATCTTCACCTTCGAGAAAGCTGATAGAAGAGAGTTGATAGGTTGATATTGACTCTCTATGAGTGAGGATTTTAACTTTTCATGTAGCTCACAAACAGCCATTGAACATTTGTTAAAAACACAATTGTGTCTCTCACTCCCATCTAAGATGGCTTCTTTTTCCTCCTGACTTTGCCAAAGGTGAAAGTAGCTATATGTCTTTTCTAGAAAAGACTATTACTTTCTGGAATTTAATGCATTTAACCTTACCTGCCTGCCCCGCCCCTCTGCCGTTTTCACTTCTTTGGTGGGTTTTTAAAAGCCCTGCCTGTGTCGCTTCTCTGATTTGTTCGTGTTATAGTGAGAACTGTACTGTTTTCACTTTCTGTGTTTTAATTGGAGGCCAAATGTGAATATTATTCTGGTCTATAACTGTATCATGATTTATTTAGCCATTCTTTAGGAATTGAACATTTAGAAGTAGTCTAATTTTTCATTATATTAAACAGTTTTGCAAAAAGCATCTCAGTTTATAGATCATAGTCTCTGTTCTTAAACATTTTCTTAGTATTGATTCATATTAATGGTGACTGGAAGGGGAAAGAGGGGGCACATCTGAAGTGCTGGTGGTGTTTTGTTTCTTAATCAATGTGTTGGCTACACTAATGTGTTTATTCTGTGAAAATTCCTTGCACTCTATGCTTATGATTTTTTTTCTCTGTTAGACTTCAATAAAAATTTACATTAAATGTTATTGGTTGAAATTTTTATGTACAATTGTGTTCCTTCTGAGAATTATCTATTAATATTTCATGAGTTGGTTATTTAGACTAAATTACTCAACTCTTCAATACTTCATTTTCCTCATCTATGAAATAGGACAGTAAACTTAATCACATACTTACGTGAATAAAGTGAGATAAAACAATTGAAAATAGTTTGGCAACTTGGAAGTTGTATACAAATGTAGGGAACATTTTTGTAGTTAGCTGTACATCAATTTGATTCACATTCAATTCTGGGTAACATGGAATATTTGAGAAAGGATGAGTGTATATAAAGGGCACTAATCTGTGAATTTTGGGAAAATCCTTAATGAAATAGTATTGGCTCTTGGCACAATATTGCAGTCTTTGAAATTTGCATTTGTTATCTTTTGTATCCAGATTACTCTGCCTCTGCTCTTCCTGTGTCTCCCTGCTCTTAATCTCAAGGCAGGAGGGGTCAGTTTGGGACAGTGGCTGCTCTGACTTTTGATTTTAAAGTGCCACCAGTTTGTTTATCATGAGTTTGTTTGCTTCCTGGAAAATGATAGCTTCACTTGCCTCATTCATATTGGTTATTGGGTTAAAATGAGTATAAACAGCAAAAGCCTGGACATATAAAAGTAGGTTAACCTTTCCTATCGGTTATTCATTTATAAGAGAGCAGATTAGAATGAGTCAACTCAGGTGAAAATAACAGGTAATACATTTGGCACACCTCAGACCTTCAGAGCATGGAAATGGTCTTTTCCTTTTTCCAAGGATCAGGCTTGCTGTTGTGTCATTACCTCTTTAGAGCTCTCTCCCAAACCTGTCTGTTCTAAAATGATTTCCTGGTGGTTAACCAACCACAGAGGAGGGGCATGGCAGAGGGGGCCTGGCAGTGCACCCTGCAGGGAAGGACTGTATTCTCCAAGTTGGTCAAGTACTTTGGAGCACACTCTTCAGAATTTACAGTGCTGAGTTAAAGTGTTATTACTGCAAACTTGAGCAAAGTGTAGCCTAATCACGCTTTATAAAGGAAAGGGGAAAAGAAGGCTGCAAGTCACTTCTAAAAAATTGATGGTGTTTTCCTTGAATGACACTCTTTTCTTGCCATGCCTCTTCTTGACTTTACCTTCTCAGAGGCTGCCAACAACCTTATCAAATGTTGGTATCTTTGCACTGGAAATGTATTTTAAATGTTCTCTAGGCCAGACCCCTGAACATCTTCTGTCTCTAGTAATGGAGATGATACAGCCTCCATTTGGGAACTTGACAATGCTAACCAACCTTCCAACACTGAAAGCGTTCCTCAGAATCATAAACTAGAAGAATTAGAAAGAAACTCTAAGATGATTTAGTTCAACATCCTCATCTTCTGGATGTTGTACTGGAAGCTCAGAGAGGTTAGGTTACTGATCCGGTGCCTCTGAGTTAGTTAGGACCCAGGGCTAGGACCCAGGCCTCAGTGCTCCTGATCTGGGGCATTTTCTGAGATTGGTTAAGTAAACCTTGTTCCTTTGGTGGTGAGTATATTAGTCAGCTTGGAGTGTGCTAACAAATACCACAGACTGGGTAGTTAAAACTTCAGAAATTTAGTTTCTCATGATTCTGAAGGCTAACAATCCATGATCAAGATACAGTTTCTGGTGAGAGCTCTCCTCCAAGCTTGCACATGAACCCCTTCTCCGTGGGTCCCCACATGGTGTTTTCTGTGTGTGCATGAAGAGAGTGAGAGAGCTCGCTCATGTCTGCTCCTCCTTCCAAAAGGACACTAATCTCATTGGATTGGGCCATCACGCTTATGGCCTTATTTAACCCTAATTACCTTTCAAAGGCTCCAGGGGGTCACAGAAAGTCAGGCATGAGTGAGCAGCTAAGCACTCACTCAGCAAATACTATTATATTGGTGGTTAGAGCTTCAGCACACAAATGCGGTGGCGTGATTCCATCCACAACAGTAATGAGAGGCCACTGTTTTTGTCAGAGTGAAAATCTGTATGCTGCTGACTTCAGCTATGGGGTTGGCTGTTTAGAAGAATTGGTGTGATGTGAAGGTGAGTCCGAAGAGGGCAATGAAAATATAACAAAGAGAGAAAAGATGAAAAGACGGAGAAACGCACAGCAGATCTGGCCAATGACGGAAGCAGAGCATTGGCCAGCTATGACCTGAATTCTGGCATCTTCTAGGCTCCCCTCATTCCCTTTGCTTCCTTCTAGTCCCACATCTTCTTACCTTACACTCTTAGAGAATAAGTCTGCCCAGAGGAAGCCTGTCAAGCCCCTTTCTCTAATATTTTTTTTTCCTTGTTCTCCTCTGAGTGTGCTTCCTCCTTACCAAAGTTAACGCCTCCACCTGTATGCTATTTTTCACACTAATTTGTATTTCCAGTTCTTCTCTGGACTGGCGCTCTCCTTTCATTTGCTCTGTCTCATCAAATGTCTGGTCCTTTTAATTCTCATTTCCTTGCAAGCTTGGGGCACAAGCTCTGAGTTACCAGTGAGGGGCCCCAAAGTGGTCAAGTCATGGTCACATGTCTTGAAGCATTCAGAGGCGAGTGTGAGATATGTAAATGAAGATGCAGACGAGAGTGCTAGAAGTTGTAACAATTCATAGGATGTAGCATCAAACTTTTCTAACCACCAAGTTGATTTACCCTTTCATGCTACCATTTTCTTTCTGCTAAAAAGAAATCTCAAAATGTCACCAGATGCCCTCCAAAAAACTAGTTTGGGTTTTTCTATAAGATATCATGGAAAACCCTGAACAAGCCTCTTGGCTAATGCACTGCACACCAGTGCTTCACCTGTGGCCTCCCCTTGGAATGCTTGCTGATGGCCCCTGTCGCTCTGGTCCTTCTGCTCTCCGTCCTCTCAGGTACCTTCTCTGGTGCCTGGGCCGTGTTTGCTCAGGGGATGCAGATGCACCCGAGGCATGTGTTTGGCCCCTTCTCTTCTCCCACTCCTCTCTCCCTGGTGAGCATGCGTAGATGCAGTTCTCACCTCTCTCCCAATGCTCAGGCTTGAATTCTAATCTCTCGCTGGGAGTCTCCCTAAAATGCCTTAGAAGTTTGAAATGGAACTTGTCTCTCTCCTCAACACCTTCCGACCAACTCCTACTTCTGTCTTCTCAGATTCTCCATTATTTTAGCTTTGCTTTTATTTCCTTCTTATATCCAGCCCCTCAAAAAGTCCCTTAGTCTACCTCCTCAAGGTATCTTCCCCACCTCCTATAACCCTGACAAATTTAGAGCTTTAGTGTATTTTATCTGGTACAGTATGTTAGTCACCTAACTGATCTCTTTTCACTCCAGGTCATTCTGAAAATAGTTTTCAGATACGTCTTTTAAAAGTAATCTTCTGATTATTTGTTCCTTGTTAAAAAAAAAAAATCAGTAATCCGTAAGTGGCTAACAAATTAATTAGCTCACCCTGATGGTCAAATCCCTTAATAGTGTGGACCAAACCTATCATTACAAGTTTTTCTTCCACTCCCATGGGTGTCTTTCTGTGTATATTCTAGGCTACAGCCAAGCTCTCATACTCATGCTTTGAATTTCCCTTCCTTTATACCTTTCTTCTTCTTTTATTTTTTTCAACACATTTTATTAAATGTACACAAGCAAAACTAAACAGAACTAATAAGTCCATGTCACCAAATTGATGGAAATTTTGCTGTGGATTTCAGATGTACTTTACAGCTATAAGATAGAACAGTTATTCACTGATCCTGAAATCATGTTCTTTATATAAATTGATCTAATCAATGATTTGGAATCTCATTTTTATATAAATTGATCCAATTGCTTATGTGAAGTCTGGTTTTGATATAAATTCATCTTAAGATTTTTTTTTACTTCATTAAATAGAAAAATCTTGGGATAACTTTATTTCAAAATGGAGAATAGGAGAAAGCAGCTATATTTAACACAGTATATTTCTTTGTGAGCATTTTTGTCAGTTTCTTTCTTAGTTATTAGGACAAGGACAACTACTACAACTACAAAGAATAAATGCAGATATATATGTATGCATATATATGTGTGTGTGTGTGTATATATATGCATATATTCAAGTGCTCCCTGGGACTGTGACCTTTAGTTGAGAACTACTGATCCAGACAAATGTATTGTTTACTTCTCTGTTCTTAAATTTCTTGATCTCTCAATAGCATTTTTTATCTTTCAGGAGGTTGTGTTTACTTTTTCTCTTACTAACTCTAAATAATGGAAGAACCAAGGGTCCTATTCTGATTCTTCTGGTTTTCTCCATCTAAACAGTGTTCTTATTTGATTTCACTCTTGTGTCTTTATTCTTGTTCTCTCCTCTACTGGGATTGCCCCACTTCCTACTTTTTCCTGTGAAATCCTGTTAAAGAGGTAACTTTTTGACTACCCAGCATCCACTCACCCTATTGTATAGCAATAGGGAAGTGTCTATAATAGAGAAGAGGTTGAATGAATGGTGATTGGTGTAGGGACCACAGCTGAAGTGTTCAGAGTGGATGCAGTGTGACCCACATGGGCTCAGTAGGAAAGAAAAAAAATGATTTTGAACCGTGAGTGGGGCAGAATTATTTATTCTCCAGTCTGTACAAAAAGAAGCTTGTAGCCCCAGTTGCTGCTAAAATCGTCCTTTGGTCAGACTTAGAAAGACACTGATAGTGAGGGGAGTGGAATAGAAATATTATTGTACAGAAGAGATCACGGAGTCACTAAGCCGACCCACTGAGCAGCCTGCGTTACTTCTGGGTTTTTGTTGATGAACAAGCACATTTCTTAATAAAAATTATTCAAGCCAGTTTGTACAGGGTTTTCTGTTGCTTTCAATGAAAAATAATGTAATAATACACTTCTCTTCTAGTCTTAAATGCCTCTTTTTCTATGAAACATCTCTGTCTACAACTAAACTGAGTGCTTTAACTTTGAAATCCATACTAGTATTTCAGGCTTTCCAGGGGGCTGTTGTGGTAAAGAATCCACCTGCCAGTGTAGGAGATGCAAGAAACACGAGTTCAATCCCTGGGTCAGGAAGATCCCCTGGAGGATGAAATGGAAGCCCACTCCAGTATTCTTACCTGGAGAATTCCATGGACAGAGGAGCCTATGGACAGAGGACCACAGACTATGGTCCACGGGGTCACAGAGAGTCAGACACGACTAAGTGACTAACACACACATACTAGTATTTATATTTCTGTGAGATGGCATATATTTTATACTTTTAATTGTAGCTCTGTAAGTTCTTGATTTATTCCTGGTAGTTAGGGAATGTGTTTTCCTTATTATTGTGTGCCCTGGGTTACCTACTATAATATGTAGTGAATGTTGTTGAATGGGAGAAATTTTGGTATAATAAAAGGATTCCTGTCATTCACTAGCTATGACCTTAGGAAAGTCACCCTAGTCACTTGAGGTCCCAGTCTCTTTGTGTACGGAATTGAAAGATTATCTTAAGTTATCTCCAAGGTCCAAGGTTTTTTCATTTAGTAAAAATTTGTTAGCAGAGATAAGAAAGAACAAGAGACTTTACTCCTTTTTCTCATTTTTCACCCAGACTAGACTATAGCTATACATTTCATAAACACAGCCTCCCCCTTAAAATAACAATTTTGTCTTCAAGAGGAATTCTGCTGTTCTCTAAGAGCAACTGGCTCAAACAGCAGCCAGCTTTAAAAATAGTATTTTACTCTGCATAACATGAGTAAGATACTTCCTGTAATGTGTGTTAACTATAACGATTCGTGTCCAGCTAAGGAGGCAGGTCATATGGCCATGTGGATTCAGCTCATGAGTTAATTAGACTCTATCTGGGATTATGGAAGTATTCTGCAAGAGAAGTACCAGTGACTTTTTGCCAGGTCTCTGCAGATCTGCCATGTGTGCATGTGTGCATGCTAAGCTGCTTCAGTCATGTCTGACCCTGTGCAACCATATATGGGCTTAGACTATAGCCTTCCAGGCTCCTCTGTCCATGGGATTCTCCAGGCAAGCATACTGGAGTGGGTTGCCATGCCTTCCTCCAAGGGATCTTCCCAACCCAGGAGTCGAACCTGCATGCCTTATGTCTCCTACATTGGCAGGTGGGATCTTTACCACTAACACCACCTGGGAAGCCCCGAAGATCTACCATAAATCTTGGTAAATTTAGATGTATGTGTGCGAGGGGGTAGGGGTAGTATGCAATTCACTAGTTATCTATGACTTGCCACACTTTCCTCTTCTATGAAATGGGGATTTCTCCCCTGCCTGCTTAAGGCTGTTGGGAGGAATGTGTGAGGTAATTTATATGGAGTATTTAACACAAGGTCTGGCTCAGTAAGTTGCGGTTATTTATTTATTTATTTTAGTGCTGTCACACTTTAAGTAAGCAGATAAATGGGATAATTGAAATGGCACCCAGTGAGATTGAGAAAGCAAGAGCCAGTACTATGCCGGGAAGCCACCTAAACAGATAATTTAATTTGTACCTGTCTCAGAGAAAGAGAAAAAGAGACAGAATATTTTAAAAGTTTAGGATCCATTGTGGGGAACTGTGGCGGTCAAAAGGTTTTGTGTTTAGAATTGAGTTGAAAATTCTGGCTCAGGCAGATGGGCAAGCCTGACAGACTTTATTTCAGGACAGACTGAAATAAAGCAGCCACCCAACCACCAAGCCGCTAAAGAGGAGGCTAAACTCATCCCTTGCATGGAGAAGAGGAACGTCAGTGAGCTCATGCGGCCCGTTCTACCCTTTACAAAGCCCTTTTTTATTTCGGGTTCCGCTCAGTCTTGTGAGGCAGGTAGAGAAGGCGTTCATACCTTCTCTCTGTGTGCTCAGTAGCGTTCGACTCTTTGTGATCCCATGGGCTCTAGCCTGCCAGGCTCCTCTGTCCATGGAATATTCAAGGCAAGAATACTGGAGTGGGCTGCCATTTCCTCCTGTTGGGGATCTTCCCTGGCCCAGGGACTGAACCCACGTCTTCTTCATTAGCAGGTGGACTCTTTACCACTGAGCCACTTGGGAAGAAGCCCCAATACTTTCCCTTTTCCACAAAACAAAGGGGCTGTGGAAAGACAGGGGACTTGGTAATTCTCACTTCCTGATGAAATGTATTTGGTTATGAATGTCATCTTATGATTCATTGACAGAAGCTATTCTTCATTAGTTCTGGTTTCTAGGACTTCCTGTTTTGAACAAAGAAGGAAGACCGAATTGTTCTTTTCTTTCTTTTCCTTTCGTTGACTGCCTTAAAGTTCTAGTTGAATTTATAACAGCTGTTAGGGATAGAGAGTGTGTGTATGTGTGATTTAGAGACAAGATGTGCTATTACTTCCCAAAGATACTAAGCATATCCATGTGTTTCTTCTTGTTTTCTCTTGAGCACAGGAACTCTTTTTTGTGTGTCATGCTCTTTAAATCTTCAAGCAACAGCAAAACTCTGTTTCCCAGTATTCTTTCCAGGAGTATCTGCAGTCCTTTTCAGGAGGAAATGTTCATTTCCTAATCAAACACTTTCTTTCCATATGGAGGACTCGCTACTCTTTGTTGCCCTGTTGGACTCTCTTTAATCCCCTCACTGACTTCTGATTTAGTGAGATGGGAAAGGGCTGGCTTACATGACTCACAGCTTTAGATAGAGAAATTGGACATGCATTCCCTAGCTTTTTCTTCTTAGCAGGGCATGTCCCCTAAGAGAATTCCCTTCCTCTAAGCAGCTGCCCAAGTCAGGAGTCGGGGGAGGTTTTTAGTTGACTTAATGCATGCATGTGTGCTTAGTTATGTCTCTTTGTGACCCCATAGGCTGTAGCCTGCCAGGCTTCTCTGTCCATGGGATTTTCCAGGCAAGAAGATTGGAGTGGGGTAACCATTTCCTACTTCAGAAGATCTTCCCAACCTAGGGGTCAAACTGATGTCTCACCTGTCTCCTGCACTGCAGGTGAATCCTTTACCACTATGACACCTGGAAAGCCCTTTTAGTAGGTTTGGGTAGCCTTCGAGTACAGCCCGTTGCTTGAATATGAGTGACACAGGAACAACTGAAACCAGCATTAGAATATATAGAGAGGAGCATCTTTCTAAATACAGACCTTTTGGGCATTGGAAGCAGAACAGTATTTGCTGTTTGTAAGGCAAAAATTTTCTCTGAGTTTTGTGCTCTAGGATACTGGAGACCTGGCTTCACACTGTCAGAGCCCAGTCTCGATAGATAGCACTAGACAGCTGCCCCCATTCTTTATTAATTTAGGCCTGAGGAGGCTAATGTGAGAAGATTACAGTTGGGTTCACATGGTTCAGGCTCAAAAGCCACCATCATTTTGTCCCAAGTGGACTCTGGGTTAGTTAATTACAAATGAAGGGGAAATATTACCTGGGAGTTTGTTTCTTGGGCCTCAGAAATTCTTTATTAAGGGTCAGATCAAAAAAAAAAAAATAGCTACCATGGTAAAATGCTAACAATGATTGCCCACAGGAGAATGTAGGTGCTTTGTCACTGGATAGAGCCTACCCTCCATCCAATCCTGGGGTGCCAGAATCTGGGACTTCAATGAGGAAATGGAAATTAGGATGCTTTAATATACCAGATAAGAAAGAAAGCTTCCTCAAATAACATTGCTTGACGGTAGTTGCTGCTTTTCAAAGAAAACTGCATTATTCTCTGAGGGAAAAGACAATGCATTTTCCCCTTAAGATATGGTTGAATATATGGTGCCAAATACTTAGTGCCAAAATTTACCTTCTGATGAATTTGACATCCAAATGAGCTTGAGCTCATAGATCATGTATTCTAGATCCCAGGCATAGATTAATCCCCATCTGGACAGGAGTGAAACCAACAAGGAGAGCATGGTGGGTAGGATGACAGGCTCTGGAGTGATGGGGGTGGAGGAGGGGTGGGGCAGGAAGGCTTCCTAAGATTTGCATCTTAGTGCTGCTCTGGATTTGGAGAAGGTAATGGTACCCCACTCCAGTACTCTTGCCTGGAAAATCCATTGAGAGAAGAGCCTGGTAGGCTGCAGTCCATGCGGTCGCGAAGAGTCGGACACGACTGAGTGACTTTACTTTCACTTTTTACTTTCATGCGTTGGAGAAGGAAATGGCAACCCACTCCAGTGTTCTTGCCTGAAGAATCCCGGGGATGGGGAAGCCTGGTGGGCTGCCGTCTATGGGGTCGCACAGAGTCGGACACGATGGAAGTGACTTAGCAGCAGCAGCTGCTGCTCTGGATTAGCAGGCTGTATGACCTTGTAGATATTACTCAAGGGGCCTGACTTGTTTTCTTTCTTTTCTTTTTATNGAAGAATCCCGGGGATGGGGAAGCCTGGTGGGCTGCCGTCTATGGGGTCGCACAGAGTCGGACACGATGGAAGTGACTTAGCAGCAGCAGCTGCTGCTCTGGATTAGCAGGCTGTATGACCTTGTAGATATTACTCAAGGGGCCTGACTTGTTTTCTTTCTTTTCTTTTTATTTATTTTTAATTTATTTTACTTTACAATATTGTATTGGTTTTGCCATACATTGACATGAATCTGCCAGAAGTGTACATATGTTCCCCATCCTGAACCCCTCTCCCATCTCCCTCCCCATCCCATCCCTCTGGGTCATCCCAGTGCACCAGCCCCAAGCATCCTGTATCATGCATTGAACCTGGACTGGTCATTCGTTTCACATATGATATTATACATGTTTCAGTGCCATTCTCCCAAATCANGGTCTTTTCAAATGAATCAGCTCTTCACATCAAGTGGCCAAAGTATTGGAGTTTCAGCTTCAGCATCAGTCCTTCCAGTGAACACCCAGCACTGATTTCCTTTAGGCTGGACAGATTGGATCTCCAACTGAGTCTTCTCCAATACCACAGTTCAAAAGCATCAGTTCTTCTGTGCTCGGCTTTCTTTATCGTCCCACTCTCACATCCGTACATGACTATTGGAAAAACCATAGCCTTGACTAAATGGACCTTTGTTGACAAAGTAGTGTCTCTGCTTTTTAATATGCTGTCTAGGTTGGTCATAACTTTCCTTCCAAGGAGTANGAGTCTTCTCCAATACCACAGTTCAAAAGCATCAGTTCTTCTGTGCTCGGCTTTCTTTATCGTCCCACTCTCACATCCGTACATGACTATTGGAAAAACCATAGCCTTGACTAAATGGACCTTTGTTGACAAAGTAGTGTCTCTGCTTTTTAATATGCTGTCTAGGTTGGTCATAACTTTCCTTCCAAGGAGTAAGTGTCTTTTAATTTCTGACTGCAATCACCATCTGCAGTGATTTTGGAGCCCCCAAAATAAAGTCAGCCACTGTTTCCCCATCTATTTGCCATGAAGTGATAGGACCGGATGTCATGATCTTATAGGGAAATGCAATTCAAAACCACAATGAGATATCTATCATCAAACAGAATGTCTATAATCAAACAGACAATGAACAAACAATGTTTCCAAGAAACTAAATTTCTTACTGGTAGGAATGTAAAATGGTGAGGCCACTTTGAAGAAAGTTTGGCAGTTTCTCAAAAATTCAACCTAGGGTCATCATGGCCAAAAAATTCCAACTTTAGGTATAAACTCTAGAGAATTGAAAATATGTTTACACAAAAATGTTTATAGAAATGTTCATGATAACATTATTCATAATAGCCAAAAGTTGAAGCACACCAAATGTCCATCAATTAATGAATGGATAAACAAAACCTGATATATGTATATAATGGAATATTATTCAGCCATACAAAAGTGAATACCATTATATGCTACAACATGGGTGAACCTTGAAACACTAAGCTCAGTGAAAGAAGTCTATCACAAAAGGCCACATATTGTCACATTCTGTCTATATAAATTGTCTGTAGGCAAATTTATGGAGACATAAAGTAAATTAATGCAGTGCCTACGTGGAGGACGTGGTGAGGAGTGACTTTTTAATGGGTATGGTGATTCTTTTGGACATAATGAAAATGTTTTAGAATTAGATAGTGGTGATGATTGCACAATTTTGTGAATATACTGAAATCACTGAGTTGTATGTTTTAGAAAGGTCAATTTTATGAGATGTGAATTTTATCTCAATAAAGCTGTTTTTATAGAGATAAAGGCTTTTCCCAGCTGTTCTCAAATAATGCTCTCTGGTCTTTTGTGGGTGAGTGACTCAGCAGAAGCCAGTAGTTTTTAACTTACATTTTTAAGAGAGCTAAACTGTTTTTGCAACACAGCAAACATGTATTAAACAAAATGTAATCATCACATCTCCCTGTTAAAAACTAGATAAACAAAGCAGATTTCTTCACAAACAACATATGGAAATGAGATTCATCCATCAATACATCCAGTTAGCTTTGGTCACTTTGCACTGAGCTTGTGCTGGCAGAGAAAAAGAAAAGGGAAATTAAGACTGAAAAACCTCAGCCTGATGACTCTGCTCTTGATCAAAAACAGTAAAAAGGTTTTGTTGGATTCTTACCTGTCCAGTCTGGCTCCCTATACTGATTATGTTCGACAGATAATAGTTTGTTGGCTAGGTACTGCTAATTATTTTAGATGGTGAGATTTCACTATGATTACATTAATTAAAATCTGTCTCCTTGGCATACTAAATAAAGCTTGTAGGTCTCACAGTTTAAGTCTTTTTTTTCTTCTTAAATTGCTGCTGCTAAGTTGCTTCAGTCATGCCTGACTCTGTGCGACCCCACAGACGGCAGCCCACCAGGCTCCCCCGTCCCTGGCATTCTCCAGACCAGAACACTGGAGTGGGTTGCCATTTCCTCC